>VZSF01006073.1:695-68455 GCA_013398295.1 Chionis minor | reverse complement strand
CACGGCGGGGACCTTTTGAGGGATCCTCGCGGGGTTTGTGAAGCAGTTGAGGACTTTTCATGTGACCGGTACGAGCTTGTGGAGTGGAAGAGGGAGGGGCTGGCACGGCCTGTGATGGAGGTAACGCCTGGGGGAGGAGAGACAGAACGTGAGAGTTGGAGGCACCTTGTTTTGGGAGAGGAGTGGTGTGTTTCTGAGTTCTCCTGTCAGCGTGCCTTGTGCTGGGAACCTGCTTTTGGGAACAGCGTGTGTGGTTGTCCGCTATGGGACAGCGTCAAGGGGAGTCTGGTCATGTGGTGCCAGCCTAGCCCACTGCTGTGTCTCCCGGGGTGTTACTGTGAGGCAGGGACATGGGGGGACGGATTCCCAAAGCCCACGTGGATCTTTGTGCCGTTAACTTTGTGCTCAGGCACGTTCAAAAACATGTGAGTTGGGCTATTTATTTTGTAGAAGTTTCTGAGTTCCTGTAGCCTTCTCAGGTTGTAGGAATGTACTTACTCAGTGTTTCAGCAATAAATTGGAATTAAAACTCAGATGCTTGTTCTGAGTTACTGGCGTTTGACCCAGTGCTCTGTTCAACAAGTGACATCTTGGGAAGAGAGACTCATTCCTAAGGGGAACCTCAGTTTTTGCATGGTAACAGTGCAACCGCTGTTTCTTAATTCACTTAGTGTTTTTTGCAGTTTTTATTTCACGCTGTTTTCCTCTTTCTCCTTTTACAAAAGGACGATGTAAATTATGAGAGAAACAAATGCAAAATATAAGTCTGATTATACAAAGTAATTGCTGGGGCTGGGTGGAAGGAATAAATGTATCTGTTCTGTGTGTCATAAATGACGGTAGCAGAAAAAGATGCATCTAAGCAGATGTGTGCTTTGTGGCAACAAGTTGTGTTCAATTGTGTTGTATCTCTGCCTTCTTCACTTTTCTTTCTTTTTTTCCTTCTGTATCCATTGGCTAGATTTGGTATGTTTCTGAGAGGGTTAGATGTCCTGGACAGATTCAGCTCCTGCAGTTTTATGAACACGAGCACTGGGTAGAAGAGAGGTTCAGCCAATGGAAAAAATGTGGTGTGATCTCAGTCTTTCTTAGATGAGGCAGAGAATGTGGTGGGATGGCCAGTGACAGCATGGGTGTGGACTCTGCCGTGGCAGGTGTTTTGCAGCTCTCATGGAGAGATTTTTCAGCCTACTATCTCAGAGAAACTGATGTAAACTATTCTTCTCTGTCACCATATTTACACCTACTTCCCAACTCTCTTACAACAGGATTTTCAGTTCAGAGCACTGAAGAAGGTCCGCATCTTTGATGCTCCAGATGATCTTCCCAAAGAGCGCTCCAGTCTCCTTGCAGTGTCTAACAAATATGGGCTGGTCTTTGCTGGTGGAGGAACCAGCCTGCAGATCTTTCACACTAGAAACCTTCTCATGCAAAACCAGCTGGGAGAAGATCCCAATAAAATTGGTAAGGCACACTTAGCGTCTCATGGTCTTTGCAGAGACGGTTTATATGAGTTTTTATGATATGGAGCTCTTGGCTTCTGATACAAACCTTGTCGTGCTCTTTTGTGCATTTGAAATTACCACATTTTCTTGTGTGAGAAGGCAGGAGCAATATTTGCTGTACCTCTAGCTGAAATGAAGTACAGTTGTTGGGAACACGTTACCAGGGTGCTCTGTGCTTGCTTCTGTTCAAGTGTCATTCAGGTTCGGTCACTTGTGTTCGCTGCCATACAGCGAGCTTGACTGTTCCTACCTGGGACTGTACCCCTCTCCTTGCAGCCACGCACTGTCTTGGTAGCCAGTCTTTGAGCTGTGAACCTGTGCGTGCGTCAGGGATGTGTGTGCATTGAGGGACAGAGTTCTCGCACAGAGTTCTCCACTCTGGCTAAATGACTGTCCTGTGAGGGAGAAGGCAATCACTGTTCTGCCACCTAAGGGCAAAATACACCTAAGTGCAAAATGGTTTTTGTTTTCCCATTGTCCTTAGTAACTGTACCCAAGGTATACGTGTGCATACATAAATAAAACCAAAAATCTGTCCACTTATTTTTCCTCCAGGTTGCTGAGGAAGGAAAGTGGAATTTTCTTAGGAATTTGGCAGCTCTTGAGACTGTATTGATAGAGATGAAGGAGTTTGCTGTTACTCAGTTTTTCTATGTCAGTTTTGACAGCTGCTGTTAATAGGACTGGTGATTTTTGCATAAATTTGTTCTAGCGATACTGCAGTTCTTGCTATTTAAATTTGTCCCCTTCATTCTGTCTTCCTTTCCTTTTGTGTTTTAAGTGGAGAATGTTCAGAGTATCTCAGTTCCCATGAAGTTTCCTGTGCAGCACCTGGCTCTAAGCTGTGATAATCTCACGCTGTCTGTCTGTATGATGTCCAGTGAGATCGGGTCCTTCATTGGCTTTTTTGATGTCCGCACATTCTTAAATCAGGTAAAGCATGTGCAAATTGTTTTTCTAAGCTTTTTTGCAAGTTACAGCAGGAGGAGAGGCATACTTTGGGTGGGATCTTGTGTGTCTCTGTGGGAGGTGTCTTGTAAAGGATTTGTTCAGTAAACTCAAAATCTGCTTCTTATTTTTATCAATCATTAATTTACAGAAAGGTCAAAACTGCTTTGGATTGTGACTTTGGGAGAAGTTGGTTTTGTGGTCAGCTTCAACTGTCTCATATATTTGTCTTTCCTAAAAGGCAAAACAGCAGAAACGTGCGTTTGCTTATCACAAACTGGCAAAGGACTCGGGAGGCGCAGCAATGGTCAATGACCTGAAGTGGAACCCCACTAGCCCTGCCATGGTGGCCATCTGCCTGTCCGACGGCAGCATCTCCGTCCTGCAGGTTACGGACTCTGTGAAAGTGTATGCCACGCTGCCTTCCTCTGTAGCTGTTACATCTGGTGAGTGGCAGGCTCGGATAGCATACAGGATGCCGGACACTAAACAACAGAGTGGATTGATAGGTGTAAAGAGACAGGCTATTTGTCTGGGGAGGAGGTTTCTTTTTTTAAAAAAAAAAAAAATTCTTTGCAAAAACAAAGGACTTAAATTCCCTAAGAACTCGGAAAATGCGTTGCAATGTAACTGCACTTTCCTAGTTGATTGGAGGAGCTGCATGTTGTGAATGTCAAACGTGCCCACCTGTGGTTTGTGCTGCCTCAGGCTTGACTGTCATTTCCAAGCAAGCATGCAAATAAGAGTCAGCATCTGTTGGGTTTTGATCTGTGCAGTCCTGTTTTGTCTGCGACTGAATGACTCCCTGTTTAATTCAGATTCATGTTTCTTTGCAGGGCAGAAAAAATTGCATTTTTAATTTATTGATCCTGCTTTTGTGGGGCCTTGTAACTCTCCAGTTCCTTAGTGCTAATGAAGTGTTCTCTTTTTTTTTTTTTTTNTTTTTTTTTTTTTTTTTTTTTTTTTTTTTTTACCTCAGTGTGTTGGAGCCCAAAGGGAAAACAACTGGCTGTAGGGAGGCAAAATGGCACTGTGGTGCAATATCTGCCTGTAAGTATTGTTGCTAGTAAGGCCTTATGTCTGCTAACTAGTTTGCAATATGCTCTATTTTCTTTGCATCACAAGCTGCAGAATTTGGTCAAGTGGCACATGGTGTGAGCCGTGTGAAGCTGCCCAAGAGCTTCCGCAGTATTGAAGTGTATTAGAGAAATGCTGGGTTTAGTTTGAGGTTTGCACCTGCTGCTTAAATGTCATGATTTCAGAGTGGCACATAATGAGTATTAAAGGGTGGGTGAGTTGCTCTAAACCACTTCTCTGGGCTTTCTGTAAAACTTGCAGTTGGCTTTGTTTGGTGCCTTATTCTATGTATTTAAGAGTAGTTTTATTTGCAGAGTCTGCAGGAGAAGAAAGTAATCCCTTGTCCTCCCTTTTACGACTCTGACAATCCTGTTAAAGGTACATCTTTTTATTTCTTTTTAGCTTGTTTACTCTTTTAAAATATTTTTACTCATTCCTCCTCATGTTGTTTTTGGTTATAGCAGCTGTATACTACACTGGTTACATAATTACAGTGATTCTTATTTTTTTTTAATTATTTGGAAAAAATAATTACATGCCTTACCTCTGGGTTGTGTAGAGAAATTACTAGTCGGCCAGAGTGCTTGCCTATTTCTGGAATATTTTACGTATGAATTTTAAAAGCTATTTTTTGCTCACCGGTGTGGTAGACCGTACTGTCACAAGTAATCTCCCTGTACCGTGACGATTTCTGGATATAAATCCCATTCTGATATTCTGTGTGAGTTTCATCTCATCATTTTGACTCTTCAATAAAATGTCAAAGCAGTAAGTTTAGAAAAGCAGAAACACTTCATTTGGATATGCCAAAGCATCATCCATGTTTGGAAACACCGGCGTTGTCTTGCCTGTGATATCGTGAGGCATATCAGTGCATTCTTTTGGTTTATGTTTGAAATTTCCAGGATCAAATAGTTTTCCCCCTAATAAGCTTGATGTTCCACAGGCAGATCATTGAAATTCTTTACCTTTGGTAGATTAGAAGTTATTTGTTTGTCATTTACTTTCTGTGTGCTGTGCACAGTTACAGTCAAGATACGAGGAAGTATAATTCTGAAGCTTTTCTGGCTGAGATACTTGTTTCCTTCTCTTTCAGTTTTGGATGTACTGTGGATTGGCACGTACGTCTTCACCATTGTGTATGCAGCGGCTGATGGGACACTGGAAACACCTCCGGAAGTGGTCATAGCCATATTGCCTGTAAGTGCCAGCAAGCCACGATGTCAGAAATGTTTGTTTTGACAAACAAGTCAAACAAGCGTTTTTGACTTGTTTATTACAGTGGCAGGTTGCTTTTATTATTTACATTGGCATCATGCAGAATTCAAGTTTGGTACTACTGTAAATCCTAGTTTTGGGATTGGGGGGGATTGAGTGGAGGAAGTAGTATCCACTTGAAAACCGAGCAGTAACCTCTTCTCTGCCGAGACAGAATTATGACATGAAGACGTTCAGCCTCTCAAGTAAACACTTGGGAAGAAAACCTTACTTGATGTGAAGTCCTGATTTTTTTTTTGTGTGTGTTTTGTTTAGGTTGGGGAGATTTTTAGGCCTGATGTGCTCTTACTTAGTATTAGGCCATTAATTGCTGGGGGGGTGTGTGATATCTAAACTGCCTGGTATCTTCTTTCTTGTCCCTTTATCTTTTGGAGGAGGGTTTTGGTTTTTTTGCTTTGTTCATTGTTTTTCAAGTGGTCTCATGATGCCTGTTCTTTCTTAAAGTATGTGGCAATTATTGCTGTACTCTCATGCAGTCTTATTTGTGGGAGATTACTTGATTTCTGCATTAGAAACTGAATTGTTGATGTTGGTCTTGCAGAAAAAGGAAGAGAAGCGACCAGAGAAGTTTGTGAATTTCATGGAGCCTTGCTATGGGAGCTGCACAGAGAGGCAGCATCATTACTTTCTCAACTACGTTGAGGAATGGTGAGTGGCAGAAATTGTGATAAAGTCTTTCCCTTGTTGTGCATGTCTGAGTGGTGCTTGATGTATTGTGTTCCTTCCTTTTGTAAACTGTATTATACAAATGAAATTGTCATTTTGAAAATGCTTTGTGTAAGTACAGCTAATTTCTCCTGCATGTTTTATCTCCATGCTGATGTATTTATTTGTCTGCTGACACGACATATTATTGCTTAGAATCAGTCATAGCAATTTCCCTTGAAATTATAAGTCATAGGCTGGGTAAAGCATGACCTTTTATCTTGTTTAATTGTATATCTGTGTGAAGAAGCTGCTCCGAACTTTCCAACTACTTGACTTAAACCGTCATTATTTCTGATAATACGGTGTCTGTCAAATCATTGGTTGGCAAAGGGTTTCAGCCCCTGGTGACTAGTTTTAAAGAAAAAAAAAAAAGTTCAGCAGCGATGTAGCAAATCATGTTTCCCTCATCTTTGGTGGAAAAGTCAGTTTTATATTTTTATAACTGTATTTCTAGTTATCAATTTGTATACGTGACAATGGGTTGTGGAGCTGGGGACCTTGCTGTGGATCGTCATGTTGGTTTTGACCTATTTGTGTCCATGCTTACAGGGATCTAGTTCTGGCAGCTTCAGCAGCTTCCACGGAAGTCAGCATTCTTGCCAGGCAAGGGGATCAGGTAATGGTGTTTTGTTCCTGTTGCATTGGTGCATATGTATCTCCTCTTTCTCAAAAATCTAAGCTAGTGTAAGACCTGGAATACAATGAAATGGTGTGTTTTTAAAACGTACCCCAAAACAAAAACTTTCTACATCTGAGTTGTGCAGAATCTTACAATAAACAGAATTCTTAGATGAACAAGAGAACTGAGTGACGCAAAAGAGAAAGGATAAACAGAAACACAGTACTTCGTGAACCAAGTACCAGAAGTCTATTTTTGGTCAAGCTCACTATATTAAAGCGAGTCATGTGAGTTCATTAGTTGAAGTTAAGCATTGAAACTAACTGACCTTTACTCTGATGTGCAATGATGTGTGAGAAATCACACACAAATCTGCAAAGGACCCCGATAATTCTGGCATTTGTTGATCTGACAAGTTTGAGTAGATGCCCTCTAGCTTTTTTGTAGTCTTACCTTTCAACTGTAGTAGGCTAGAGTTCTGAAGATGACTGATCACAGGAAAGCAGTAGTCTGAATAATAATCTTACTTTTTGCAGAACTGGGAATCGTGGGTTTTGGAGGACTCCAGCAGAGCAGAACTTCCTGTGACAGATAAAAGCGATGACACACTGCCTGTTGGCGTTGCTGTAGACTACACCAGTAACATGCCTATCCCTATCAGTAAGTCTTGTTAGTCTTTCTTGTGAAATAGTCTAATAATAGCAATATATGAGATATTTTTGAGGGGCAGCCTGGTTCTCAGGGTTCTAGGAGATCACCCTGAAAGGGAGACTGACACAGAGAATCTGTCCTGCTTATTATACCAAGCCCACAGCACATGTGGGCCTACTTCTGTGTGAGGATTCAAATGGCAGAAGTGCTAAATACAGTTCTTCAAAGCTTCCAGCAGCTTGGAATATTAAACTAACAGACATGGCAAACAAAGCATGAACCGGGATAATACTGAGTTTAAACGAGTCATATTCTAACACCAGGGATTTCAGACTGCCTGTGAGGTTTTCTTTATTCTTGTAGCTTATGTCGTTTTGCAGAACTGTTTTGTAGGAAGTACATTTATGCTGATCTGAAGGAAAAGTGGGTTAGTTTAAAAGCCAGAAAAAGCAAAGATCATTGGGGTGAACGCGTAGGTTTTAATTCTGCATTAAAGCATAGGGCCTGTACTGACTGAACCCTGCTGTGCTCTACATCTAGCCAGTTGCATTATTGCTGTACCTTCTGTGCTGCCTGAAGGCTCTTCAAAGCACCTTGTCAGATGCAGAAGCTGAAGATACATCTGAGCTATTGTGTTGTACCTTAGTGAATTCTGAAAACTCTCCCTTGAAACCCAGAGACAGATTGAAATAGAGATGCCTTCAGGCAGAGTGGAAGGTACTGCAGTCAAGGGTTACTGAAGAGCACAGGAGGGTGCCGATTAACTGAGAACTTTACCTGAATGAAAAGCTACAGAAAGGAATTGAGGTCAAATTTTGTACTTGAATGCAAAATTGAATTTGAAGCATTTTCTCTGTTAATCTATACAATTATTGGATTAAGGAATCTGTCAGGACAGCTTTTTTAAGCCCAGGTTGTGCTGCCTTAGAGTTTTTAGAAAGGTTTTTGGAGAAGCTTTTTTGCTAACACACTCTCTGTGTTCTCACAGAGTGCAATCAGCTTGGTTTTGGCTGCACATTAATTGGCTTTGCAGTTCACAGCAAGTTGGGATTGCAAAGAAATGTCACTTGTCGCGGAGCTTGTTCCCATGTCTTACTGCCCTTACTTAGCGTGCTTTTCCTGAAGAACCAATAGGCAGAGAAACACGACCATCCACTGCCCTGCCTGACAAACAAAACACCGTGATTATAGCAGATTTCTCCTACATCCTAGATTTGTTGGTTTGGGGTTTTTTTGTTGTTTAATTAAGCATGGTTAAATGACTATAGAAAATTTTTAGAAATATAGGGAGTGGTTTGGGGCCTTTAACTGTGCTGAGAACATTTGAACCAAAGCAGACTCTAGCCACAAAGCTGCAGCTGCACAAAACTCAAATATTTTATATCAGAGGTTCACTTGACTGGGATGTTTGTTCAATGTTGGCTTTCTTTAAAGTTAAAAAGCTTCCTACCTAGCAATTCTCTTCCGTACTCTGAGTATATGAATGTTAATGATGTGACAGGACCCAATGGAATATGGGGATATCTGAAAGGCTTAGAGGATTGAAGCAGGGAGCAGCATATAAGTGACAAAAAGGACTCCTTCAAAATATGAAAAAGCTTGGCACAGGAACTCATGGGTGAAAGTTGGGCTTTGTCGTTCAGGAAATGACATTTAATTGTCAAACTAACCCTTCATCTATGAAGTCAGAAATAGGAAGGAATAAAGAAGGAAAAAAAAGAGAATTGGGCATTCGTAGAGAAGCAAGGGAACAAAGATGCAAGGGAAAGCAAGAAGGGAGAGATGTAAGAAATATTGCGCTAAGCAAGTCACATGAAGGTGCCGGTGCCAGCAGGAACAGAACAGGAAACTTTGGCTGCAGGACTTATGTATGTGGTCTCTGACAGGTGACGAGAAAACCCTGGCTCCAGCTCCAGTTCTGATCTTGCTCTCTACGGATGGTGTGCTCTGCCCGTTTTACATGATCAACCAAAACCCGGGGGTCAGGTCGCTTATTGTGACCCCAGAGCCATTGCTGTTGGTAGGGGAGAGAGTTCCAAAATCAGCAGGTAAGTACTCCAGTGGATTTGGGAAACTCTTGCATTTGTGGATCTTTGTCATCTTCACCTGTAACTTTGGCATTCAGAGACGTATGTGGTCACAGAAAAGATTTTTTTTTTTCTTTATGATGATAATGGGGAGCCATTCTTGAGTGTTTTGTGCTCCCAGGACTGTTCTCTGTTGCACATCAGTGTGAAATTATCGAGCCCTCTTCATTATGCGGGATCTCAAGCCCTTTGCAGACTGTGTGCTTAGACTGTGCTGTGCAATCAACCTTTGGGGAACAGGGCCAAAGCAATTCTAGGAGGCCTTTTCCCAGGTTTGTGGTGTATGACTGGAGCTGCAGCAGTGACAGCAGGCTCTGCTTGGGGACAAGGATCAAGCATAGTGCAGACCCAGGCACGGTCTGCATGCTGCAGAGAGGTGATGGTATGTTTTGCCACAGGAGGCTGTGAAATGAACTGAAGTGTTTGGCTGCAGCAAAGGCTTATTTAAACAATAGCTTTCTGCAGCACTGTGAAAATTGTGTTAGTAGGTGAAGAGTAGTAGTTCTGTCTGAGGTGTTTATGTGTTGCCATATGAGGTGTGAAGTAGGCAGTTGCCTATGCTGGGGTAGGCAGGTAAGCTGGTTATTTTACTTGCAGTAATAATTGGAAACCCACTCTTTTCTTCCCTAATACCAAATTTGGTATGTTTACAAATACTTAGCGGGAGGGTGCCAGGAGGAGGGGGCCAGTCTTTTTTTCAGTGGTACCCAGCGATAGGACAAGGGGCAATGGGTATAAAATTGAATATAAGAAGTTCCATCTCAACATGAGGAGGAACCTCTTTACTTTGAGGGTTGGCAGAGCACTGGAACAGGCTGCCCAGAGAGGTGGTGGAGTCTCCGATTCTGGAGACATTCCAAACCCGCCTGGATGCCCTCCTGTGCAAGCTGCTGTAGGCGAACCTACTCTGGCAGCGGGGCTGGACCAGATGATCTCTAGAGGTCCCTTCCAACCATTAACATTCTGTGATTTGCTTCTCCTTCCCCAAATGGAATGCTGCTGTTCAGCAGCCTGCCTCTCTGCAGCACTGGCTGACTTGAGCACTGGCAGCCTGTTTTATTTGAGATGGCAGGAACCTCTTCAAAATCAACGGAGAAAGGTGAAGACTTTTCAGAGGAAATTCCAGGCAGCATTAATCTAGACTGTAGTATCGATTGTGGCTTGGACTTTGTGCGGTTTCTGCATCACCTACTGGGTTAGGGGACTGGAAGCCTGGCTCTGCCATCTCTCTTCCTCCTCGTACCGTCTGTCCAGCGGGCAAGATTCTGCTGAACAAATAGCACCATCAAATAGCATTTGGCTTTGCTGTACCTTCTGCCACGAGTCAGTGCAGCCAAATGAGTCTCTTCCTTCCCCATTTGTCTTTCTGCAGGAAGTACTGCCACAACTCCAACCACTCCTCCAACTTCTTCAAAGCCTGACGCAGGACCAGGTGTTGCTTCTGCTGCGCCTGCCTCAAGTCAGCCTCCTGCAGGGGGTGGAGCAGCTGCTTTTTCCTTTATGCCTTCGACTGTGAAGATGCCCGGCTCTACGAGCAGCGATCCTCCACCTTACCCCTTTGTCACTGATGCCTCCAAGCAATCCGTGGCTCCCAGTCTGACTGGAGTAGCAACGTTCTCTTTCTCCTCGGCTTCTCCTAAGGCGTCCGTGACTCCTGCTTCTTCTGTAGTCACCACTGCAGCTACTGCCACCTCCTTTTCATTTGCATCCATGAACTTTAAACCAGCTGCAGACGGCTCACCTGGGCCACCACTCTCCACAACGCCTGTTGCACAGAAGTCATCTTTTGCCTCTTCAGCTTCTTCAGTGAAAGTGAACCTCAATGAGAAGTAAATAAATACAGTAGTTAATGCAGTGGCTGGATACTTGTTAAATTGCTCCAGGCATGGACAGTGTATGGTAGTTCTGAAAAAGGTTTCTGGCTTTTTGCCCTGACAGCTGTTCCCCATGCTCCCAAGAAAGCACTGAGGAAGCCTCTCTTTATCCAAGATGTAGCCATCTTGGCTGTGAAAACCCTCAGTGCTTCCCATGCAACAGGTTATGTTCGTGGCCAAAATGTTAAGCAAAGGATGATGCCAAAAAATAGAATGGTAATTTGCCAAATTGCCAGAGACCTCGCTTTTTTCATATCTTTGCTTCATAGGCATCAAACAGTAATTCCGTGCTTTGGTTTGATGCAAGTCATGGTTAAAGAGTCGGGGAACGCTGAGATTTGAAGTCCTTTGTGTCTGGGATGGTTTAGCACGGTGGTGATAGTGCAGGTTTGTTTGTTGAATGTTCCTTACCTCCAGCTTAAAGAGTAACTCGCAGAACTGAGAGGACGCTGTATCCATAGCTGATGGATTTCTTTTCCACTCCTGTGTTCAGTGGAGAAGGTGCCAGGCCTTTTGGTTTTGTTCTTAAATGGATGCTTAGTCACGGAACGCAGGAACTGAAATCTTCAAAACTTGTTCATGCCAACTGAAAGAAAACTAATATTAATTAGAAACAATGCAAAATGGATTTGAGTGATGTGCGTTCTCAGGTTTCATGTACCCGCTCTTCCCTCCAACTCCTGAGACTTGCTCTCTGTTTTTAGAAGGAATGGTTTAAAACAGAACTATGTTAATTAGAGCTGCTTTCTGCAGAGAGCAATTTTCATGTAAATACATTGTAAGAAACTTCTGATGGTTCAAATGATTATTTTTTAATTAGGAAAATCTTTACTACACCAGAATCTGGTGGTAGCTCTTATGGCTTTTTAAATTTTATATTTTGTGTATAAAACAAATGATACGCTTGTGAATTGGCTGAATATTTAAATTGTATGCCTTGAGGAGCTGAGTTTACAGATGAATAGGAATTCGTATTTTCTTGCAGAATTTCTGCTTAAGCCTTGCTACAAGGATGACAGTAAAAGGCAGCTTAGATTTGCTATATTTGGTGCTTTGGTGCAAAATGATGGCTGCATTTTGAATCAAGGAAGTACTTTTTGCTGACATTTGGTTTTGCTCACTGGGTGGGTCTATGGTAGCAGTCTTTGTGGTTCCATGTATTCAGAAATTATCCTGAATGGCTCCTTCCCACTATCTGCGGAAGCTACGCTTGTAATTTTGTATGTGGATCTTGAGTTGTTGCTAATCCCAGAGGGTGCTAATTCATTAGAACTTAATGCTCCATTTTGGATGGAGGGGAAGAGCCCGGCCCAGTTCGAAGCTGAAAGGTGTTCTGCTTTCTGTTGCAGGTTCTCTGCTGTAGACACCTCTTCTCCCACTAGCAGCAGTGCTCAAGGCACTTCCACAACGTTTTCATTCTCAACCACTTCAAAGACTGCTTCTGGAGGTCCTCTGAGCCAGTCCACACCCCCCGCAGCCTCTCCTACTGCACCACTGAAGGCTTCGACCCCTGTGCCCGCCGCGGGTAGGAGTCTGATCCATATTGTTGGGAATAATGCACTATAAACAGTGTTCTAAAAGTTCTAGGACATAGTGAGCTTCATTTGGCTTTTTTCTTTGTTGTTTTTCCTGCTGCTTTTATTGATGCAGCAGCCCTCCTGATTTGTACGCCATAATGATGTGGTTGACTTGGAAAAACTTTTCAGTTTCAGTACTATTTGTGCACTTTGTTCCCCAGAAAGCCATATGTGAAATGAATGTATTCAGCTTTTTAAGTTCATCCAGAAGTTCTGGCATTTTCAGTGCTCTGTAACGCAGCTCTGATTATGAATGTTTCTGGGTGGTCACACAAGTCAGTGCCTTGTTTTGCATCTGGAGTGACTAGAGTTCAAAGTGGTGATGAATGAGTTTAAATTGGATAGCACTGGTTTGTTAGCAGGGTAATAGTCTATCTTTCAAACGATCAGTCTTCAGGTCGCTCAGGAGTGATACAGCCAGATATTGGAGAGTGATGGTTGTTACTGTTAGCAGAAAAGTTGGATGGGAGTAAAATGGCACCTGGGAGGGCGTATTCTTGCACTGCGGCCCATAGCGCTATTGCTTTTGAATTTTCCAGTAGTGATTGTGGTTGTGTCTGATCACAACCTGTTTTCTCAAGCTTTGTGTAAGTTCGTAAATCACTGTTCCTCTTTCTAAATTCCAGTGGCACGTCCTGCTCAAAACATGCCTTCAGCTTCTCTACTACAGAAGACAGCCAAAATCACCCCGTCTGCAGCAAAGCCAAGCTCTACTCAGGTAATGGGAACTTGAGTGGATCCTTTAAAGGGTGAATGTTTTACACGGCCCATGAATTTTTTAGAATTCATTGCACTGAATGACTATTTTTAGGTCAAAGAATTAGCTAGCTTTTGACATTAAAATAGTAGCAAATCTGCGGGACTGAAACAATGTTCTTTGCCTGTCTTGAGAGCGCTGTGTTTTGATATATGTCGTCATAATCAGAGTGGTAGAAACTAATTCTTCCTATTGTTATGGAAATGAGGTTTCACAGCTTTCCTAGCTAATAAGCAGTCAAGAGATGCCGTGACTGTGTATTAAGAGAGACACCAAGTTTGCTGGATATTAAAATCAAAGCCGTAATACAGAGCAGCACACAAATACTTCCTCTGCTTTCATAAACCTTTAGCCACGTATCTCCAGGTAGTTTACAATCCTACTCCAAACATGCACATACCGGTCTTAGCTTACCATGGAACTATTATTTATACTTATGACAATTGTCTCCCTGGTGACTGGTGTCTTAATGGATTTTCTAACAGCAGAACTTTTTTGATATTCTAAGCTTCCTGTTGTGAAGGATATATCCCTAATACTGGTTTTGTTTTTCAGGGCAAATCGGCACTCCCCAGCATGACTTTAGAGAAACAGGCCCACCAGTGGAAGGATTCAGACCCCGTCATAGCAGGAATCAGAGAGGAGGTGAGATTTTCAAGCAGTTTTCTTCATTTTAGGAGCTGTAAGACAACTGTATAAGTACACAGATGCTTATTTTCAATTCACCTGTGTTCTGATGGTGTCTTGTCAGTAGTTTAGGAATCAGAATAGAAATTTTTCCCAAGATAATCAACATGGTTTCTAATTGCTGTTTGTGTGTCCTGTTCAGTCATCTGGACAGGTGGACTGGGTGGAATATAGAGAAACTGTCCGAGTGGCCAGGAACCATATCAGGCAGGCGAAAGCCCTAAGAGAACTGAATCTGGCCAAGGACATCAAAGACAATAAGAAAAAATTCTATAGCTATGTCAGGGAAAAAGGTAGGACTTGGGAGGCTGTGGGCCCTCTCCGGAAGGAAACGGGAGACCTGGCCACCCAGGATATGGATAAGGCTGAGGTACTGAATGACTTTTTTGCCTCAGTCTTCACTGGCAAGGGCTCTAACTGCACTGTCCAAGTCACAGTAGGTAAAACCAGGGGCTCTGAGAATGGAGAACTGCCCACAGTAGGAGAAGATCAGGTTCGAGACCGCCTGAACAACCTGAAAGTGCACAAGTCCATGGGACCTGATGAAATTCATCCACGGGTCCTGAAGGAGCTGGCGGACCAAGTTGCGAAGCCACTTTCCATCATATTTGAGAAATCGTGGCAGTCTGGTGAAATTCCTGTGGATTGGAAAAAGGGGAACATAACCCCGATATTCAAGAAAGGAAAAAAAGAGGACCCAGGAAACTATAGGCCAGTCAGTCTCACCTCTGTGCCTGGCAAGATCATGGAGCAGATCCTCCTGGAATCTCTGCTAAGGCACATGGAAAATAAGGAGGTGATTGGAGACAGCCAACATGGCTTCACCAAGGGCAAATCCTGCCTGACAAACCTGATGGCCTTCTACGATACTGCCACGAACTTGGTGGACAAAGGCAGAGCAACGGACGTCATCTACCTGGACTTAAGCAAAGCATTTGACACTGTCCCGCATGACATCCTAGTCTCCAAATTGGAGAGTCACGGGTTCGATGAATGGACCACTCGGTGGATAAGGAACTGGCTGGATGGCCGCACTCAAAGGGTTGTGGTTAATGGGTCAATGTCCACGTGGCGGCCAGTGACGAGTGGTGTCCCGCAAGGGTCAGTACTGGGACCAGTGCTATTTAACATCTTTGTTGGAGACATGGACAGTGGGATCGAGTGCACCCTCAGCAAGTTTGCCGATGACACCAAGCTCGGTGGCGCGGTTGACACACTGGAGGGAAGGGATGCCATCCAGAGGGACCTGGACAGGCTTGAGAGGTGGGCTAATGCAAATGGCATGAAGTTCAACCAAGCCAAGTGCAGAGTCCTACACCTGGGACGTGGCAATCCCAGGCATAAATACAGGCTGGGCAGAGAATGGCTGGAGAGCAGCCCTGAGGAGAAGGACTTGGGAGTGCTCATGGATGAGAAGCTCAACATGAGCCGGCAGTGCGCGCTGGCAGCCCAGAAAGCCAACCGTATCCTGGGTTGCATCAAAAGAAGCGTGGCCAGCAGGGCACGGGAGGTGATTCTCCCCCTCTACTCTGCGCTTGTGAGACCCCACCTGGAGTACTGTGTCCAGCTCTGGAGTCCTCAACATAGAAAGGACATGGAACTGTTGGAACAGGTCCAGCGAAGGGCCACTAAGATGATTAGAGGGATGGAGCACCTCTCCTATGAGGACAGGCTGAGAGAGCTGGGGCTGTTCAGCCTGGAGAAGAGAAGGCTCCGGGGAGACCTGATAGCAGCCTTTCAGTATCTGAAGGGAGCCTACAGGAGAGCTGGAGAGGGACTCTTTGTCAGGAAGTCTAGTGATAGGACAAGGGGTAATGGTTTTAAATTGGAAGAGGGGAGATTTAGATTAGATATTAGGAAGAAGTTCTTTACTGTGAGGGTGGTGAGGCACTGGAACAGGTTACCCAGGGAAGTTGTGGAGGCCCCATCCCTGGAAGTGTTTAAGGCCAGGCTGGATGGGGCTTTGAGCAACCTGCTGTAGTCAGAGGTGTCCCTGCCCATGGCAGGGGGGTTGGAACTTGATGATCTTTAAGGTCCCTTCCAACTCTAACCATTCTATGATTCTATGATCTTTCATTTCAGTCACTGTGCTGGAAAAATTGAGTATTCTTTCCTGTTAATGTTCAAGAAGAATTTCCTGCTTTGGCTGCAAAGTGACAGGTGTTTATGGTGTAGTAGAAACATTATCCAAGAGCCGCAACAATTGTTCCAGACCCTGCTGTGTTTCAGTGGTCGCACTTTCTTCTGCTTGACTTTGTAGATTGCACATTTTCAAAAGGAAATGGAGGAACTGAAGGCCCGGACTTCCAAAGCCTGTTTCCAAGTTGGTACTCCAGAGGAAATGAAGATGTTGCGAACTGAGTCAGATGATCTACACACCTTCCTCTTGGAAATTAAAGAGACAACCGAGGTGAGCAGAGTAGCTTCAAACTGTTTAGCTCCTCAGCAATGACTGTTCCTCACCTGATGTTCTGCTTCACCTGCTAACGCTGAAATGATGTAGATGGAACATCTGACTATGCTGCTTTAATGTGAGGGTGACAGTTGTGTTTTCAGGCAGACATTTGCAGAAGCCCCTGTGCTCAAGATGGCAATGAAAAAATGTTACCTTTAACCTTGTCCCATCTGTTTTATTTCTATTTGCAGTCACTTCATGGAGATATTAGTATTCTGAAGACAACCTTGCTGGAGGGATTTGCAGGGGTAGAAGAGGCTAGAGAACAGAATGAACGGAATCATAGCTCGGGGTATTTACACCTGCTCTATAAGAAACCTTTGGATCCCAAGAGTGAAGCACAACTTCAGGTATGAAGCGTGTCAGCCATTTTCTAATCTGGAGTTTTAAATAAAATAAAACTGAGGCTTGCGTGTGCAAGCACCCAGCACTTTGGTTCTGCCCTTGGTATCTGCTGCTTCATCATAGTCTAGTGGAAGTGTGATGAGTTTGCAAAACATACTGAAAATCCTCTCCTAAAGCTCCTCTGTGTTGTTGCCATTTGCAGTGATGATTCAAAACTGCTGAAGGGAAGTAGTTCACCTGAGATCCAAGTCTATTCTAAGCTTAGAATGTGACTCTTGACATCCTGTTCCTTCTCAGCCTGTAGTGTTTGTTCAGGGATTTCAGTTAAAAGAGGTGGGTTTTTTTCCCCAACACTTTGTAGAAGAGTTCTTGGAATTATTTTTATCTTCAGCAGGTGCTTTCTGGAACAATCTGATGATTTATTATGACTTACAGAATTGTGTCGTTAATTTCATGGATGGCAGAGCATAAAGCTAAATGATATTCTAAAAGCTGGGGCACAAAGGAAAATAACCGGCCGTACATAAAGAGGCTTTCAAAGATATGAAAGAAACTAGGGGTGAAGCACTCTGTTACAGCTCTGGTGATGAGAGGGCTATTTAACCCTAAGCAAAATAGAGTGACTGCGCCCTACAAATGATACTTCTGTACACTGATTAGTTCCCTTCAAGAAGTTTGACTAGCAGATTGAAGACATAATTGAATGTCATCTTGTTACAGTAGGTATCGAGAGCATGCACGCAGACGGTTATGGAAACTGGCTGCCATGAAGTAATCTCTTTTAGGTCTAACCTCTAATCTTCACCTGCATTCTGTAGATTGATTCATGGTCTTAATTGTCTGCCTGCTTTGATGTCCAGTATGTCTGTGTGATATTTCAAGCTTATGTTTCTGACTGCAGAAGGATGATAATCTTTAAGTGTTTATTTCACTGACCTAGAGAGAGGACCATGAGGAAAGAATAACAGGGTAGGAGAGAAGCGGAAGTGGATTGGAATGTAAGGAGAGAGCTTTCAGGTCAACTTTCTGAAAGTTTATAAGACAGACAGCTCTAGTCTGACTCTTAGATTTTGTTCAGTCTCTGTAATCCCTGCTCTCCTCCTGAGTGAGAAAAGCTCATTTAGTCTACTTTGTGTATTAGTTTTCGATTAAGTTTAAAGATCCTGAGGCTTTTCTGATGTCCAGCCATATCGATTTGCTGTCCAGAGAGTTGCTGCTATATAATGCTCGTAGTTGCTGGAGAGAGGAAACCTGTGCTTGGTAGTTAGTGTGTAACTCTAAGCCCACAGTAGGACTGGATTTGGTTTCAGGTTGGGTATGTCGCATTAGAATTTCATGCCGTATCTTGAAAACGGTTGCAGTGGACTTTTTCCCAGTCTGTGTTACTTGGGTGCTTCATCATTGTATTTAAGTGAGCATTCTCTTGAGATGAGCTGAAACCAGGTGCAGTTTCCATTTTCCATTTTATGAGACTGTAGTTCAAGACATGTTCATGCCATGACAGGCTGGAGCGATGACGGTAACAAGACTGAATGCTGGTTTTGTTTAGGGAGCAGGGCTTGTAGCCAGAGGTCTCTGGCTTAGTTGTGCAACTATGTGGTCGTGGATAAGTCACTTTACTCTCTCTATGCCTTTTTTTTTTTTTCTTTCCTACCTATAAAAAACAAGTTAATTCCTTGCCTTAATGTGGGAGTTGTGAGCATTTGTGAATGCTTTCATGAATCATAGTCTGTGAACGCTGGTATCCTACAGCCCTGTGAACAGCCTGCAAAGCTTTGATCACCTATAATTGTTAGAAGTTTCAACATTGTAAAATGGGATCAAATGACTCATGTTCTGGAAATGAGATTTGAAATAAGGTTTGTTTTGTATAATGCCTGATGTTTGTAAAAACCCTTTCAGTAAAGATCTGGCAATGTTTTGCAAACATTATGAAAAGTATTTTTTCTAGTTGAGAGCTGGGATAAAATATCCAAGCCCTGTGGGTACCCCAGTGATTGTTAAGTAGGCTTTCACTACGTTGGGTTCAGTTGTGCTGATAAAGCTTTCCAGGCAAAAATATGGGGAAGTGCTGTATGGCTTGGACTAAGTGAGCCCAAAGTTTCTTTAGCTTCTTCAACTGCGACTGAGCTTTCCAAAGTGAATTAAAAGCTGGCTTTATTTTGCATGGTAGGAAATTCGACGCTTGCACCAGTACGTGAAGTTTGCTGTTCAGGATGTGAATGATGTTCTGGATTTGGAGTGGGATCGGCATCTGGAACAGAAGAGGAAGCAGAAGTAAGTAACTGAAACTGAAATACAGAGCAACTGTGAGGAGCACATCAGTGAGCTGGGCATTAGTCTCTAATCAACAGACAAAAGCCCTTTTCCATTTAGCAGTATGATCTTTTTCAAGGGAATCGAGGAATAAAGCTTGCCTAAGACCCCTAATGGGACATATAGGTTCCGAATGTTTGGCTTCATACATGTTACAAGCTTGTTGCATCTCTGTGTACACTGTAAATAGTGCTTATAGAAAAAAAACCCTATAAAATGGCAAAATTTTGGCATAGGTTTATGGTTGGACTCGATGATCTTGAAGGTCTCTTCCAACCCAAGTGATTCTGTGATTCTAAAATAAGCTTTGTAGAAACCAAATGCATCCATTGGTAGTAGCTAGCTAAACCTTTCTAATAAATAGAACATCTTGAAGTAAATGAACTAAATGAATAAACTTGCAGCATATCCAAAGCAGAAATAGGCATTTGAGATGAACTGCTTTGGTGTTCAAACCAAACTGTGTTTGGCCTCATGGAGTTTAAATGACTAGAACCACTAAACTACTTGTGTGTGTATGCCTGCTTGTGGCCTGGTGTGTAGAATGGTCCTTATCCCTCTCTCTTGATCTGGTGTTTTAAGGCGTCTGATAGTTCCTGAGCGAGAGACTTTGTTTAACACCCTGGCTAATAACCGGGAAATAATCAATCAGCAGAGGAAGAGGCTAAATCAGCTCGTGAACAGCCTGCAGCAGCTCCGACTGTATAATCAGACATCTCAGTGGAGTGTTCCCAGTGATACTTCTTCTCTTAGCAGTGCTCAAAGGTATGTGAAACGCAAGTTCCTAAGTGGTGTTGACACTCCTTCTCTCCTGCCCCCACCAATGTGCAAGGCAGCATCCTCCAAAGAATGGTGTTTTGTGAATGTGCTAAGGGAGGACAGGATGTCCTAAAAACGATACTGAAGTATGCCTAGGTAATACAGAAGCTCATTGATTATATTCTGTGACACACTGTCCGATGCTTATCAGAAGTTTGCCCTAAAAGTTATGTTTTTTTAGGAGTAAATGGGATAATAGAGCCTCCAGGCTGAGATACTGCTGGTTGCCTGTCTGAATTCAGGGGAAGAAGTGAATGGCTCTTAAAAGTTTCCAAATTAATTAAAGATGCATGTGTTTAAATAGCACAGTATCTAGAGGAGCCAATTGTTCTTCCAGATAAGCCAGTGGTTCTAGTGGTTCCTCTGGCCCCCTTTTGTTTCTGATTTGGTCAGTTTCTTTCTGCTGATCATGGTTTTTCACTGCTCTGCCTTGTCTTAGTTTTGACAGTGACCTTGAAAGCCTGCGCAATGCCTTGATGAAAACTACTTTGGAATCACATGCCAAACCTCTGCCCAAAGTACCTGGTAATTTATTCTTTCTTGCTGGCATTCACATCATAAATGTGAATTACTTTTTTTGACTTGCAGTTTGATTATAGGTTAATAGCTCTCTTTGGTTTTCCAGCTAAATTATCCCCTGTGAAACAGGCACAGTTGAGGAATTTCCTAGCCAAGAGGAAAACTCCACCAGTTAGGTCTACAGCTCCAGGTAAACCTTTAGTTACCATAGAAGTATGAAATGCATTCCGGGAGGGTGACTTACCTGCTGTGGGAATCAGTCCTGAAGTTAGCTTTTGGGTTCTGGCTCCTCAATGCTTTCTTCTGACTTCCTGTTCCCCCATCTGTTCTCAGTAAGAATTTCCTTCAGTTACTGTCTTGTTGAAGGCTGCTTTTCCTGGCAGAAGGCAAATCCTATCCATGCAGGATTAAAAACAAGGCTGTAAAAGAGCATCCTAAAATAGGGTGTCTCTGTTCTGGCTGTTAGACTGGGTGGTTCCCTCAACTTAATATACACACAAGATTCTGTTTCTGATATTGCAGCAAGTTTGTCCCGATCCGCCTTCTTGTCCACAAGATATTATGAAGATTTGGATGAAGTCAGTTCAACATCCTCAGTATCCCAGTCGCTTGAGAATGATGATTCACAGGCAGTGGACCAGGAAGAAGAGGCTGCTCCAGTCCAAGTCCCTCGTCATGCTCCTGTCGTCCGTACTCCCTCTATCCAGCCTGGTTTGATGGCTCAGTCTCCATCCTTTGGGAAACAGCCCCTCTCCCTGGGTACTTTGCGTGAGTTGTTTTTGCAGTGTCTCTCCTATTCTGCACGTGTTCTTGTTGGTATCTTTAACCACTGTGTCCATTGCCAACGCTCCAGGTCCTGGAGAAATGAGATTGCAGCATGCAGGTTTACTGGCCACGTTTCCAGAAGCAGTTAGCAGAGTGGCGTGGTGACCTCATGAACTTGAGCTAAAAGTGCTAAAACATCTTGACTCATTGACTGTGTTTTTCTGATAGTTTCTTTCAGGTAGTACTGACCATAGGTAGCATTGTCTTCCTTTAGTAATTTGCCTTCTTAAAATAATGCCCAAAGACCAGGAAACTGATGTGCTACTACATTTGGTTGGTTTGGCCAAAGTTAGGAGTTCTGAGCCCAGTGAGTCACCATGAGAACTATATTTGCATATGCTCAGTTTTCCTTGTGCGAGAGAGAGGAAAAATAAGGTGTCAGCAGAAGTGTCTGCAACAGCAAACTCAAAGGCACCTAATGCGTTGAAATGACAGCTATTGAGGCTTACTTGCTAAATTCATTGGGATATACAGATTGTGTTGATTGTTTAAAAGGCCTGTGTGTCAGTCTTGTCAGAAAGACGCTGTGCACTTAGAGGAACTAGTTCAGCAAAGGCTTTCAAGTCTCCCTGGTCTGTGAGATACAACAATCTGTAATATTTTTGTTCCTTTGTTTTTTAGTGCCTACATCTTCAAACAGAATCATTCCACAAGGGGCAGACAGTACAATGCTTGCAACAAAGACTGTGAAACATGGGGCCCCTGCTCCCACTGTCACTGTTCCAGCACCACAAGCAGCTGCTGCTGCAGCTCTGCGGAGGCAGATGGCTAACCAGTCCCCAGGTAAACGGATGGCTAATTGTCCAAGTGACCTCTGAGCAGCTGAACGGGGCTTTCACAGGAGTTTAGTGCTCTCAGAGGAGATCATCGTCAAACAAAATGTGACGCAGATCTGTATTTGTTGCACCTCTGAGCTATCCAATGTCTTTTTGCCTTCCATCTTCCTGTAATCTGCTGGTACAGAATGCCTGAGAAACTCCCACCTTGGGTTTCTTTGTACCCGTGCTCATCTGTGTAGTGGCGGAAATGTCGATACCTCTTAGGAGCGGCTGCTATGGCAATTGATCTGTGTGCAGGATGCTCTGCTGGAGAGCAGAGAAAGGATGTTACTGGCCTATATTAATAACTCTTCATCATTAGCTGTGCAATTAAGGATCTGAAGTGTAAAACAATATTGAAAAGTTAAAGGTGAACTGTTGAGTTAAGCCTTCGATCTGCTTGTAAGGAAGGTTTTGACTTGACAGGAGGAAGGTTCCCCAACTTAAGCTTTTCTTACTTGGTTTTAGACATTTGTTGGTGCTTCCCCAGTACTGCACCATCAGAAAAGAAACAAAATTCAGTAACTGGTAGAGGAATTGAATTAGTTTATTTTCCTAGCCCAAGGAGAGCATATGTGCAGAAAGTGGACTAGTGACATGAATTCTACCAGAGACCGAGATGCAACTACAAAGGTCATTTCTGTTAACCTAAGATGTTACAATGTAGGTAATGGAAAGTTTGTAAGAATAGTTAGATTTGGTCAGCTAACAATGAAAAATGTACCAACTATGTAGAAGGCTGTCCACTTCTTTGGTGTCCTTATTGAAGGCTGGGATACCAAACGTTTTGGGCCAGATACATCAATACCTTCTAGAAAATTGAATGGATTTCTTCTGGAGTTATGCATAGGCACCATATTGAATGAAATACTTAATATGGAGATCGTCTGTAATTCTTTTTTCCTTTTTTTTTTTTTCCTTAAAGCTGTAAGCACCTCCTTGACTGAATCAACTCTGAAAAACGTTCCTCACGTGGTGAATGTGCGAGAACTCAAGACTGGTGCACTGAGTCCTGCTGTCTCCGCGGTAATAGGGTGAGTGGGTGTTTCTTTCTGGTAGCCTTGGGTAGCGCTTGCAATAGAGCACGTCTGCCGATGGGGAGCAGTAGTAGTATTTTACACAGTCTGACTGTGTGACACCTAAAGTGGATGCGTTTAGAGAAGTGTATTGGGGTTGTGGAATGAAAGGAAGAAATATTTTCTTTCCAGGTCATCCAAGGTTTTGCTAATGGCTTGTCCTGAACAAACAATGAGACCTGTATTAATCTCTTTCTCCATTAGTCTGTGAAATGCGTATTAGAGCATCCTTTCCTTTCAGGATCCAGTGGCTAATATGTACTTTGGGTCTGGTATCTCTCCAGTCATTGGCTCTGCTCTGCCTCTTTCTGTGAGGGAAGTGCACCCCTATGACTGAGTGTGGTCTGCGGCCTTAAGCTGTCCAGATGTTGTTCCTTCTACTTCGTCATCCATTACAACAAAAATCTTCTCTGGAGTTATGCCTCTTCACAAGTTTCACCCCCTGAGGGAGGGTGCGCTGTGCTCTGGCTTTTTTGGAAACCTGTCTCAAATTTTTTGACATTAGAATTTTGACTGAAGGGTTGGGTGTCGATAGGGACTGATCACTTTGGAAAAGTAGAGCTGCAAGGCTGTCTTCCTCATGAGGAAACTGTGAATGTTGTCTTCTGGTATGTAACCTTGAATTTGTTGAGATTTCTTGTGAGTTAGCTGTTAACATGTGGCTTTCCTACTTCTCTGCCTCCTACAGACAACAGCCAGCTCAGCTCATTCCAGAGATCTCTGTTTTATCACCAGGCTCTGTCACCAGCCACACAACTAGTCCTTTTCCCTGTCATTGTAATGACCTTGCAACTGTCTTTGCTCAGAGTTCCTACTGTTGCTTAAAACCACGGTAATGCGTGGCCATTTCTTGGCTGGGGAGGCAGGGTCACTACTGAAAAGTCTGAGCAAATTTGGGCTTACTGCATAAAGCAGGATAAACTCGCCACATATATCTCATCGTAAGTCCACATGGAGTTGCAAATTTTATCCATGTAACTGTGGGCTATGTGTGCAGCTCCTGGAAAAATTTCTGGTTTTGCATCGCTTCTGCCTTTCATACATGTGTGTATACTCTTCACTATCAAAGAAAAAAGGTAAAATTCCTTTGATGCAGCTTTTCAAAAAGGGAACAGCGTCTTACAGTGTTGGTACTCAGCTGCTGACCTTGAAATTTAGTTCATGATTTCTTCTGTATTTTAATTGGGAAACAGTTAAGGAGCTTTTTACTATTTTATTTTCTCCTAAAAGTGATAAACTGAGATGGGGAAAGGCAGTGCTACATCTTTGGAAAGTACAGTTTGCAAACAGCTCTGCTTGGGAAATCTTGCTAAAAGCAGTGTTAGGACCGGGAGGAGTTCTACACCCTTTATTTTTTTCATCATGGTTTTGATGAAACAAAGAATATGGGCTGTACGTAGACAAAGACATGAGTGAGCAATACATATCTGAGATTTGGTTTTCACTTGAACTGTAGTTAAATACCTGTCTTACTTTCAAATAGTTTCAGACTGGCAATATTGATCGATCCCTCTAATTTATAGTGCACCAGCTAGCTTGATATCTTGAAGGCTTTTTACAGTCTTATTTCATAATTGACCTCATAAAAATGTACTCTCCAAAAAAATCTACCCAGATGAACCTGTGCCTGCCAGTCAGATTCAGCACTAAAATAAAGCGCATTCACCCAGCAAAGTTAATTCATCAGTTTTTGCTACTTCAGACATCCTGGCTCTCTTTTGCCACCACAGCACACTCTTCGGGTTGTTAAACAGTAATGATTTCTCAGTTGTTATCAGTTGTTCGATGGCCTGTGGTTAGGTGTGTTGGTGGTCCCGGTCCAGTTACTCATACATACTTTTCAGTGCAAAAACCCCCTCTCTCCAGTACTGAAATCAAAGCCAGCGTTTTCATAGCCTTGTCAGGGCAGCTGTGGGTCAAGTGATCTTGAGACTTTTCTGTGGAAAAGGTCCCACTCTGTCATGAATTTCACAGACCTTCCATTGTTTTCTTCTTTGTTCAGAGTTTGTATGAACTGGAATTTTACAGCTGCATCTTCCCAACATGGACTCTTCCCAGTACTAATCTGCAGTTTTCCTTGTTTGCTTTACTTTTGCTCTGAGCAGAGGGCAAATTCAGGCCATGCAACATAGAGGGTGTGCGCATATTGCTGGAAGGAAGGACTTACTAGTAATGCAGAACTATTTAAGGCATAAAACCCAATCCAAGACCAAATGGCTATGCAAAACTATGGTTTCATACACGTGTCACCTTCCTTTGCAATACAGTAGGAAACTTCTGAGAGTTGGCCTGTGGCTGACCAAATAGTAAATGCAGTTTGGGAGTCATGATGCTTTAGGAGATAATACAACCTTTGATGCCCAGGTTCACTTTCTAGCTGTGATTTGCAGCCTCAGCCCTTTCCGTAGTGGAGAGATTGCTTAGTGCCTTAGGGAACACCTGGCTGGAGTCAAGATGGAAAGAGCCTGCTAGGGTAAGAGAAGGCTGGCCTTTGCCACAGGAGAATGCAATCGCTGTTGAATTTAACCTTCCAAAATTTCTAGTAGTGGCCATTTAAGCTGCTGAACCAGGTGAATCACAGACTCGAGATGCTGAAACTGCGCACGGTGTGTAGGTAGGATGCCTCACCCCAGAAGTAGCTGCCATTCTGCAGCAATTCTCTGTGGGCTCTGATGTACAATTTACTTTATGGTTGAAATTCCCAAACCTATAATGTAGAAAATAGGTTAATTTTATCACAGTTCTTGACATGACTTCATTAATGTTTATACATGAAGTGCTTCACCCCCACTGCCAGGTTAGTCTCCTTGCTCAGCGTTTCTGAGAGTTGCATGTACTCGTCTGGGCTCCACACTATAAAGGAAGCTTCTTACATTTGTTATCCACTAGGCATAAAATTGTAATCCCCTTACCTGCTGATTTTTCATGAACTCCCTGTAAAATAGAAAGGCTTGAATCTCTTCAGAGACAAGAGTGTGTGAAGAAGACTTGATCATTTAAGTCTAGAGCTTTAAACACATTTGCAGACTTCCTTTGTTAAATGTGGCTGATTCATTTAAGAGGTTTATTCCCTAATCAGATTTGTTCGTTTGGAGTTGTGTGTGGAATCTTTAATAGCAGTGGTTGTTCAAGACTTCTGGAAGCTGTGCCTTTTGAGAGGCAAGGGAATCTGCTTTCAGGCTAGTCATTCATTTAATGTTTTAATTTTTCTTTTTTAGATCATCTGTTCCTCATTCTGCAGCCCAGGCAGTCCACCAAGTTTTGGCAACTGTTGCTACAAATCAAGCCAAACAGGTATCTTGATACAGAACCCTTTCCCTGTGGAATACTGTACCTGGGCATGCTCAGCACAGTTTGGGGGTTTAATTGTTGGTAAACAGGTCACCTAAAAATCTCTTTTCACAGCTTGCCCTGCATTCTTGGCATACCGTTTATTTATCTGTGACGTCGACAGTGTGATGCCAGGCGTATCTTTGTTATGTCTTGCATTTTCTCTCTTTTGAAGACTTGGCAGCTTTCTAATGGCTGCAGCCTTGCCGCATTACTGGTTGGGTTATAGGGTTGTGACACAGGAAAATGTATTAAGTAGATATACCTAAATTTGAGTGCTAGGCAATCAAGGGCAATAGTTTACCTATCCTGTTGTTCTACTGAAAACATTTCTTACTGGTTGAGAGGCTGCTAGGTTTTGTGCCCACACACTGAAAAATCGCGCAGCAGTCTTTGTCCCCTGGAATCATTTAGCTGTTGCCCAAGGAGGCTTACTGGCCTCTGCAAAAGACTTCTTGAAAAAGTTGAGTATTGACCCTGTATTTAAGTGTCAAGGCATAATGGGACCAAGATTCAAGAGCACTTGTAAGTGCTTCGACCACCTTCCTCTAGTTTGCTGTGAAGTCAAGGGATGACTTTCATAATACCAGACCAGGGCCAGAAGGACCTTTGTTAATGGACAGACTGCACTGACCTGAAGTGGTATTATTGTGTTTTTAGCCGCCTCTAACAAGCTCACTTAAGGGACAGACTCCACCTTCCTCTGTGTGTGCACCCTGTCCTGTGGCATCTACATCTGGTCCAACATCGTCTGGCAACAAAATCTCAGGTAAGTTGTCTTTAGTGGAGGTGGAAATAAGGCCTGGACGTCTCTTACCAACTGTCAGGGTGCATGATCCAGGAAACAAAGACACTGTGGAAAAAAGATCCCGAGAGGCTGCTGTGCCAGTCTTGAAGGAGACAATTTGAAAAACTAAAGTATAGAAGAGCAAGAGTGGTTTGGTGTACAGCCCTATGCTCTGTCTCTGTGCCTGTATCTAGAATTCAGTGCTACAATTCCTCATTCAAAGTGGATTTGGGATATATAACCCTTAACAAGAAATGTTGAAAGCGTATCTACCAAAGCCTACTGTGGTTTGACAGCAAACCAAGGGCAGATATCTTTGCTGGTTTGTTTTTAAATATGAAAAGTTGCTGCATTTGTGCAGAAAAGTGGTTATGCCCTGAAGTAACTGGAATAGTTTTTCCATACATTGATGTCTGACTTGAGTATTTCTATACTATAGGTTTCAGGACTGTAAGATTACCTGAACTAGCTTGACATGAGCTAATTCAGGTACTGGGTCTATTGAGCACTGGGCTGTATGACTGATTTCAAAGCCAGTTCAGGCACTGTGGTCTGTTGCACACAGCTTAGAAGCTTCTAAGGAAAGGAATGCTCAGTTTACATCATTCAGTGAAAACAGGGTAGGAGTGAACTCTTAGGGAAGGAAGAAATTGATTTTTAATGTGTATTAGATAATAATGCTTGCATTGGACATGGTTTTATAAGCCTCTTGCATAAATGTCTGAAATCCGTCTCTGTTGGTCTTCCGCCTTTAATCCGTGGATGTAGGTTGCCTCTTAGCCAGGGGTAAGAAGCAGTAAAAATAGCTAGGAATCATATTTGACTTGGCAAATGCTTCTTAAATTTTGGTTTATTGAAAATGTCAGCTCCTGAATTTGATAGCGCTTCCTTTTTATTTTAAATGTGTTTTGATATGGTAAGGAGAGATTTTACCAACAATTTCTTCATTTTATTGTTTAATTTTTATTGCCAAAAGGATGACACCTATCTTTAATCTGCTATATGTTATTGCCTTAAATCTTTGAAATAATTCATGTGTTCTCTGATGTCGTAGCAGTAGCAGGAATGTTTTTCTGTGTACAAATATCAAACCTGGTATAAGTGACAAAGAGGCTTTGTTTCCAGTTGATAAAATAGCAGACTGTGTTCAAGCTATTCCTTCCTTTTCTGATAGTTGGATGACAAGGTGCTTTTTACTTTTTTATAATGCTTGTTCTTGTAACTTGCAGGACAAGGGACAGTAAAAACAGTTACAGCTGTGACTTCCTCTACAGTAACATCAGTACAAGCAACGACTGCGCAGCTTAACAAAGCGTTCTCGTTTTCTTCTGTGGGGTCTGTATGAATGTTAAGATTTATTTGTAGTTGTTAAATATGAGTATCAGCTGTTACAGCAAGTGTTACCCAAAAGCTGAGTACTACTGTAAAATGGCACCTGCAAATGCTAGATTGGGAGGGCAGGGGTTGCACCAGAGTTCTTGGAAGATCTTCCTGTTTGTGGAAGCCTACCTGAGTGAGGTCTGAAGGTCCGTGAGAATTTGAACAATATCATGTTGCTCTGAGATTTTTTTCAGTCTGTAACTAATCAAGAGTAAATAATGACTGGCCTTTTTATCCAGTTTATCAATAGTGGACTGTTGAACAAATCATACACTCTGTCCACTGGTGTTTCTCATCATCAGGTGATGATTTGAGGTTAGAGCAATACGACTGTGGTTAAAGCAACTGGCGGTCTGGTGCGCTGGGTTCACTGACTGTTTTTGAGTGCATGTCACCGCTTCTCATAAAGTCAGAGAAGAACTTTTATGGTGTATTTTGTATGTTGGGGTTAAGGAAGAGGAAAAAGAGGCAGACCATAGCTTGTTTTAAACATTGTTCTTTATTTAGTGAATAAAGAGCAGTAGCAGAAAAGTCATCCCTAGCAAGTTGTGCAGAGGCATGTGAGAATGAACTTTGGCTTTACAAACAGTAGCAGAAGAGGTTGAACAGTGGGAGCTTCTGTTCCCAGAGAGGAAGAAGAACCTGAACACGATCATATTAACACTTGTCATCTCTGAAGATTCCAGAGAGATTGATGTTGGGTTTTCTAACGGGGTTCAAATGCTTGCAGGGGTTTGAGACACAGAAGTGCTGTAATTTCCAATTAGGACTTGAAATTTGTACTGATGGTCAGACTTGCTGAATTACAGTCCAACAGAACAAATTCCACGTTTTGACTTGGAAAGTAGTCCGTTCACAAAGGCAACTAGAGAGTCCCTCTGCCATCTGGCGATTTCTGATGCGTAACGATAACATAAAGCAAGGCGCATGTTATGAACATATAGTTACTCTGAAATCTCTTATGGAGCGTTTTTTCAGGCATGACAAAAATACTTCTTTGATCATCTCTTATGTTTGGGGGAGAGGGAAGAGTCCTTAGAAATAATCGTTTGAAATTCTGCATGTTTACCTATCTAATAGTCAAGTGAATTTCTCCTAATGAAGTGGGAAACATTAAGTATTTCAGAACACGCATACTTTCAGATGGCTGATTTCTTTCAGTCTTAACCATTCCTCTGCAAGTTTGTCAAGTGGGTGTTACCCAAACGCTTTGCTGTGCTCTTCAAAGGGCTAAAATAGGCCTTTTGAGAGATGGAAATTCAGATTCAAAAAGCAAACAAACTCTGCCTTTGTCCCAGGCTGCAGTGCTTCAGTCTGTAAACCATATGCTAAATAGAGTGCCGTTGTCAGTTCTTAGTTACACAGCCTGACTTATATATCAGCAGCTGGTCTTTGAGAATCCGAGCAAGCTTAAAAAGCCTCAGGGAATGAAGGTTTCTGGAGGACCCCAGTATTCATTATGAAAGATCTCAGTATTTTTGCAAGATAGAATATTTTTAGTGTGAAATAGTCAGGGAAATTTTTAATTTCTGTCTTGCTATGAGTGATCTCCTTTTTGATGGGTGGTAGTATCCAGTCATTCCCTTTTGTACGTGCACTGTCTCTTACCTTCTGGCTTTTTTAAATAAACTCTAGTCACTGCTGTGGCTTCTGTTCTTGCTAGCCTCCCGAAAGCTGTCAGGATTTGGTGCATGGTGTTCAGCTGCCAAGCTGAATGGGGAAGAAATATACAACAGAAAGGAAAGAACATGGGAGGATGAGGAGAGGTCAAAAAGAACTTCGAACTCTGAGTCTCTTTAACCCTCTAGAAGCCTTGTCAGAGAGGAAACAAATGGAGCCCAGCCCGCGTGCATGCTTCTCTCTGCCTGTTTAGTTGTTGGAGAAACTGTTCTTGTGCCTGACTGTGCAAGTCTGCGCTACAAATCTGAGTCTCAAAGTTGTGTTAATCATGGGCTTGGAAGTTTCAATGCTTTGAGCCAAGCGTTATTTTTACCCTTTCTCCTCTCTCCTCCTAGGTCTGGTTTTAATTTTGGTGTTGTCACATCAGCTGCTTCATCACCGACGCTGCCCAGCCTCGCTTCCTCGCAAGGTTAGTTTGGAAGAGTGTGCAAACAACAGCTCTTCTTTGCTAAGAGAATGCTTACTCTTCCTAATTTGTGTGGTTCTTGTTTTGTGTTGCAGTTCTATTATTAAAATTGCAGTGGCTGCAATAACATTATATACGTATGCTGGATTATGCCCTGTAATGCACAGAAATCTAGGCCACCTGCCTTTCAATTAAGAGTAAGCAAAATATTTGCTGCCAAGAACATCTAGGAGGTACTAGATTATGGAAAGGGTCACATCTGTAGTCATTTCCTCTGCTGTCTTTAATCTGTAGATTTAAAGTTGCCGAGGTGGTCTGACACAGAAAGCTGTCATTAAGTGGAGTGAGCATTTAGTAATGGGAGGGGAATGCTTGGGATGGCTTTTTGTTGCTTCTGAAGTTGAGCTGACAATATATAGGCCGCCTTTCTGTTTCGTAGGCAGACCATGTTTGCCCAGTCTGGAAAAAGAGGACTGATACATCTGCTTTATAATATTCTTGAAGTATTCTGCTTCTAAATTTAGCCTTGCAAAAGAGATTGTATGGTCAAAAACTCGATTCCAATGTTATTGGTTCCTCTAATACAAGGTACCACCTCTTCTTACAAACCTTGGCTTGCTTATCTCCTTAGACCATTGGAGCCACAGCAATGCTACTAATACTCTGTTGATATTAAGCAGAGAGAACTACCTTGGCTTAAAACTTGAAGATTCAGTTAGCGTAAAAGCTTAGGTAAATAACACTGATTAAAGGAGGAGTGGGAGGTGCAGGAGACGGACTTGTAAACCGCAGCATTGTGTGAGGGCAGTTACCTCACGCTGCTCCATGAAATGGTAAAAACACCTTTGCCTCTGTTAGCTGGCAATGGAAGAAGAAAAGAAGGAATTTCAGTGCCTCGGGAGGAAGCAAGTGCCACATTATTCAGTGTCAGTTACTACTATACTTAAATATACTTAATATACTTATAGGGTAGAACACAAGGAAAATACCAGCTGTACTGAGAAGCTTTTGCTCTTTGTTATTTGATCTCCATGCAGGTTTCCTTGTCCAAATCAACCCATAGTCCAAATACCAGTGCAGTGTCTTCAAGTCAGAATTTGTTTGTGCTTGGTGTTCAGAAATGAAATGACAGTGCACCAAATAAGTGAGACTGGACTGGTTTTAAAACTTCAGCAGTTTCACACTGTTGGACAGCAATATGTCTTATAAGTGGAGCTGCTTTGTCAATTACATTTGAGAGCTTTTCTCTGGTTTTTTGAAGTTGAAAACAGGCTGCATAGAATCTGGTTGGTGGTCTATAAATAGTTGAATTTGTAAAGAAAGATTTGATTCTGTAGAAGACTTTCCAAGTGCCAGAAGGTATTTTTATGACCCAAGCTCTGTTCTGAGCCATTGGTTTAAACAAAGTGTTCTGTAGTAAATGTCAGGAGTTGTTTAGCTGAACTAAGTAAGACGGGGCAAAACTGGTATTAACAGCAAATGGCTCGTAGTAACCAGGTCTTTTATATTTTTATCAAATTGTTGGAAAAAAGGTAAGAGCCAAAGGCTGAAACTGTCTATACTCAAAGAAAAGAATGCTTAAGTGGCGGCTATGACATGAAAGTAAGTGTTTGTCACTGCAGCCCTGTCCATAAAGGCTTCAGATGTCACTGTTGTCTCCTGAATGCATGTGGAGGTGGCAGTTACCTAATGGTCAGAGGCTTTAAAGGTTTGAGGCAAGGGCACTGTTTAACAATCTGTGAAGCACTAAAGTATGCTATTATTGTAAGAATGATAAATGAGTTTTGCATACCGTAACTCGATTTGTAACTTCTGTCTCTCTCACTGACAGACCCTGTGAAAGAGTCCACCCAGACTGATTCATTTTCGCTTGCTGGGGGTTCCAAATTTGCGGTAGTCCCTGAGAGCTCCTTTGCTTTTGGGTCCCTCAAGCCAGCAAGTGCTCCAGGAGCCTTGGTAGGAAGTACCTCCTCAGCAGATGGCACCCAGTCAAACAAACCTGCTGCAACGACATCTTCTGCCTCTTCCACAGCCTCTGGCAAGTTGGATAGCTCTCCATCTAAACCAGGAGATCACTTGTTTCAGAGCAATCTAGCTGGGGAAACTCTTGGGAGCTTCTCAGGACTACGGGTTGGTCAAGCAGATGATAATGCCAAGACCACCACTAAAGCACCATCTACCAGTGTTGCAGGAGCACAGTCAACCAAAGTATCTACAATACCTGCTGGATTTACTTTTGGTGCTCCCCTGTCACTAGGAAAAGCTGGAGAAGCTACTTCAACATCAGTCACATCAGCTGGCACGGCACCCCCGTCCATCAGCACTAGTGCCACAGGCAGTCTCTTCGGCAATGTCCAGATAACCAACACGGGGTCTTCTGGGCTATTTAATCTTGGAGGCTCTAGTGGCAACAAACCCACCTTTTCATTTGGTGTTCAGCAAGCAAACAGTATGAGCACATCCACCTCTACCCCTTCTACTGTCCCTGCTTCAACGTCCCTCTCATTTGGAAGTTTCTTGAGTTCATCACAAACTGCTGTCCCTGCTGCAGCTTCTAAGGTTGCAGGGGATGCCAAATTACCCTCTGTGTCAGAAAAGCCATCTGAAAATGAAGCTGTAGCAGCTGGGTCTTCACCTCCAGTGACACAGTCACCACAGCCACAGGTACAGATTTCAGAGTCCGTTAAAGAACCCACTTTACCGCAGGCCGCGTCTGGGGACAGCGTCTCTGCGGGCTCTGGCACCGCATCGGCAGCACCTCCCCCTGATGCTGTTGCTACTCCTGCCTCCACAAGCGATTTGAAGGCACCAGTGCCTCCTGCTGTCTCTGCATCTGCCCCACCAGATCAGAATGTCTCAGTGACAACCTCTGCACCAACCATTGCATCTCCTGCAGAAGCCACGAGTGCGTTGGCTGCTACCTCTGATGTTACTACGTGTGTTCAGAGCCCAGCTGTTGGTGCCTCTGTGTTTGCCCCAACTTCGGCAGGCTCCTCGGTGTTCTCTCAGCCTCCGAGTTCCAGCTCTTCTGGCTCAGCGTTTAGCCAGCCTGCTGGTGATACAACTGCCACTCCTTCCACGCCACCTGTTTTTGGACAACTACCAGCGGGTACCACAGCATCCTCTCCATTTGGGCAACTCACCACCAGTAGCTTGTCCACTGCCACCGCTACCACGCAGGCTGCTAGCTCAGGTTTTGGTGCTTCTGCTTTTGGCACCACCACTACCGGGGGCTTTGGTCAGCCAGCATTTGGACAAGCACCAACCTTTGGGCAACCAGCGAGCAGTTCTTCAGGTGGTTTTACCTTTAGCCAGTCTGGGTTTGGGACAATGCCAGCCTTTGGCCAGCCAGCAGCTTCCACAGCAGCCTCGAGCAGTGGTAATGTTTTTGGAGCACCGGCCAGCACCAACAGTGCCAACTCCTTTTCCTTTGGACAGCCATCGGCCAGCACTGGAGGTGGGTTGTTTGGACAAAGCAGCCCTCCAGTATTTGGGCAGAGCACCAGCTTTGGGCAAGGGGGATCCGTCTTTGGTAGCGCGGCCACCGTTACTACTACAACATCGTCTGCTGGGTTCAGCTTCTGCCAAGCTTCAGGTAAGAACAAACTGCAGGGAGATGCACTATCCCAGTGGTGCTGTCTGGCGGAAGTACAGAGAGCAGGATAGCACTGGGGAAATGCCTTTTTTTTAACACCTTTTCTTTTTTTCCCCTATATGCACTTGATGGGTTTTGGGTTAGTGTTTTTTGGCGTGGGTTTTTTTTTCCCCTCCAATTAGTAAGAATAGAAGCTGCAGTGTGTGTGAGGGGGAGGCTAATGTTGGAGACCAAAGAAGCTTCCGCTGTGCTTGACTATTCATCGGTAGGCCTCTGGATGTAGCCTCTTCAATCCAATCGTGCATTCATTTTACACCTACAAGTCTACCTTGGCTTAGTTTTGAATTATGTTATTGTCCTGCCTGTTCCTCAATAAATGGGTTGGATGCAGCATAGTGTAAAAAGATCTTAAACTAGTATGTTGTTGCAAATCGTTACGCCGAAGTGGCAAGGCAGCTCTGAGACTGTAATCAAGGCAATGAATACAGATGCAGCACGTCTTTCGGTGGGCTGCGTTGAGTACGTGCAGCAGTGGATGTATAGCCAGGTGTAGTGCCGTATCATCTCGGATAGCAAAAAATTGTAAGCCCTCAAAGTGATGGGTTAGCAAGGAACTAATCTCTTAAATCCACTTTTGCATTTGGAAACATCACAAAATTAAATACAGCGGTAACATGACCATCATGTACCTACCTACACAGTTAAATTGAATACTTGCACAGACCAAGCCTTCTTTGTCAGTCTTCTTTTGTTCTCTATGTTGCTACAATATATTGTTGTTTTTTTCCAAAGCTTTGTCTGTACAATCTTCAGAGAGCTCTCAGGGAAAAGTGAAAAGTACATAGTAATAATAGAGAACATGTATTTCCAAGGAAGAAAAACTAATTAGGCTCATTTAATTAAAAATGATGGCACTGTAGGCAAACTGCTTGCTCATTTTAACTACAGTAACAGAGAATTGTTAAATTGGGGGAAGTGAACTCTGCCTGAGAAAGGTGTTCCTAATTATAGAAACACAAGTTTTATTACAAAATGCACACTTAAGTGAACTGGGAAATGGAATGGGGAGTTCTTTTTTTAATCAAAACATTTCATTATCTATAACGGGAATCTTTAGGTAACAAAGCTCAGATCCTCCCTACACAAGGGAAATCAGAATGCTGCAGTGTTTGTTCATGGCTTGGAGCGTTATTATAGCAATGTTAACAGAAATCCAATTCTCTTATATTGTTAGCAACAATCCCAGAGGTGAAAAGGCCTTTTATTTTCTGTTTGTTTTTAAGTTGGCCAAAAAGAAAAGAAGAATGACTTTAAAATAAACATTCAATGGAATTTATTATTTGTGTGTTGGCATATACTTTAAATTTGTCCAACCTAGATGCATCGTGATGTATTACGGTGGTAACATCATTTGTATCCCTGTATTTTGGCATTGGAGACCTGTCCTTTCCCTGTTCTGGACTCGTGTCGCCTCCCTGGATCATCTTATACCCTAGTAATAGTTCTGATGGTTTGTTTTCCTTTCTTTTCTTAGCAGGTTTTGGTTCTAGTAACACGGGTTCTGTGTTTGGGCAAGCAGCTAATACTGGAGGCACTGTCTTTGGCCAGGCAAGTATTTACTGCTTTTGTAGAAACAAGGAACTGTTATGTATCGTGGACTTGTTCAGAGTTCCCTACCTATTTCTTATATATTTAAAAAAAAAAAAAAGAAAAAAAGATGCAATTTGACATGCTCAGTAGAAAGTGTCCCAGTCTGTACCAAAGATATTTGCTGCTATAGTGGGCACCGAAGCAGCATCTGTGTGAATATTTTCCAAGGGGCATGGAGAGATAAATGTTTTATCACATGCAAGATAAAATAGAGATGCAGTAAGTCACCTGCCTTTATTCCATGCTAAGCAGAAAGTGGACGGTGTAGGGCAAGTTTCAAAGGCATTATTCTGTACCATGGACAAGGTTTAAGACAGACTTAAATAAGATTTCATTGCATTATGTGTTGGAAGGTAATTGTTTGCTGGTTCCTCACCCCCTGCGTACATCCAGACGTGGAGTCTCTGACACTGGAGACGTTCAAAGCCTGCCTGGGCGCCATCCTGTGCAACCTGCTGTAGGTGAACCTGTTCTGGCGGGGGGTGGGACCAGATGATCTCTAGAGGTCCCTTCCAACCCTTAACATTCTGTGATTCTGTGAATAGGCCAGACAGAACAATCAGCCTTGGGGGCATGTGCTGCTTTGACTTTGCTTACATCCCTTTTTTGTCCTTTTTGTGTTCTAGCAGCCATCTTCTTCCAGCGGAGGCTTGTTTGGAACTGGAAGTGGTGGGAGAGATGGAGGCTTCTTCAGTGGTTTGGGAGGAAAGCCAAGTCAGGATGCAGCCAATAAGAATCCCTTCAGTTCCTCCAGTGGAGGATTTGGATCTGCAGCATCCCAGAGTAAGTGAACAAAACAAGAATACAGAATGTGCTGTGATTTCCATCTGCTTTTGTGATCCCATCTGCTTTTCTGCCATTACTTGTCTCTGAGTAAATTCTGTGTTAACATGAAAGGCTTCTAGGGGATAACGGAGACAGAGTGTGCATGATGTGTGATCCAGAATTTTTCTCCTAGGTTTAGTGGAAACAAGTAAGGAAGCCATTGAAACAAACAAGCAGATGCAAGAAGTGTGCAGAATATCTATATTCTGTAGGGAATTCTTGGCCAAATGCTTCTTTATAGTTGAATAATCTAAATTCTTGTCACTAGATTTCTGCTTCCAACTTCGTTGGAAGTTAGAAAGCTTTCATTATTTCTCAACTGCCCTAACACTGTAAAAGTTGTTAAGAATCCCATCCTCGGGAGAACTGAAGTTAACAAGTGATTGATAGCAGTTTCCTCAGCTTTTTCCTACAAATGGCTACCTTTACATGCAAGATATTTTATCAAAATTTGCTATAATATATGGATAAGCTCTCAGTCATTTTTCATGTCTGGGAGGAGATGTGAATTTTTTTAATCACATGGACGTAGTAAAGAAAAACAAATATGCTTAGTGGTTGGTTTGGGCTTGTAGTCTGTTTTGGTAAGGAAGCAGAATTACGGATTTCCTTTTATCAGTTTTTATCCAGATTTGGTAGACAGGGAGAGAGTCTCACGGATAAACTCTTACAAGCATCATGAAAGCTGGGTAGATGAGAGGGATTGTGTTAAAGCCCTCTTTGGGAGGAGGAACTTGGCACTCGTCCTTTCTTCTGCTCCACTTGTCAGCTAAAAGGCATCAATCTGCAGGTGTGTTTTAGCTGAATCGATCTGCATGTGAGGTGTCACACCAACCCTCCCACGTGTTGCTTCTTGCCCAGCCAACCAACAAAAGGAGCCATGAAAAAGTAGTTAAGAATACATGAAAGCTACCTGCAAGTTCCTTTGCACCAGGGACTTTAAGGGAGTATTAGAATTTTTTTTCTAGATGCTACAAAGGATTAACTGTAAAAGGAAGAACTGCTCATTGCCTATTCATGTAAATATGTGGGTTTGGGGTTTTTTTAATGCCAGAGTCAAGTTAAAAACACATTAGTCTTGAGTTTTCTGGGCTAACAGGTCTTGGTAATACTCTAGGATTTGAGCTGAGATACGTATATGCCATTGTCTGGTGTAGCAATTAGTTTGAAATACTAGCAGGCTCTTTCATGCCTTTTATGTGCAGCTATTGCAGATCTGCACTTGTTACATTACATTTGTATCTCACAAAGGCTATTCGTAATGATTTCTTAACTATGGCTTTTATTTGATGACTGCCCAGCTTCATCATTTCATCACTTGTGACTTGGGTTTGGTAGAAGGGGAAAGCAGAAGGGGTGGAGTCCAGCAGGTAGAAAGCACAAAGAAGGGGAAGCAGTGGCTAAGAGGTAAAAGTAGAGGAACAAAGGAGAGCTGTAGAATGAACTGCAAGTGGCTAGAAGTAGCACTTCAGGTCTTGGGAGAGCAAATCCATTTATTTTATTACATCTTTAATGATCCGTTGCGTTTAATGGTTGAGGTCAGTTCTCTAACCTTGCTAATTTAGTCCTCCTTTATTGCAGTGCTGGGTTTTGTGATGAAAGAAAACAGATGGTTCACCAGAGAAAAGCTTTGATTATTCTATCTCCTGCCACTAGATGCTAAAAATCTGTGTAGCCTTGTGAAAGATGAAAACTTGAGTCCTTTCTCAGTAAGGCTGGAAAAGTTTGGCTCCTACTTTAAGGTCCTGACAAATAGTCATGTTAAGAAATACTGGCCATTGCCAAAATACATGAGGATCTTTAATTTGTGGTGGACTGACATTTGTGTTGTCAAGAGAGACTGATTCTAGCTGCTGTGATCTCTCACTTGAGGGATTGTGTGTTAGTGCCTTCAGTGCAGAATGCAACTAAACAAATCATCCATCACTGTGATTTGCTAGATTGCAGCAATAGAGAATTGTTAGTGGTCCATCAGATCCAGAATGGATCTTGGTGGAACTACAGAGGCCTGTAGGAATATGGGAGAACTCGGCTTCTCTCTGCAGAGTGCTGTTTTTCAGTGTGTTCATTTTGTGCTTGGGGATTGGGGAAGTAGAAGGAGGCTCCTTTTCTCCTGAACCAGTTAATGAAGTGTGACATAGAGTACTGTCTGTTATGAGCTTCATGAGTATTCTTCATCTCCACAGGTTCTTCTAGCTTATTTGGAAACAGCGGAGCAAAGACTTTTGGATTTGGCAGCTCATCTTTCGGAGAGCAGAAGCCTACAGGCACTTTCAGCTCTGGTGGTGGAAGCGTGGCATCTCAAGGCTTTGGGTTCTCCAGTCCAACCAAAGCAGGTACTTTGACCCCCCCGCTATGAACACCCACGCTTACCTGTGATCTCATAGCAGAGTATTCTACCGTTTAGGCGTCTACAGCCTGGACTTAGTACACATACAGGGATTGTCTCTGAACAATAAATAAAAAAATAACTAATGGCCTATTGAATGGAACTTTAGCTGGTGAACCCAAGGCAGAGATTTACAATCTCTTGTGCAGAAAAGCATCCAGTAAACTACATTTTCAGATGTTCATTCCAGAAATTCCCATTGCAGTTTAAGAGCAGAGAGCTGTGTGAATTAGTTCTGGTCTTACGTGCCATACAATGAAGAGTACAGAATATGAAACTGAACAGATTTTTCCTATTTTAGTTGCTTCCGTGGAATATTATCTTCCAAACTTCACTCTGGGTTTTGTAACCCTTTTTTTACCCGTTTCTTCATGTGACTGAATGCACAGGTGTCTACAATGGGAAAGCTTCCTCGTGGAATTTGTATCAGGCATGCTTCAGGTCTTTCTGCTTTGAAATCAGTCTGACCTGCCATCATCACTTTCTTCTGTGGTTGAGCTGTTGTTCTCTCTGTCAACTGAGTTAATGAAATATTGGAAATTTCGCAAAAACTCTTCTCTTTTTATTGTTGTCTGCTCATAGAAAGAGCCACAAAAGTAGTGGTGACTCTGATATGTTCATGAGAACTGAATGGCAAAATGTTTGTTTTGTTAATTACCAGGCAAAAATGGAGGCCCAAAGGGTCAGGCAGAGCAAAGCTTTTCTCTTCTATCCTCAGCCCGTTCTTACAGCGATCCCTGATGAAGATAGGTGTTCTGCTCCAAGTGTGTCTATTGAAGCTTCATCTCGGGGGAAGTGGGGAGGCTTGGTCATCCTTGAAGTTGTCTTGAGACAGTGGTGCTCAAGAGCTCCCTTTGGAAGAGCAGTGCCTTGAGAGGAAGCACTCCCTGCTTTGACAGGAGCTGTGCTCTCGTCTTTGTGAAGCAGCTGACAGCATAAGGATGATGCTGTCAGATCCAGCATCCATTTGTAAGGTGTGTCTCAAGTATCGCATTCTGCTTGGTAGAGGACTGAGTTTCTTGTCTCGGGCATACCTCCCATCTGTTATTTCTGCTAGAGGAGAAAGGCATTGCTGAAGGAAGTTCTTTTGTTCACCCAATGGCTCTTTCCTCGCTTTTGATTATTTTGGTTTCAAAATTCTTCTTGAGATAGGATTTTCAAGAGGTTTTTGCAGAAGGCACATCCACTCACACAGAGCCCCTCAGTTCCTTCCCTCCTCTGGTTATATTTGCTGAGTATTGAAATGAATGATGTGTCGTCTTCTCCCAGCTGCAGTGGAAGGGTTTACTTTATGTGAATCCCGCTTTGTTCTGGTTTCACTACTTACGTGTTTCGCTTTCCTTTCTCCACTATTTGTTAATATGCATTGCAAAAGAGAGCGTATGCCAAGCAAAGCGTCAGCCCCTGTGATAAATACTCTAACTTCCTAGAGACAGAGGTAACAAGACATCTAATCTGTGTTTAAATAATTCAGGCCTAGCATTTATTTTTTCCAGATCTTTTGTGTTTACAGCCAAACAGTATCCGTTACCTTGACAGGGGCTGGAATTTCACCCAGGGTATTAAAATGTGTGGTGGTATCCCAGACCTCAGCCCTAGTCAAAGAAAGGAGCAGGTGTCCTTCACATTCCACAGTGTCAAGTAGAAACAGGCCAGTAATATCAGCAGATGAACATAGAATTAAAATAATCTGGGTAGAAGTCCATTCAGAGCTGCAGAAGGCAGCTAAACCCCAGACAGAAATTGCCAAGAGCAGAATTCAGTTCTTGATTCCCTACAGGAATCGTGCAGTTCCACTGGCCTGGCATTTAATCATTGCATCTTAATTTCCACCACTTAAACCAGGATTACATAATACCCTACCTCCTGAATCTTTTTGTAGCACTGGAGCACCTAAAAAACAAACCTTGCTATCTACTCTCTGGCCTTAAGAGATGGGGGAGACTTGCCCATTGCACTGCAGAGTTCTTCCAGGTTAAACACTTGCATGCGTGAAGTTCTGTCCGCAGGACACTTCTAAGTCCTTCCAGAGCTTCAGATTAGAAGTCAGGGTAAAACACTGCAACCAAACCACAGCAGCAGGCATTCACGAAGCTGGCCTTTACTGGAGACTTCCCATTCTGCATTGTTACATGCAGTTCCTCTGGATAGTAACTTGATTAAATTGGTGATGAGCAGAGTTTTACTTTAGAACTCACTAGATAAGCTAAGCTTTTTTTCCTAGTAAGGAGTGCTAATTTTATGATGAAGGATGGAAATGTCTTTTTTTTTTTTTAATAATAATAAGAGCATCAGTCTAGCAGCTGTTTTATGCATTTTTACTGTAACTTGGTTCTTGAGCATGCTTGCTATCTCACAATTAAGATAGTGGTCGCTTTTCTATAAAGCAAGTAGAGATTCTTTCACAGTGTGCAAGTATGTACAATATATTGTACATGTATATGTACCTATATGTACCTTTTAGTACAGCCCTGGGGATTGGGCTGATCTTGTGCTCAGATGTTCAAGAGACCCAGCATATGGTTTTCTTCTGGATAGTCTCTTAATTTGGGTGCAGCTTTTTCATGTGTTCAGGCACTCTTCTTATCCATGTCTTTTGTAACAAAATGCCCTGCAGTTTGGAAGTTTTATAAATAATGCTGTGTCCATACGGTAAGATGAACAGCCCTATTATGGAGATTATTTACTTGGAGATCTAGTTTTTGTTTTCTCTTTCCACATTATTGTTTATGTGATGTTTTTGTCCCTTTTTTTGCCTCTGTTTTGCTCAGGTGGCTTCGGTGCTGCTCCAGTGTTTGGCAGCCCTCCCACTTTTGGGGGGTCCCCTGGGTTCGGAGGGGTGCCAGCATTCGGTTCAGCCCCAACATTTTCAAGCCCTCTGGGCTCAACGGGAGGCAAAGTGTTCGGCGAGGGTACAGCAGCAGCCAGCGCTGGAGGATTTGGGTAAGCCAACCAGGGTCCAGGGTTTGGGAAAGCAACAGTCTTGCATGACAAAAACTATTATGCCTAGTTAACTCTGCATTAACATAAAGAATGTATTCAGTGATTGATTGCTAACTCTAAGTGTCTTTGTGTTGGTTGGTTGGTTGGTTTAAAAAAATATAATTGAAAAGGCATAAAGCAAAGGTTTTAACCCCAAAGGAAATAATGTGTATGACCTCCTTTTAATGCTGAAACTACTATGTTGAGTCTTTAGCTTTAGAGATGGCGGGAGGAAATGTGAGTCATCTTGCAAGCGTCCAAGGGAATGCAGGAGTATTTTCTGTGTGCACACTTAATGAGTTCAAATCTAGGCCTATAAACTATGCCTAGCAAAGAAAATAATAAATATCATAATCTGTGATTCTGTCCAGCCACCTTATCCACTTGTGAGATTTTGGGGTAGAGATACTAATGAGAATTCAGTCTGTTTTCTCACCTGTGGGGGTGGGAGGAAGCACTTGTAACAGCCTGCAGTCCCAGAGCGATTTGTGTGTATCCCACACTGATTGTTCTTACCTGTTTCTTTACCCCTTAAGCCTGTGCTTGGCACCAGAGTAGACAGCTCTTTATTCCTTGTTTTATTCAGCAAATACAGCATTTCAGACCTTGCAAGCACCTTCTGCAGCAGGCAGCAAATGCATTTCTTCAACATCGCACTATCAGCGAATAACTCCTTCGTGCCCTGCAATTATATTCAGAATAGACAGACACAATTTAAAAAAAAAAAAAAAACTTCCAGTGAAAAGAGGAAACTGGACATCTTCTCAATCTTAGTGTTTACATATTTCACAAGTGTTTGTCTTTAGTTTCAGAAGGAACTGCCTTTACATAAAACACATTAGAACATCCAGAAGTGTAACTTGTTAATTTGTCATGAGGTTAGACACCCAGCTGCCAGGGCACCCCTGAGCTGTGAGAGCCTTCAACTAGGTGGTTCTGCTATGTCCTGAACACCGCTGTGGCAAATTGGGGAGTCCCTTTGGAAAGGGTAAAAATAGAGGCAGCTTAATTAAATCCCCGCAAAGAAGGATGCGCTTGTAGGGATGACAACTTCAACTCAACTGATGGTCTGTTCAGTTCCAGCTTTCAGCCATTGTGCTGCTGGATTGTGTACTGAACCTGGATGCGCTCAGTGACAATGTTGGAAGATAAAAAGGGATTCAGAATGAGCAGCAAACAGAGGCCTTGCATAAGCAGTCTGCAGATTCCAGAAAGTCAGTGGTTTAACTTGTGGAAAGTTTTGAGAATTTCTTCTATATTAGAAAGGTGCAGACTCAGTCTGGTATTTTCAGAGTCACATGAAGAATTTGGTTTTAAAAACTTTAAAAGAGGGTGCAGAATTTCCAGGCAGCTTTACAAAACTCCAAATCTCACCACAAAATTTTGAGCAGTAGTATAATTTTGCAATATAATGTAGTTCCTGCGTAGGACTTCCTTTCCTCCTTTTTCTGGAAGTAGAACTTTAAAAATCCGCAATCCAGAGAAGTTACTTGCCAGTACGTCATGTGGTATTAGCTCCAAGTTCCTGAAAACACCCTGTTAACTTAAATACATGTGGTTCATTGCTGGTTCAATTCTGAAAAATCTGCATCACTTGATAAATGACTTAAGTATCAACAATAGAAACCACTGTACTTCTTCCAAGTCTGCAATTCAGACTGTTTGCGAGCAAATGATGTTTGGCTTCCATAAACTAGCCTCAAGTGCCTCTCTGTTCTGTCTTGTGTTGCATCTTTACAAAAGACCTGAAAATCTGGGCACGATAAGTTTGATTAAACTATATCAGGCAATGACTGTATCTCATGTTGTTCCTCTACTCCTACTATGCTTAGCATTTTTCAACAGGCGTGTTCTTCTAGTTACAACTGAAACAAACAGTTTGAACCACAAGTTTCCTTGTGACTGTTTTCACCTCCACTTCCTTTCTCCGGGTAGACATGATTTGTGTGTTTCTTGGCATAGTCCTGAGGAGATGGAGGACTGTAAAAAAAAAAAAAAAACCCCAAACAAAAAAACCAAAAAAAACCAAAAAAAACCCCACACCCCTTCGCAAACGTATCAGCCCATCTTGCTGCTTTTAAAAAAAGGAGTACAAAACCTGTTCTGCCCTTGCTGAGAAAACCACATTTGTAGTTCTGAGGTGAAGCTGTCTGCAAGGCACGTGGGTCAAGAGCACAAGCAGAGGCACAGGGGATAGTTAGCAGGGCCAAAGATGCAAAGTCACTGAACTGCCCCTTGTATCTAATGCTGTATGTGGCAGTAGCATGTACGGTTGACGATGTCTGGGATAGGAGAGGTGATGTCCTTTACCAGGTGAATTGTTTGTCACACTACAACAAGGGTTGTCTTTTACTAGGAGAGATGTGGTTTGATGTGGTTGTTTGTTTGGGTTTTTTTTCCTTAAAGTCTATTAGAGCTGGGTGGATGGAAAGGTGGGTTAACATGCTGTCAGTTTATATTTTAAGTCAGAAATGACAGTGTGAGGCACAGCCTTGCAAAGCTGCCCTGCTGTTTGACTTGGCCAACTGAGGGAATGGCTGGCACTGGGTTAGTACCAGTAGCATTGTGCACTTGCAGAGCTTTAGCAGAACTTGTCATTTGAAAAATTTCTGCCTGCATTTTGCCCAGTTTAAGTCAGAGAAACAGTTGAAGCTCGTTTTTTGAGTGCACCTCTTACTTTCAGTATTGGGAGAAGTGGGGGGCAGAGGGGCAGAGAACCATAATGCATATCGTGGTCTCATTAGTATGTCATGCTGATAGCTCTACAATGTCGTGGTTGGACAGAGTGGGTGGAGAAAGGAGACCAATTTCCATATATAAAAGTATTTCTTATTTCAGTCCCCAAAAGCAATTAGGGAAGTGATCCAAAGGTGGTGAGGAGAAGTGCCAGGTAGGTGCAGATCTTCAGCAGAGCACTGGAACGGTGTGTGGTTCAAAATGGGCTGGGGAGAGAAGGGAACTGAGAAATCTGCAGGTGGTTTACGTGGGCAGTGGGTAAGGTACCCTCTGAAAGTTGGGAGTCTGGGTTCTGTGTCTGGGCTTTGCTTTGTGCTCTGGCCCTGAGCAACTCATACCAATTCTGTGGTACGTTTGCTGCCCTGTTTGTGAAATGAAACGATGCTGTACTTCTGAATTTAAGTTCAAACTTAAAAAACTATACACAAGGGTAAATGAATGTATTCCATTTGATGGCTGGAGTTGGTATTTCCAAGCACTGGAAAACATATCCTGTGTAAGCATGAACATATTTGCCCTTCTGCCTGGTGTATACTAAGAATGGGAGCTGAACAGATGTTTGTATGTGTAATAGTCTTTTCTAAACCAGGAAATCAGTTTCCGGAATGAACGATTGTAATTATTCATATCAAGTGGTCTCACTCTTTCAGTGTGTCCTCGTTGAAGGAGCGCGCTGTTATCCTTGTGAGCATGGGGACAAACTTCCAGTGTGAGAAGATGCTTGCAAACACAAATTTTCTCTTTAAACTGCAGGTTTGGTGGTACCAGTAACAATACAGCGTCGTTTGGCACACTAGCAAATCAGAACACCCCAACGTTTGGATCGCTGTCACAACAGGGTACCGGCTTCGGTACACAAAGCAGCGGATTCTCAGCTTTCGGGACAGGTGGAGGAGGTAGGAGAAGCTAAAATGTAATGAACCTAACAGGCCCCACATCTCTAGTTTTCCCTGGAGCTTGGGTGTGACGACTCAGCTCCCTGTCAAAAATCTGCCTGGTCCTGGTCCTGCTGCAGGGAAGGCAGCATGACCTGGAGAACTGAGCTGCAGGGTAGGGTATGATGTCTTCTCAGACTTTATCTCATAATTCCGTCACTGATTTGCTCTGTGGCTTGTCAATAAATCACTCTTCTTCTGCACACCTCATCAGATTATTGCTTTTCACCCCTTTTTGTGGAGTTGTTTCTTCTTAAAGGAAAATACTGAGAAATAAGGAATATCTCTTCCATACCATATGCATGGGTATCTGTATGTAAGTACGTAGTGTCAGAAGAATAGGCACTGCAAAATTGAGCTAGAACACCAATAGCCAAATCTTTATCTGGTGTAATTCCACGAAGCTGCAGTGATTTACACAGGGCTGAGAACAGGCCTTTGAGAGAGGATACGTTCACTGGCGGTCTGCCTGTCACCACTGGCTTGCATTAAGCATAAACTCCATCTTCAGAAAGCGGCCCTTTATTTTTGTGGAGAAGTGAATAAACCAGGCACATTGTGTGTAGTTGCTGCTAATGAATGGACCTAGCAGTGAAAGCAAAGCCCTCTAAAGAACCGAGGCAAGTCACTTTTCTTCTAGATGGAGATTTGACTTCCATTGTTTGCCCATCGCTCTTTCCCTGGCCCGAGGCAGGAAAGAAACGTTTTTCAGTCTGTGTGTGGGAGGGAACATTTACTACAAATCTTATGCATTCATTTTGCCTTTTAACAATTATTTTTCTAATCTTGCATTTCTTTCAGGGTTTGGTTTTGGATCGTCTAACACGTAAGTGCCATTTTGTGTCTAACTCTTCATTAAAAATACAAATAGAATCAGAATAGAAGAGTTGACTGGTTTACAAGAGCAAGCTTTGAAAGTAGTAGTAACATACTAATTCTGATTTCCTTTTTAGTGGCACTGCATAGAACTTAAAGTCCAGGCTCTGAATGTGTGCTTTCCAGTGAGGTTAATTTCTCATACAAGAGAGAATTTTCAGTTACATTATGCTCTTTCTCCATCTCTCAGCCACATGATGTGTGCACTCAAGCTGTGTGTGTGAATCTAATATCTACTCCATTTGTCAGGTTGAAACACGGAATGAAACAAATCTGTACCTTTCTGGCTGAACTGAGATACTGATTTACAGTTAAAGAGCGGGACTAAGAGCTGAGGTTAACTCTGTCATCCACTCTGCCACGAGCTTGCTGAATTACTTCTAGCAAGTTTCTTTTACTTTGTTTCCCTGTCAAGTAGAGAAAGCATGTGTGTCTCCAGATGGTAGATTCTAGAATGAGCATAATTAGATCTAGTTAGTAATGTGTTGATGCAGTCTCAGGTAGAAGATGCTGGAAATACCAGTGTGTTCTTATAATAAGCTTCTGGTACTAGGGAGGCTGGAATTTTGTTTGAGAGATCTGCTGAATTAATACTGCCCGGGGGAGATTCTAGAACTCATTGCTGCATTGGGTTGTGTTTTTTTTTTCTTGCTCCACAGATCTTCCTCTGGATTTAGTGGATGGAGAAGCTAAGAACATCCTGAATTCTCCTCTAGAGAACTGCGCCGTAGCTCCTGCATTCATGAGTCACCTACATGATCAATATCCAAACAACTTTTCTTTTAAATACGAGTTCTCAGACTTTTTTTTTTTAAGAAAAAGATTTTGCTTATTTTTATGCAACACTTGTTCTCGTTCCATATTAAACTATTTTATCTGCCTTGATGTTATTTGTGTTGAAAGGGTTTGTCTCCCTGGATCTAGAAGTAGAAGTACGCCGTGGGTACCAGCCCCGTGCTGGACTTGGCTTTCTGGTGTTCGCCCCTTGCCTAGGCAAGGCAGTAGCTCAAGTTAGTTCCTGATATAAACCAGGACACTTTTCATTGAAGAGAATGACTGATTATCCCAGGCTCTTAAGAAGGGGCTGAAGTTTGCCCTGCTAATTTTAAGTAGAGGATGGGGCACATGCTTATCTCGCTGAAGTGCTAAAACTGAGTCATGTGTGAGCCAGAGGCTTAGTGGAGAAATGGGAAATTATCTGAGAAGAAACTGGCACCGTGTGCAGAACACGTTCCCATGGCAGTAACATTCAGCAAAGAGGTGGGAAGTAAAAGCTCTCCTATTTTTACCTTCCTGTAAATTTTACAGAACTCAGAAAATGGAACTCAGGTTACAGGGAAAACTTCTGGCCCTTGAATTAGAAGTGTGACCTCTATCCAGAGGCATTAGTGATTTTGTGGCTTATGACTTTGGCTGTTGGATTCTACTCTCAGCTACGTTTTTTCTAACATGTATGAGATTGTACTTTTTTCCCTGTAGCTCTTAGCTTTAGTCGATAGCGTTTGTGAAATTCTCATATGTTTATACTTGAACATACTGAGCGAATGTTTTAAAGAATGCCCTGAAGGCATTCTGGACAAACACTTTTTCTATTTGATGCATCTGACCTCTATGAAACCTCTAAATGATGTAATGGGTTTTTGTTGCTCTGTGAAAAATGCTTTTGAAATAACAGCTTATGTATCAGTTGAATACATGCAGATTGGATGGTTTTATCTTGTTGGTCCTATTAGGACATTTTGGGGTACCTCTGCTTTTTCTATTTTCAGCAGAAACATTCTAACTTTTTTTTTTTAATAGTAGACAATATGATGACAAGTGTAATTTCCTGGTTTGGCGGGCATGTGTTCAGTCTTTTTGGAATGGTAAATAGTTGATAACTGCTTCTTTTCACGTCCAGTGTTATAAACTAAATACTTACATCTATCAACAGCTCCTGAAGAAACTGCTTTTTTCAAGTCAACCTAAAAAGTTAGCGTTTGTCCTAACCCTTGTCCTAGTTGTGGAAAGTGTCCTTCCTCTCTCTGCACCTGGGAATGACATGAGGTAGGTTCCCTTTAGAAAGGAAGACCACTGAAATATGGTGAATATAGTGTACAAGGAGGGCTTGTTTTCAGATGCGGGGAGGCTTTGCAAGGCTGTAGGCTCTAAGGCTTTTACATATGCCCTGGAGTTCTGAACCCTGGCACGCTGCGTGCCGTGTTGGAGGCAGCACTGTTGTCAGGGGCTTGTTTGCAGCCTGCCTTTCCCTCTCGTGGAAGAGAGCGTGTGCCAGCGATCCTGGCACCGCAGCACTAGGGCAGAGGAGAAAAATTTCTGAAGTTTGCTTGTTTGGAGGTGAAAGAAAAACCTGAAGATGGGCTGAAGTGTGCCCTCCCAGTGCATTCTCCTTGACTGTGCAACATTTCTTAAGGCCTGGAGGTGATACTGCTGTTCTGCTTTCCTTCCTCTTTATAAATAGCAGCTGGCCCAAACCACTGACCTTAAATTCTTTGCGTTAATCTCCCCGCGCTGTGGCATGCGACACCTCCTAGCAAGGCCGTATCAGCTGTGCTCCCCCAGATAGCTAATAAACCTCTTGCTATGGAGAAGATTGGCTTGGTAAGAATGTGCTGTTGGCATGCTGAGCCATTTAAAGTTTCTTTTTCGGAACGATGGGAGCAGTTGGGGGTTGTGCCTGCTGTGCCGCTTGGTACCTGTTTAACTCCTCTCCCCTTTGCCAAGTGAAGGGCCGTTAGAATTGCTCCAGATCCTGCTTGAACACACATTTTTGTGCTGTGCTTCCAAAATCACGGCGGAATCAACCCAACCGCCTGAACTATCTGCCCTTGAGAAACAGTTGCTGCTCCTGGTTTCCATAGTAGCTGCCGGAGGAGCTGAGCAGCGTAGAGAGGCTGATCGTGACCACAAGCCTACAGGAATATGCACAAAACGTAGCAAAGTCAACTTTGAAAAATCTGCATTTTTATTAGATGACTCAAGGACTTGGCAAGTGCGTGTGGTGCTCGGTTGGTTGTTGCCAGAAGCTGTTAGAGTCTGTCATCTGTGTTAGGTGGCCTGGGATCTCATGGCCTTTGTCCAGTTTTTTGTGGACAGATGTCCACCAAAGAATAAAGCTACTCGCTCAGAAAGCCCCTCTCTTGGCAGACCCGGTAAAAAAAGCCAAGGACTAGCTGGGCTTGGAGCCCTCATTTCATTAGTTGTGTTGTCCGTGCTGATTAGTCCTCAAATAACTAACAGCAGCCGCTCCACGACAGCTCTGAAGGAGCTTGTCATTTTGGCTGTGCTAATGTGGTTGTGCCTTTTTTGCCTGCTGTTTCAGGCTGAGAAGAAATCTTCCAAGGCTTTTATCAAAGGTGGATTCTTAATTATTCCTAATGAAAGAACACACTTAACTTCCCCCCACCCACCCTGAGACCGTGCTGTAGCCTTGAGGCAGCAGAAAGCCGGGTGCTGGTGATGCTCTGCTCCGGCAGAGCACTGACGATGGAGTTACGGACTTGGTGGGCAGAGGGGAGCCTGAGGCATAGAGAGGATCTCCCCAAACCCATGGAGAGACCAGAACGGCGATTGCTGCTTCCTTGAAGGCTGAACAGCAACAAAGAAAAGTACCTTTTTCTGGAAAAGGGGCAAAAATGTAGCTTCGTCACAAGGAGGCACAAAAAGAAAGAAAAACTATTTGATCTCCTGTTTTAGAGGTTTTCACTGTATAATGGTTGGTATTCCCCAATAGGGGTGTCTCGCAGAGTACTGGTGATCTCGACCATACCCCTCCGTCCGCATCTGTCTCCGGGAGGGAAGAACATCATTTTGCTGGCCCTTCTGTGCCGCAGCAGCGTGGTGGGGAGAGGAGGCCAGAGCACAAGTGCTGGTGGCTTCCCTCTGCTGTCAAACCAGGGAGGGATCACAGGGCTGAAACTTCATCCCGTGCTGCCAAGTTATCCCGCAGCTCCCCTCGTCCCTCGTGGCGGGGACAGAGCTGAGGTGCCGCTGACCAAAGCCCTGGTGATGCTCTGGGAGAACCCGGACGTGTTTCTGACGTGACCGTCCAGCTCAGGATGGGTTTATCGGCCTCAACAGTGCCGCGCCACGGTGCGCTCCGGTGTGTGGTGAGTCTCGGGGGTGAGTAGGATCCCTGTGAGGGATGGTGGAGGTTGGAAGGAGGGTGGAGGAATATCTTAGACCTGCGCTCCAGCAGGGAGCAGGGAGTGAGGCCGTGGAATGGCAAAGGCAGGCGGTGGCACCCCTTCTCCTCCCACCCCTTTGCCCGGGACGCCAGGGCAGAGCCTGGGCCAACGCTGGTCTCTGCCCCTGGCCCGCAGTGCCACGCAGCGGTGCCTCCCCAGCACCCCGGTGTGTGTCCCTCGTGCTGCAGGCCCCGAGGATGAAGTGACATTTGATTTATCCCTTCTTTCTTGTCATGTGTCCTGCCCTTGCGCGTTGCTTTCAGCATTGCTTACAAGGGAAAATAATCCTGCGTGAGGCTTTGGCGTGAGCGCGTGTGGTAGTGCCGAGGGAGGGTTTTGTTCTTAGATAAATGGCGTGGTGAGCCCCAGGGGCTGGGAAGAGGCGGCCACAGCTCGGTTTAGAATAGAATGGCATAGGGGAGCATAGAATCACGGAATGGTTTGGGTTGGAAGGGACCTTAAAGACCATCCAGTCCCACCCCCTTGCCCTGCGCAGGGACACCTCCCACCAGACCAGGTTGCTCCAAGACCCCTCCAACCTGGCCTTGAACCTCCAGGGATGGGGCAGCCACAGCTGCTCTGGGCAACCCGGGCCAGGGGCTCACCGCCCTCAGAATGAGGAATTTCTTCCTAATATCCCTCGGGTGGCAGCAAGACCAGCCCTGTCTGTCCTTCCTCTCACAGCAGCGAGGCCCCAGAGTCTCGCAGCCATCGAGAAAAGACCAACTCTTCCTCACCGAGGGATGAGCTTGGACGTGTCGCCACGTTCTTCGACTCTGCACACCTATGCCTGCCCAGGGGCTTCTGTCTCGGCTCCCCAAGGGCCCCGCGCTTCCGCTCAACGTGGTGGGGTCTCGCACCACCCCCACCTCATTTTTCTGCGCCTTCCAGTAGGTGACAGAGCTCCTTCTCTGCAAACGTGTCTGTGGCTCCCGCTGCAGAGCCGGGACGTCCCCATACATGCCTTTATCAGGCACAGGCACACTTTGTGCCGCCAGCGCCGCTATCTCAGCTCCTGCCCTTCCCTGAGCCCCAGATAAATGAAGTGCTCTGCCCCCGTTCCTGGGCGCTCGCAGCCGCGGGTGATGCTCTGGCCTCGGGCTGCCTTGTCACGGCGTCCCATCCAACGCCGGAAGGGACAGGTCACCCCCCTGCCACCTGCCGCGCTTGGAGCAGGGTGCTGGAGCCGCTGCCGGGTCGGTGCTCCCGGCAGAACCTCTCCGCAGGCGCCAGGACCCGCAGCGCTGCAAATGCGCCCTGCGCCAGTGATGTGCGATGGCTTCTGCACCGAAGGTGAAACAAGCTCTGATGCTATTTTGAGGAGGAGACGGGGGACAACCCCAAAGTTAGGAATCGTGGTAAGGTCGGACCTGGCTCTCCAGCGCTGGTCTCCCCAGTTTGGACTTTTTGCCAGGCCCCCGAACCCCACGGCTTTGTGGGGACCAATTCGCAAAGGTGTTACTAAAGGCAACCTTGGAAATATCGATGCAGGTTGTTTGAGGAGCTCTGTTATAATTATGTGCATGCAACACGTGAGCAGTATATATATTTTTTTTGATGGATGCTTCAAGGCTCTTCAGTGCCTTGCTAAAAATACTTTGCTTTAAAACTTGAAAACGCGAAGGAATAAAATGAGTGTTTGCAGCTGAACAGCTGAACAAGATGTGAGATAGAAGAAGGAGGAAACAAAACCTGATTTGCATCAGCAGAGGGAAGTCCCTGCAAGAAGTTTTGACCAAGGACCATGGAGGCTGGGGGCTACTTCTTCAAATGAAGAAACTGTTGCCTCAGTCTGCTTAAAAATGAGGTTAGAAAATCAAAGACAAGTGACAAAACCTCTAGAAAGATGGTTTGATTTGCAGCCTCAGCATTCAGAAACGCTCTGCAAGAAAGGATGGACATTGGTGTTACCTGAAGCCCCAGAATTGAGCTCCACCATTGCCCAGGCACTGCTGGGCTCAGCAGCCGATGTCCTTCCCACCCTCCTCCTCATCCTTCTCGGGGCTTTTCCAGTGTCTCTGCGCAGGCAATCAGTGACCGGGTGCTTTTGGCTTTTTCAGGGTGTCACCCAAAACAGCTGTGAGTTGGCTGGTGTCCCCTCCCCACCCCTCCCTCCCTCCCTCCAAAACTAGGACATCTAAATTTAACCTGCTATGAACAGATGAGGCTGGAGAGTTTCCACTGTGGAACGGAATCCCACTCGGAACCTGTCCCCTCCTCTGCTTGGGCTCCATCCATGCACATTCCTTTCCTCGAGCCATGACCTGCCGTACGTTTTGTTCCTCCCCTTCCCCTGCGATGTTTGGGTTTGTGTCGCTGCTACGTGCTGGTGGAGCTTCCCAAGCTGACCCTGTGCCGTTTGGGGTTTTATGTGGGCACACACCCCCGTGGGTTGTGGATGGTGGTGCTGGGTCTCCCCACTGCCCGGCAGCACCGGGCAAAAGGCTCTGGAGCGGCGAAGGTTGGCTACAACCTTTAATGGGCATAATGGGCTTGTAATGGGCTTTTGTTGGCTCCAGGGAGACGCGGCAAAGGGGAGATGTGGGTGTGAGGTGCACCGTGTTGGGGGTGCCCAGGTAAGGGTCCAGCCCCGGTGGGCAGGAGGGTCCCGCAGTGTTGGGTAGGAGCGTCCTTCTCGGGTGGGAGCTGAGGCAGCAGCACCATCTTGCAGCAGGTGGAGCAAGTCTTTGCTGCTTTTTTTGGAGAAGCCTTGATGCTCCTTTGCAGGCTGGACCTGAGAGCAGCAAACCAGCGAAACTACCAAAAGAACAAGTAGAAAAAAAGAAAGAGGAAACCCGTGTCTGCTTTGGGGCACAGCTGGTGGGAAGGTGGGCTGGAGCACAGACCTGGAAGGTGCCGGGATTGGGCCCTGCACACTGAGGGGTTACCACGGAAATAATGAGAAGAACGAATTTGCAAAACCAGTGGTATATCGCAGCAGCTTTTAACCTCTCGTTTGCCCAGGTTGGACAGGGCAGGGGTGCGCTGTGCCACCCCGAGTGCCGGAGCCTGGCCAGCCTCTCTCCAGCTGCGGCACTTACAGCGAAGGTCTGACCAGGCTTTTCGCTAAATAAGCAAACGGCGTCAGGAAACTGAACTGTGCGGAAGTTCAGCTGCTGCCTGCACCGACCAGCTCGGCTCCGTCCGGCCGTCGCAAGATGCACAGCAGCCCGGTAATGAAAAATGCAGGATGTCAGCTGGTATTTTTAACCAGAAACCTTCACGTTCTATCCGATGCGGCGTAAAAGCTGAAAAGGCAAGAAGAGGCACTCCTGGTAAATAGGGTGTTTATTGCCGCCCTGAAACATGAGCGCAGAGGTGGTTTAAAAACAGCCACCGCCCAAACGACTCCAGGCAGACGCATTTGAAAACTTCATTTTATTTCTCTTCTGTTATAAAAGCAGGGGTTTGGGATTGGGTTTTTCTTTTTTTTGGTTTTTTTTTTTTTTTTTAACATCTCTGTAAGTGTCCAGACTCGGTACATCTTGGTTTTGTTTTCACAGTATCTCTGCAAGACCAAGGACGATTCTTATTGCTGCGCCAGGAGCCAGGGCAGGAGGGATGGCGGCGCCGGGGCGGGGGGCAGCCCTCGCCGTACCCCCCAGCCTTGCTCTCCACCGCGCCGGCTCAACAGGTCCCCCCCTCCCCAACGCCGCTGAGCATCTTTACGGGCTCTCCCCAGGGCTGGCCCTCTCCCGCCACGCTCGTCAAGGGTAGGAAAGGAGAACCAAAGGGCCCGGGATGCTGCTCGGCATGGTGGCCGTGCTCGACGGCGTCTGCCAGCCCCTGCCCCGCTGCTGGGGGGCAGGGGGGAGAGGGTGCAGGAGAGGGTCTCGGCCAGGGCTCCCCCTGCTGCTTCCCGCCCCGGACCACCGTGGGATTGTTGACAGGGATGGTCAGGCTACGCTCTCAGCTCCTGCGGTGATTTGGGGCCACGAAGAGCTGAGCGTTGTTGATGAGAGAGGTGAGTTTTGGTTAGTGCAGACTGATATTACGGAATCACAGAATCCCCGGGGTTGGCAGGGACCTCTGGAGATCAGCTGGTCCAACCCCCCTGCCGGAGCAGGGTCACCCAGAGCAGGGTGCACAGGGTGGTGTCCAGGCGGGTTGGGAATGTCTCCAGAGTCGGAGACTCCACCACCTCCCTGGGCAGCCTGTGCCAGGGCTCTGCCACACTCAAAGCCAGGCAGAGACAAGCTCGCGTACATCAGTATCCCGTGTTGGTGCCCCATCATCTTCCCAGCGTATCCTTTGTGTATTCCTGGTCTGCAAAAAGCTGCCAGAGAAAGAGCTTTATTTACATCTGCTTATTTACCGCCTTACTCGGCGCAGGATGCCCCGGGTCCCCAGACATTTAAGTCCCCACTGGGACCCTGTCAATCCCCATTCCAACCACACGGCCATTAACCAGCCGTAGCGACGGTGATGTCTATAGCACCTGTTACTTCCAACCACCGTTCCTTTTATCTTCAATCCATCCCCGTCAGTTTTCTTAGTGAAGCAGCATTGGAAAAACACCATTTTTAATCACAACGCATGAAATCTCAAAAGAGGCAGCATCACTTTTCTATGCCGTGTCTGGTGATGCGAATGGAGGTGGAGGGCCACGTTTCAACCCAGGCACGGGAGAAAGGCATTCTTTGGGAAGGGAGAAGTCCATGCAAAGCCGACCCCAACGTGAATTCTGGTTTTTGTATTTACTGCTCAGCTGGGTCTGTTCAGTGCAACAGGACAAATTAGCCAGGAGGTTACTATCAAATTGCATGGATGCATCCAGTCCGCCAGGTAGAGGGAGTAGGAGGAACCAGATTTACTTAATGCACTGGGAGACTAAGTCCAGCACAAAGCTAAGTGGAGAAGGACGTAGGTGTTCCCTGAATGTGGTTTTTGGTGACTGAGAAGAAATCTTTCCTTGGAATTCCTTCGTGCAGCTAATTAAGACAACTGGGTCTGATTTCTTCGACCCATGCTGACATCAGTGAGAACTGTAAGTACTCAGCACCTGGAGACAAAGTGAGTACCAGACAAAAATACCCCTTCTGCTCCCACCCGCGGGACTACCCGGAAGTGCATCAGAGCGGCAGCCGAGATGTGTGCAAGCGTTATCAGCTATTCACCCGCAGCTCACATCTTGTTCTCTTCTGCATGTATTGCCTAGGAGAAAACACAGACAAGTCCCAGAGGGCTGTGCCAGTAGAGCTATAGTTAGGATTTGAATCCATGTAGGAAAATGGAGTTTAATACGGAGAGTGACTGTGCAAGTCAAAGTCTCCCTAGGTTCATCCTTTGTAGTCCCAAAGCCCAGATTCAGGCAACCTTTGGCTCGTGGATTTGCGTTTGATCCCGTCCATTTCTTTGCAACGTAATGCTGGACTTCCCACCTCAACGACCTGCCCGTTGGAGAGAGCAGCTGGGTGGCTCCGCATCTCCGCAAAGCGGTGCTCGGAGGAGGGCAGGCCGCCCTGGAGACGGGGGTATGGGTGCAGGGACCCGCCATCCTCGTTTGCTGGTTTGCGACTGTCATGGGGGAGGCCGGGCGTATCTTCTGGGCACGTGTTCCCCAGGCAGGTGGGGACGTCGAACCTGTTGCCAAAGTAGGTGGCGTGGCTTTGGAGAAGTGAGGAAGGAGAATTTCTTGCTGGTTAATGTCCGTGTGGAAGATGAAGATGGTATTAGCAGCTGATCGGTGCCTCTCCAAGGGGAGAGCCTTCGGAGCAGCGTGTGTGTGGTTGTGAGACCTGTTCAGACCAGCTCAGCAGGGCCAGGCTTGTACCTGGCACGCTGAGCTCTCTGCAGTCCTGGCTCCCGAGGCAAATTTTTAGCGAGAGGAGGAAGTGTTATCTAGGGGAAGGAGCTGCTGAGGGAAGGGGAAGTGAGCTGCCTTAGCCCATGTGCTGGAGCAAGCGAGCAGATCCTCCGCTCCCCATCCTGTGCCCTCTCCTCCAGATGCCACCTCTACTGCAGAACTTCCTCTGCCAGCAAACCATGCCCCTCCCGCTCAAACAGCTCATCTGTGCCGCCTTCCTCTGCGGAAGCACATCCGGTTATCTCTGAAGCCGCCTGGTCTTTATTAAAACCTTGAGGTCCCACCTCCTGCCCCAAATGCACCTCACCTACTGGAGGATCTACGCCCAAGAGCCGGGTGTTGCCCTGCTTGCACCTTCTCAGGCATTACATAGATGTTGGTGCCAAAACCAGACAGGTTATCGTGTCCTGTCTGTGCCCCATTCCTGACAGTCATGGACACCGTGAGGTCATCTGGAAAAAAAGTACCTACTAACCCCAACGTGACTTGTTATCATGGGAAGAAGGGCTTTTCATAGCTTTTGCTTCTAGTACTTGCTAGGAATGGGTGCCTGCTGTTTTCAGACGTGGCTGTTCCTGAATTATGGATATTGCTGGGTAGACTTGGTAGATAAAGATCGGCCCTCGCTTACACCCATGCATCTCCAATGACTTCATAAGGATCCTTTTTATATCCTGCTCTTCTTACAGCACCATCATTTGGATTTCATGGGAAAAGAGAGCAACAGAGCTTCACCCAGCAACAGCTGGCGCACGAGCCGCTGGCTCTTACACCACGAGAAGGTGAGACCGTGGGCTAGCTGGGCAAACACCTGCGTGTCCTACAGACAAACCCAGTAGGACGTCTCCCCCTCTCGATTTATGTTGACTTCCAGGGCCGCAATTCCAGCTGTGAGATGATCCCGTACTGTAACGCTAACGGGAGGCTCAGATCACCAAGTGTAAGCAGTGCAAGGTTGCTTGCTACCCCTTCAGCGAAGCAGGGAGATGGCCTAGTAGCTCCCACTCAAGAGACATCCTACAGCAGGTCTGTTATTTGCATTGCTTTGAAACTGAGATTATTTCCATGCTTCCTTCTTCCAGGCTTTAAAACCAGGAAGACTTTTCTTTTTATCATGCTTCTTCCGATTTCGTGCCCTTCTCATCCATCAGCCCGTGACGCACTGACAATCTATTCCTTGTTCCAAAACTTTCTCCCAAAAAATCTGTAGAAAGGGCATTCTGCCTGATGGTGGTTTTGTTGTTTTTTTTTTTTCAAACATAGCTTTAAGGCAAAAGTTTGGCAATGCAAAGCAAAGTCTACATAAGGCCGCATGACTTGGATTTGCAACTCAGAACCTTACAGCTTAAAAAAAAATATAATAAATCCTTATCTTAAATAGTCAACTTCTTGCTCCAGGAACTTGTTTCATTCTCAACACCCCCCATAAAAAAAAAAAAAAAGACTCTTTAAATCCCAAATTAAATGTTCTTATTATTCTGGGCAGTCTGGACAAGCTAATGAGACTGAAGTTCAAACAGTAACTAAAGTAGGGAAGAAAAAAAAAAAGCTATAGGGGTAGACATCAGTGTTAGTTTCTTCCCTTAGGAATCCAGTGATGAGACAGACCCCAGTCAAAGGTCTCTCTTTAGCTTTAGCACAGTGAAATCCGTCCCAATGGGAGAAGGTAGAATGGTTGCATTTGTTGAATGAATAAAAAGTGCATTTTGATTTTGCTCAGATTATACGTGTGTATCCTAATACCTAAGTGATTGTTTTGCTTCGGGTTTGGTGTGGGTTTTTGTAGTTGTTGTTTTTTGTTTTTCTCCCTTTCAGTGCCGGGACGCTAGGTTTATATTACCGATGTTTCGGAGGTATCACCACGAGTGGTGGTCCATCCTTTGGCCTCCACATGAGTACCTGAGCATCATTGGCATTGGGTTTGACAAGGGCACTGGGTGGTATTGGCTCATTCTTGCTAAGGACCTGGGGCTGCTCTTGAGCAGAGGGCTCCTGCAGCTTGGCACGCTGCCCCAAGGGTCTGCTGGGATTCACCTCGATGCCCAGCCTCATGCGCCATTTGATAGTCTGCAAGGTCACCATTTCGTTGGTAGCCGTGTTGGTTGCCACCAGCCAGGTGGTGAAGCTTTGATCCCGGTGAATGCTTGTGAGTTTCGCCACGTTGCTCTCGCTGACGGGCACTGCCCACGTCACGCTCGGGTAAAAGTTGTCGTTCATGCTGATGTTGAACTTGGACTCCTTCTTGGTGGGACCCACAATGGTGCAGGTTTCTGTTGTGTTTCCATACCAGGGATAGTTCACTCCATCTGAGTCACTGATGGCCTGGATTTTACCATCCAGGAGATCCGGAAGCTCCCAACTTGACCTGCCATAATCAACAACAAATTATGAATAGTGCATTAATTAATTATTTTAGAAACATGCGCAACGTCAAGGAAGGAGAGGAAGGAGTTGTGAATGCATCCCCCTTTTAGCTTTTACTGGAATTTGTGCCTTTCACGCCATCCTGCTGAAAGGGCTCATCCCTGCCGTTAAAACTGCAAATTTCCAGGACTGGTCGTGAAAGTCCGTCCTGCTGTTAAACACCACTGAGGAACCACCACCCGGCAGGGCCAGGGCTTCCCTTGCAGGGACCAGTGGCTCCCTGGAGTGGTTCAAAATAACTCGGTGTTTAAATAAGGCTGCAAAGGGTAGATGCTCGGGAAAGCTCCGGTGTTGCAGGTTCCTTGGCTGTTTGAGCACGGCTGAACACAAGGACTCGCTCCAGGACGGCGTTCAGGATCTCCTGACTCTTGCGCTGGTGGGAATGGGGCTCAGGGCTGCGTTTTTCTGTCAATAGCACAAAACCTCCTGTGTCGGCAGAAGAATGGGCAAGCTCAGGGCTGGCCTTGGGCGCAAGGTGACGGGAGACCTAAGCAGTGGAAGATCAAGGACTCAACTGGACCATGAAGCTTCCCCGCTGATCGCCACCTCCTGACGCAAAGGTTCCCACTGCCTCATTCTGTTCTTTCTTTTCAGCCCTGACCAACAAACTCTCATTTTCGCCCTGGATAAGCCACCAGCCCTCCCCGCTGCCTGCCTGGCGCTGGAAGTGTAACCCATCCTTCTCCAGCCCTTGGAAGGACCCAGTTCAAAGGCTGCGCACCAGGCTCGGGGCTGGGGATGGTATTACAGTAATCAGAGACAGCGAGGTCAGCCAGCCTGTAAAACTACCTCAGCCGGTCGTCTGCGCGCTGCGCTTGCGAGACTGACAGAAAGGTCAGCCTTTCTAGCAAGAAAGTAAGTGAAAACGGCCGTCCATCACCTTGTAATGCCCATGTGCAACCTGGGGGTTTATTATTGTAATTTTTTTTTATTAACTTCCACTTTAATTTTTAAGATTAGATTTGCCAATAGAAGCAAACTGCTGTAAACCTCTCAGAAAAAGGCTTAGATATTTGCAGAGTAAAGGCACTAAGATGGCACAACCATAGCCCATGCGCTCAGCGCACGCCAGGTATTTTAAGGACGTTCTTTTAAAAGCACCAGGCTGGTAAAGACGGCTTTAACGCACCTTCTCCCTCTTGCTTACACATCGGCTCTCCCTGCCGCCCGGAGACGATGTCCCCACTGCCAAAGCGGCAGGAAGGGCTGCGGTGGCAGCAGCAGCAGCAGCTCCTCGCCCCCAGCGCGCACTCGCACTTGACCCCGCGGTGGGGCTGGGACACTAAGCCCCGCGAGCTGCCCCCCGAGCCCCACGGCTGCCGGCTGTGCCACCACGGGACGCGGCTTATCTTGGGAGGGAGGCAGAGGGGAGGCGCCGAGGCTCGTCAGGGTAACTCTCCAAGCCTTCCATAAGTCCAGCGCTGCGGCTTAAAATAGCCCCCTGAGTGCAGCGGGGGCTGCGGCCGGGCGCAGGCAGGCGGGGGGGGACACACACGCGTTGGGCTCTGACGCAGCTTTGGGACGAGCTGCTCCCCTCCGCTGGCCAGGACTGATGCGACTGTCTCACAAGGCTGTTCTGATGGTTAATTAGTTAATGACCGTGAAGTGCCTCCATGTTTGTAACCACTGGATCGTTCAGCAGTTGGCTGTAAATGCCTGACTGTAGCGAGAAGATATCAAAAGATATCTTTTTTTCATGTGAGTGGGGGGGTCCTAGCAAAAAAATTTCCCATGTGCCATGGCAGGCGTTGGGCAACGGGCTGCATCGCGCAGGAGATGGCTGTTTTGCAGGTTGGATGGCCTGGGAGGAACCCAGAAGGTCAAGGGCAAGGCAGGACGCAGCCTGCTCCGGGGGATGCAGGGATGCTCCGAGCAGCAGGATCAGGGGGGTCAGGAGCAGCCGGGGGTTATGCAAGGGTGACGTCTCCCCACACAGATTTACGGGCTGCTGTCAGCTACAGCACCGTGGCTGCAGCAACCCTCTCCTTGAGCTCATAGCCAGCAGGCAGAGGGAGTCCTTTCCCTGGAAGAAAATTTGTAGTGAAGGCAGCCAAAAGGAGATCCCTGCGCAGTCCTGCCAGGACCCCCATCCGCTGCAGAGATGTCTATACGCTCCGCTCTCTAAACCGGAGTCATCCTGGCTCACCGCCCCCCATGCTCCTCAGAGAGCCGGGAAGGGAAAGGCTCCGGGGATGCTGGATGAACTCAGCCCTCGGCGGGCGCAGGAGCAGAGGTCGTACACTGCAGCCCCCCACCTCCTCCCCGCCACACAGCCCGGCTCTGAAACACCATCTGGGGGCTCTTTCTCTCCCTTTCAGCAGATGGTTTAGGATTACTCTCCATTCAGACAGCGGCGGGCACTCAGCTTGGCTGTCACCCGGGGAGGAGATGTGACAATTTCCTGGGGGTTCACTCTGTGACTAGCGTGGCGCTAAGGTGCAGCCACATCATCCCTGCGGGTGCGGAGGTGCCACACTGGGACTGGAGACGCTACGAGAGGCTGACAACCCTCCTGGGCTGCTCCAGCCTTCTCGGGTCAGGGGCTGGTGGGCAAACGGCAGGAGAATCGGGTAGAGGATGCTCAGAAACTGCAGGTCAGCTGAGAGCCGCTTGTCCCCGTCAACATCCCCAGTAGACGTATCTGACCCCAGACCAGTACAGAACCGCGGGACCTTCTCAGGATTTGCCCAGGGTTTAAAAGCAAAAAAGCGGATCCTGAAGGTAGGATGCTGCCTGCAGAGGCAGTGAAACCCCACCGCAAAGCCCAGCGTGTTGGTGAGCAGCCTGGCTCCGAAGAGGCACCCTGCTTCAGGAAAGGGGGAAGAAGAAAACTGGCCTGCCTTTCTCTGTGGAGCACACTGTGCTCAGTCCCAGCGAGCGTGGTTAACCCCGGGGGTTTCAAAACCATCGCGCTTTATCTGCGCAGCTTAGTAACGAGAAGAAAACTGAGGCTTTATGATGGTGCCACGACTGGAGCGAGGGCAGAGGCGGCACGATGGTGGCCGCTGGGGGTGGTTGTTCCTCGCCCGCTGCTACAGCGAAGCCCCAGTGCCAGCCCGGTGAGTAGCCTCTGCTTGCACAGTACCTCCGTGTTAAATAATATGCCAGGAACTGCCCTTTTGGATGATTTTGGAAAGAACGCTGTGGAAAGATCTTCAGCTGCATCAGCATCTTTCTGCAGCAGTGTTGAGCCAAGGCAAGATCAGAAAGTGCCCAGTAAACACTTTGCTGACAACAGCAGGGAAGAGGCGTGAAAAGAAACCAGCCTATCTGGTTTCATGGATCCACTGTAGCTGATCAGCTCCAAAATCAGTAGATTCTGGCTCGTAATACTCATAAGGTCGTTTCTGCCTCTTCTGAAGCCTTCAGAGTCAGTATGGTCATCGCCGAAGACCGGTGCTGCCCACAAACCTCTCTTAACAAGTGCCACCTTGCTACCAGGAGAAGGAACTTTGAGCTTTTTCTTGTGGCACAACTGTGGCCCTGCTGCTGCCAGCCAAGCAGCTTTACGTAGGTTTTAGCCTCCTAGTTCTCATTCAGATACGTTTCTTCCTACTCTGTCACACGAGAGGAAGCCCCCAGCTTATCCCGAGCCCTCCAAATGGTTGCCCCACAGCAGGAACCGATGACAGCACATCCAGGCACAGCAGCCTCCAGCCCTGCGCATCCAGCAGCGACACGCGTACATTCGGTTAACCTTTTCAGACAGGCCTCGGATGCACTATTGCATCCTCAGCCCCAATTCCTTAAAGCTCCTAATTAGTCACAGGCCAGACCGACTTGCATAACCTTGTGCTTTCCGCCAGCCTTCCTCTCCAGCAGCTCCTGAAAGGAGGGAAGCCCCACTCCGATGCAGACCGTGCTCGGTGCAGGTACCGGTGCAACGCGTGGGTGCAGCGAAAAGCCAGCTCGGGTATTCCACATCACTGCCTCTACCTGCCTCCCTCCGCCGCTGTGCCTGCGCGGGCGACTGGCTGGAAGACAGAAAACCTGATATTCAGAGCTGCTGAATCTTAAATTGCCCTTTACAGCGTCTCTCTCACCTACTCCGGCACACCAAGCAATTCAAGCCAGGGTTGTCGTGAAGAACAGGAAGGAAATTTAAGATGTTCCCCAGCTGCTGCGGTCCCTCGTCCCCCCCATCATCCAGCTGCACGGTCCTGCCTTGTCGCTTGAACCAGCAGCGAGGTTTGGGGCGCGCTGGTTTGGGGAGTAAAACTAGCAGAAAACTGGCATTAAGGAAAAGGGACAGTTTCTGCTGGTTTAGCTGAGCAGGCTCAAGTCAGACTGGACAACCTATTTAACCGGGCTAAGGCACACGCTTACAGCCCAGGTGAGGGCCAGGGGCCATGCAAGGACAGCGAAGCCCTTTCCTCTGCACCCCTGGAGGGGTATCTCAGTGAATTCCCATGGTGAATTGACCTCCCGTCACTTCCCACAGAAAGCAGAGCCCTTTTCTCTCCTTCGGCGAATCTGTTTTTGATTGTGTTTTCCCTCCCGAGTGCTGGGGGTTTATTCTCTTGACAAGTCGATTTCTCGAGTTCATTGTGTCTCTGCTGCAGGGCGCGGAAGATTTAATCTGTCAAGAGCGAGATGCCCGGTGAGGAACAGCAATGATGCAACGCTGCCCAGCTGCCCCACCGGGTTCTCCAGGGGAGAAATATCTACTGCAAACTTCTCCAGATTTTTGGCTGATCACATTCAAACTCCGATTTATTTATCTCTCTGTTTTGCATATCTCCATCTGCACTGCTTCTTGCACATCTCCATGGAGATGAAGAAACAAGGCTGGATAACGCCATTCTGGCGGTGCCCAGCCGCTGACACGGGTCCCACCAGGTTCTGTACGACCGGGCGCAGAAACCAGCACCCAGCCCAGGAGATCCCAGTGGCGACCCAGTACAGCTGCTCCTGCGCAGGTCAGAGCTCTGCGGCCTGATCCTGCTGCCTCCTGCTGCACAGCGGCATCCTTCCCTATGGACGCGGAGTAAAACCCTGCTCCGGGGCAGCAGGAATACCAGCCATGGGGCCAAACGGGCGTTTGCCCCACTTCTGCACGGATCCAGGGGTCAGAGAGCACATCCACATCCTCGTGCTGGGGCTTTTCACGTTCCCAGCAGCATCTACTGACTTGCACGTAAAATAATGCCAGCGTTTACATGTTATCCGAGCTTTATTTTCCTCTGCGTTTAAAAATACTGCACTTAGCCCCAAAATTGTCAGTTCCGCTTTAAACGTGTGCGTCTAAGTGATCCCCTCTGTAGCTAACATCCCTATAGGAGCGTTATGCCCAGCTCCATCTGCTCCAGTATTTCTCAGCTGTTTCTGTCCTCTACATAATGGCCAGCTTATACACAGCTAACAACTTCGGAGCATAAAAGTGAAAAATTAATCCAAAGCCTGCTCTAAGTATTAACGCTCTGGTTGATCAACTGATTTGGAGTTTTTGGTTCGCCTGTCACGACAGTGATTAAAAAATATGTATGTTCCAGTAGTCTCTTCATCATGGCAAGCTGGGACAAATAACTGTTGGCATAAATCAGTGCAGCTCCGTGGAAGTCAGTGGGATACGGTGAGTTACACCAGCTGAAGGCTTGGCCCATGCTTTCAGACAGGTTTGTGTCTTGTCTCTATATAAAGGTCTTCCAAAAGCATGTTTCAATGGCATTAAGAGAGGCCTTTCCTCCCAAACACCTTTATTTATAGCTTTCAGATGGCAATGGGTCTACAGAAAGAGAGTGGAGGAGCAGACCAATTCCTGCTTATGTTTGGGTAACTTTTATTTTTTTTTTTTAATCAGTTAAATGTCAGCGAACCCCCTAAGGAAAAAATCTTTGTTTCCATGATTTTCTGGCTAATGGCTCTCCTACACAGGCACAGTGTTTAATTCTTGACTACCTGCTTACAGCACTTAGCTTGTAGATGCAACTTTTTTTTTTTTCCTCAAAGCATTCCAGCAAGGGAAAACCGTACCAAATCCTCATTTTAAACCCAGGGAAAACTCCGGTGCAGAGAAATAAAAGGACAGGTTGAGGTCTGCAGCACTGGCAGAACAGCTCTCTGCCCAGCTCTCTGTTTCGGTGGATGAGAGCTGTATTTATATACAGTGGACTTTTCTGTTTCCCTCTGCAGCTGGGCGCTAAAGACAGGATTTCTAAATGAGCCTGAGAATTACACATGCAAATCCCGAAGGCCTGGAATTGGGAACATCTGAGCAACAAATTGTCCTTGCTAAAGATGGTGCCGGAGCCAAAAAGCCTACAGATTTCAGGCCTGTTGTAAGTACTTTTAAAATCAAGACAAGCTGCTCTGCTCCCTCCCTCAGCCTCGCTCCCGGCGTTTGCCAGGTGCCGCTTTGCTGCTCAAGGCACTTTCTGTTTGAGCGGAGAGGGGACGTGGGGACAGATGGGGGTGGTCAGGCTGTCCCTTACGGCTGCTCCTCGGCGTGCCCTTCCCTCTGGTCCGCATCTTACCGTCCGGATTTCCTTTACATCCCAGACGCCGAACCCGCGTCCTCATCTGGGCTCACAGGCAGGCGGGAGGGAAGAAGTGCCGGGGCGTGCGTGCAGATGTTCAGGCCTTCCGGAGGGCGCTGCGTGAGCTCAGAGTTTGTCCTGCTCTCCCGCCCCGCTCCCCGTTCCCATCCTCCTTCAGCCCTCCCCATTCACCAGTTTTTAAGCCACCCAGAATGACCCCCGAGGGGCTGAGCTGGCGTTCCCCTGACACAGGGCGCTTGGGACGAGCAGACAGGAGGGTTGCTGAGACCTGACCTTCCCATTCTTTCTGCCGTGTCCCCCCACCGAGACCGGGCAGCAGCAGCACCTCCAGCCACCAACCCACCTGCCAGCGCGGGGCTCTGCGGGCAGGTTTTGTCCCCGGGGCCGGACAGAGCGAGTTCTGCTGCAGCGGGACGCTGCGCCCGGCGCTGCCCGGCACCCTGAGCTGCAGAACTGCTGCGCTGTGCAGGCGCTGGGAGACCTACCAGGGTCTCCGAGGTACCTACGGGGCCAAAGCCTGCAACAGCCTTTGGGGACCAAACTGGTGGGGGACCGGGGAGAGATGACTTTTCACAGCGGGGAGGTGACATTTTCATTTGACTCATTCCTGTCTCGCTATGACTGTCTGACCAGTTACACAGGGTTTTCGGTGCGCAAACAGCCCCTAGATTGCCCTCCCTTGCACATACACCTATATAGTCCCACTCTTGCGTTACCCAAAAGGAGGGTAACGTGAAATTTCCACCCCGCTCCGAGGTGATGCAAAGGGTTTCGCGATCAGTGGGTTAAATCCATCTTGTTCTTTCCCTGTGGGCTGCCTGCTGCCGTGGGCTAAATCAGGCAGGATTCCTCCTGTGACGTTCAAGTGCGTTCCCGGAGCTGGTGGGTTACCGAGCTCGCAGCCATGGCACACTGCAGCAGCAGCACAGCACGCCGGGGACGGCACCGTGCCACAAGTGTCAGCCCTCAGGTTTCCCTGGGGCTTGTCGAGGCACGGTTTTACCCCGAAAGGGACGGGGAGGGACACTGAAGAGAGGAGCTGGCTGTCGGGGGAACCCCTCACGTAAAAAGCGTAGCAAAACAGGGGTGCCTGTGGTGGCGGGGCTGACCTGGGATTTCAGGCTCTCCAGTGCTGCTCAAAAAGCAGCATTGCTTTTGGGTTCCTAACAGACCAACCGGGGTTTGGTCAGGGCTTGGGCACATTCCCATAAGAAGAGAAGAACACCCACTCCTTTAAAAGGGCAAGGACAAGCTTCCCTGTATTTTAAACATATGAGAAGGTCCCGTTAAGTGTCAAGAGAGCTGGGTTTTAAAATCAAACCAACCGGGTTATAATTTTTTGGCTTAACCCAGTATCTCCCAACCAGGCCATGGCTCTCCCACTCTGTCTTCCTGCTAGGCAAACGCACCCGCACGCGCCCTTGGAAATACTTACATTCCCTGTTCCCCGTAGTGATTGTAAAATTCCATGTGGCTGCAAGCCTGGATCCAGCCCACGATCCAGGTCTCCTTCTTGGGAATAGGGGGCACCAATACTTGCGCAGAGGCTCGGAAGTGAGGGGTCCGGTAGCGCAGGACCACGCTGGAGGACTCGTCGATGCTGGTGGGAATGGGATCGATGGAGGCTTTGACTTCAATCACTGAAATACTTTCCCGGAAAACTTTGGATTTGCAGCTAATACTCTGAATACAGCCCATGGCATACCCCGAGTACAGTCCGACGCAGCTCCTAGGGTACTCCAGCAATCCTGGGGAATATTAGGCATTGAAGTTATCTGGTGCTAGATCAATTACAGATCTTCTTGGTTTGTAATCTCAAAGCTGATATCCATAGGATAGAAAATTCATCAGGTAAAGCCTTAATTTGAGTAACTGTCTTAGAAGTACTGCTCCTATTTTGAGGTTAGCTGTACTTCAGAAGCAAAAGGGCCTTTAAGATTTTTTTTACCCTTTTAATGACCCATTAAATCTCTCGCTCAAACAGTCTTTGGGTTAAAAAAAAAAAAAGGTCTCGAGTTCAATAAATAACGGTGGTGTTCTTAGCTGATATATTTAGTCCTTCCTTTCCTCAGATGCGGTCTGTCATTCACCGTCAAACATAGGACTAGCCGGTATTTCCCTTTATTCTTTGGATGAAAAGCAGAATGTTGATAGACACATCCATATAAATAATGAAATAGTTTTTAGCCCCAGCTTGTCACAACCGGTGTGGATTTCCACTTCCTGACTTGCAGTTGTTCATAACTTCCTTTTGCACAAAATTACAATAATAACAGAAAGAAAACGACGGGTGGAAAATGCACAAAAAAAAAAAAAAAAAAAAAAGTACCAAAA
>VZSF01006070.1:1130087-1434430 GCA_013398295.1 Chionis minor | reverse complement strand
GTCCCTGCCAGAACCAGGACAGTTTCTTAACAAATTACTGCTCTGAGATGTATGAGCTAAGGGATACATATTTTTCAGATAGTTGCTCCCCTGTGGCAATCTCCTCTTGGAAGTATAAGGAATTTCCATCCCAATAGGATTCAGGTAGTTTAGCCTATACTGTGTAGATCCAAATCCTCTGTGACCCTTTCTATTTCTTTTGGCAGTTTATAATCCAAGGTGTCCTTAATTTGTCTGTCAGGGCCTAGAAGAGAAGTCTATAGAAAATTCGTATTTGGAAGGGATCTCTGCAAGTTCATGTGATCCAATCCCCTGCACAAAGGGAGATTTCTTCAGTTTTATGGGGTTGCTTAGGCTCTCATCCAGGTAGGTTTTGAATATCACCAAGAATGGAGAGTTTGCGACCTCTCGGAGCCCCTGCTCCAGTGCTTGGCCTCTTAGGTGCTTAGCCTTTGTGCTTCCGGCCCTGACCACCTTAAGACCCCACTGCAGGACTCTGTTCAACCTTTTAACATCTTTCTTGAGCTGGCAGCTCTTACACTGGGCACTGTGGATCAATCCCCACCAGAAATTTATAACCCTCGAAAAAATCATTGTGTGTCTTGTTTCCAGCATGGATGGGGCCCAGACTAACACCAAGCCCAGCAGCACCACACATGGTGCCTTCTCTCTGTCTCCCTGTCTGCAGTGTGCTCATATATCTGAGGATTAGCTCACCTCAAATTACTCAACATTTACTGGGCAGTGAGAACAGGCACGGAGAGGAGATGAGATGCTGTTGTGTAGTCACACCTGCCACCGTGCAATTATGTACTCACGGTAAAGGGCTGGGCATGACCTCAGACCCCACTCAACATGGTTTAGCAGCATCATATTTTCCAAGGGTAGGAGTGAACAAGAGTGGTTCCCAGGGAACAACTGTTAAACTTGTGCATACTGCTGTTCCTAGTATCTTCAGGTCTAGAGGTTGCTGAGTTACTAAAAAGAGAGAGAAGGAAACAAACAATGTTTGAAATGTCCTTCAAACACAGTTCAGAGAATGATGTCACAAGCTTTGAACATAAATAGACTCCCTCCTAATTAATTTCTTCAAATGAAAGATACTCATGAAATATCTGGATTTATCCTGGGTTTTTTGAAACCGTGGCTTTTCTGCCATTTCAGTATTCCTGGAATATATGGATGCAAAAGAGCTTTGAAACAAATAGACGGTGATCTGAACCTGATCAGTACAGATTCATTATTAATACGAAATTCAGTATATAACTTGGATCCAGTTTGATGTCTGGGTGGAAATTATTGACTCTTATGTAGGACAGGTGCTGAGGTGGACCCCAGAAGGTCCCAGTGTCACCTGAAGGGATTCATTTATGGTTCTTATCCAGTGTCCATGTGTAGTCAGTGGAAAGTCTTGATGTCTAGACCCCATCTGCCTCCCCAGCAGCTTCCTGACAAGGGGGTCTATTCCCCTACACAGGAATCCTGTGAGATTCGTAACTTCATCCTTGGCACAAAGATGGCAACGCCTACCTCCTCCATCCTGAGAGTCCTTCATGCTCAAGGATTTTTAAACCTCACCCATCAGGACTTAAGCCAATCTCCTGTGATTAGAGGCCAGTATGGAGAAACAAATCAGCATATCTCTCTCCTGACATGCTCTTTGACTTCTCTCTGAAGCACTTCCTACAGGGTGGTGTCAGAAGCAGGGTATTAGACAAGGTGGATTTCAGGTCTGTTTTCAGTTGTCAAGGTTATTATACTCCCTGAACTGAATTACATGATTTGCCTTTTTTCCTAAGATCAGGGGACTTTGGAACATGGAAAGTATCTTACGAGGTTTATAAAATGCTGTGTAAATTTTAGCTAGAAACTTATCCCACTAAGCAATAGTGATAAAGCACCGTGTGTGAAATCTAAGCTTTTAGAGAGAAGGGGTTTTATTTTAGAATCTGTACTTCCCTTACAAATCCAAAAGCTCATATAACGGTGTGAAATAGAAAATGTTCCTTGATGATGAGCCAAAACCTACGTTTTAAAAAGTTCTTTTCCAGATAAAACTTATATTTCTTACATTTGGTGAAATTTGATTGACATGGTCATTATTATTTATTATTTTTACAGCACCAAAAGGTGTGGTAAGTGATTGCAAAAGAGCAATAACAGGACAAATTCTTTAACTAAAAAGAGCATTTGGTCCACGGATAAGATGTTAATGTCCACCTTAAGTGATGGCAGACCATTTTTCAAATCACGTTATATTTGAAATATGATTACTCCAATTGTAATTTCAATTGAGCATTTTTTTAATCTTTATTTTCTGCTGTTTTAGAGTAGGCAAGCTACCTTAGATTATTGATAATGTCTGGGAGGAAAGAAACAATTTAAAAATGAGACCTATCAGGAATTAGACATTAAGCCAACTCCCAACAAGAATAATAGAGCTGTGCTCACGAGTAAACACGAGCATTTTGAGAGAGCTCAAGGACATGAGAGGTGTTTAAGAGCATCCCTCAAAAAAAAACCCACCTTTGTTCAAGCATTTGTTGGGGCTCTGAATTCAAATATAAGCACATGGCTCCAAACTAGCCAAGCACAGCTGTACTGCTGGAATCGTACCAGTTAGATAGTTTTGGGGTCAGTGTCCCAAAGGACAGTGAGTTGTCCTTTCTAGCATGCTTGCTGCCCTTCTCAACAGGTCCAGGGGGGAGGCACTAGTAGCACCCCACATGCCCTGAGGCTCTGTGCATCCCCCCACTACACCCATTCTGGTTGCAGTGCTGGCCCAGCCTAGCTGCTCCGAGTTTTGTGGCTCTGAGCCTTCTCATTGCTCTCCCATCAGACTGCCCCCAGGAGAGGATGGGAATAAACAGCCTATCACAGTGGACAGCCTCAGGGTATGAAAAAACTTTGCATCTTGGGAAACCCTTGCCAAGGACCATTATCAGTCACGGCATTATAATTATTAACATTATTACCATGGGCTACAGCTGCAGCCAGAATGAACTGGTGCAGAACAGTGTGCCGAGCTACATTACATGCATTATAAAGACACTCCAGCATTTCTCACACGGGTGCTCCATGAGGGGTAGCTCCCCAGTGGGATTCCTAAATTTCTGTTTCAGCCACTGCGCAGTAGCGGATCATTATGTACTGGGCATTTGCAGGAATGAAGCTTCCCACACACACACGAGCCCACGGTAAAAGAACTATGAGCAATACTTGGTGCTCCTGTCCCTTGTGGCTCCTGGGCTGCAGAAATCTGTTCCTTGGGTTTTATTCAGACAGATTTACGCTCTTTTATGGAGTCGCAACTCTTTATTACAGAAGCATTCCTAACAAAAGCTGATTCTAATAGCTCCCTTTCTGATAGAAAAATTATTTTTTTTTACCAGTTTTACAGCTCTTTAAATAAACATTGCCTCATACTTTTCCATCCCATGTATCTCTTAACTGTTAATTACGCTGAACTTCTCTTGACCTCTTGCTCATGAAGACTGGAAATGAACAGCTTGCTTAACTAAGTATGACCTGCTTGTCACAGCAGTGCTAACAACTTTGCAGTCACAGAGCAACCCTTCCTGCTGCCTTCCCATGATTTATTGCTTCATGCCTGGACTAAGAAGTACTGTATCACAAGTTTCATAACAAATGCGGCTTCTGTGTCCTGCCATGCAGAGGGAATGCACTGAAGCTCCTTCAGCTGCAAATCTCAGGGTCAAATTCAAACATGAGAAGAGTTTCTTGGGGAATTAAGCCAGCCCAAGCAGCGGGTGCAAAGATGGACACCTAGTGATATCATTGTGAGCATTTAAGGAGCTTTGGATGAAATATCATATGGCAACACTGAGCTGGGAAGAGATGGTTTTCATATCATACCACAGTAAGCTATCCCTCATTTAAACATGAGTATAAATCAGTTCTTAAAACCTGATTATTTTTTTTTTTTTCCTCTATAAATCAGAATCTTCCCACTGAAGCCTACACCAGAGGTATTTTTCTTGACTACTAGCATCCCTATTTAAGATAACAAACTTCATCTACTTTCACTGAAAAGCTTTTCCTGGAAATGGTCAAACATTTGGAGAGTTTCAGTCAAACACTAAGATACTAATTTGTGAGTTTTCCTAATGGCAGAAGATGGTGTTCATAGTAAGAAGTACTTGCCAAAGCTTAATTGTCCTGGGTGCAGTCTGAGGAATATTTACAAAAGCCTGAGAGAAGCTGGTCTTTTTCCATCACGCAGAACTTAAGCTCAGAGCTGTACATTCCTCTGGAATCTGCTCCAGCACCTCCAGACAATAAAAGATTATTCACCCTGTGTCCTGGTTCTGGCTGGGGGAGACTTGGGTTTCTTACTAGCAGCTGGTATAGTGCTATGTTTTGGATTTAGGATAAGAAAAATGTTGATAACACACTAGTGGTTTTGGTTATTGCTAAGCAGGCAAGGCATGGAGACCTGCTTATCTGGAGATGGTGGAACACCTGCTTGCTGATGAGAAGCACTGGATGAATTCCTTGATTTGTTTTGCTTGTGCACATGGCTTTTGCTTTACTTATTAAACTGTCTTTATTTCAACCTATGAGTTTTCTCACTTTTGCTCTTCTGATTCTCTTCCCCATCCCAACTGGAAGGCATGAGCAAGCGGCTGCATGGCACTTCGTTGCTGGCTGGGGTGAAACCACACCACCCTGTCTTACACTGGGATCTCTGATCTCCCTTGCTTTAGACAACCAAGCTAAGAATGAATGTGGTGGTTTTTGCAGAAGTGGAGAGAGGAAAATAATGACAATAAGGAGCACCAACAATCCATAATCAAGTAGGCTTTACCACAAGAAGATTTAGAGCAAGAAAATGGGAATGATTACAGCTGTGTTTTCCTTCCAGCTCTGTCATTGATTCAGGGCATGAATTTGGTCCTGAGACCTCCTCTTGCCCCGTGTTCCAGCTCACCTATGATAAACATATCTACCCAACACAGAAGCCACAGAGCTCAGTCCTTTAGCATTAGTCAAGCCCTCAGTGTTAACCAGCTGCAAGATGTGGGGATTAATATTGTAGTCTTTTTATGAGAAGTCCCCAAATGTTTCCAGAGAAGGAAAGAAAATTTCTGTGGGTGTCCATCATTTCTCACAAGTCAGGTCATTTACATTTAGGTGTTTAAATACAGAGTTAGTAGCCCAATTTCAGTCACCTGGCTTTGAATTCTTTAGTTAACAGGAATTTGAAGGAATTGCTGAACACACCTGCACAACAGCAGTGTATTGTTAACCCAGCCTTTGATTTTTCCAACTCTGATCTTCATGCACAACACAGGAATCAGAGAAAAGCTATCTGTACAGGCAATTAGAGGTTGTATAATATCAGGACAGGGTCGAACTGATGTGACTGGAAAGGCAAAGCACAATACCCTTCTAGAAGAAGGGATAAACACGTAAAGCAAATAACATGTATGTGGTAGGATGTCTTTGCTGTCACTGGGCTCTCCGAGTGACTGGGATCCAGCATCAAAATAGCCTAAGTGTTTGGACATGTCACGTCCAGAGGCTTCTCTCCCTCTTGACTGCACACCCAGCGGCTGTTTGCTACTTCTATTATATAAGGCAGTTCTTGCTGGCCACCACTACCTTTTTTCCCCTGAATAAAATGCACTCAGGCTCCCTCCATGCAGCTGTGCAATGTGCAGCTTGTTGCTAATTTGAAGGGCACCCCTTCTCCTCCTCCCCTGATGATCCAAGAATACAGCAGTCAAGTGCCTTAATGGTAGCATCAAATAGCCTCATGCCATACATTTTTAATTTCTAAAATGGTCTTCGTTAGAGTTTCAGGGTTCTGAGAACAAGTGTGAAATGTTGCTAAAATGGATGGAAACATCTTACCTAAAAATAAACTATCGTCCAATTCATGCTGCATCACCCCAATCAATTACTGACACTTTTTCTGGCAAATAATGTGTTTTTATTACCAAGGTATTCAAAGACCTGGTAATCATTAAGGATTTTTTGACTTTGTAGCACTCTAGAGATGTAGTAGTGTAAAGTATGAGGACTTGAGCCGTTGATGGTTGAATAAAAAGTGCATGAACAATGCAAGCTCCTAACACAGGCACTGAGATCACATACAGTTTTAAGAGGATTATGAATTGTCACCACACTAGAGGTCATAACTCAGCCCTCTTTGTCAAAAATGTTTATTAGACTTCACTATCCAGACCTGGGGAATGAGGAAGTTGGTTTAGTTGTCAGAGGAGTCAATCCCAAGAAGCCTTTTCCCAACCACTTAGAGACAAACTTTGCTTCTTTTGCCTCTCCTACTCTCTCTGCAGAGTGGTTGGGCTGGATCTCATCAGAGTCAAATAGGAAACATAATTAAAGGCTCCTTTTGAGTACCTACCACGCTAGAAGTCCTCCTGCAGGGACTTAGAAAGACTAGTTGCAAAGCTCTTCTTTCCCTCTTTCCTTTTCTGCTAAGAGATGTCAAGCCACTATTTCTAATTTCGCCCCTCCACCCAGAAGCAGAACAAAATGTGTTACTTTTCTGAGCTTCATGAGAACCTTTTGAAGTAGACAGTGCTTTGTTTTACAAAGGAAGAAACTGAACAGATGATGCATACTGTTCCGGGGCTCAGCTTTAAAAAAAAATACTTTTTGATCATCGTTTGCTGTTATTTCCACTGTCCCATTGCTGGGGCTGTGGTGGTGTCACGGTCCTTTATCTCTTGCTGATCTCTCCTACCTGCAAAACACAACAGACCTGGTGTGCTGATTCAGAAGAGAGACACAGGTTTACGCTGGCAGCTTTCAAAAAAAATTAGGCTGCTGCCTCAGGTCCGGATAAAACTCTTATCTCTAATAACATCAAAATTATCAGGAGGACTCTTATTTCATATATTTTCAAAGTTTCTGTGTGAGCTACATAAAGCAGAAGCTAACCTCATTTGCTTGAAGCGCATTCATTAGCAATGCGGAAACGGATCAGGGCTGTATCACATGCTCTTGTGGTTCCATTAGGCTTCGTGGTGAAGAGCTGATCAATAACTACTGAGCTCTTAGGGCTGCCATACAGAGAGGAAAAAACTATATATAATCCCTTAAAGATATTAATTAGGCAAAACCAAAAATATTATGTTAATAAGCCAGAAGTATTTAATATTAATCTAGCTGCAACAGCTTCTGCCTGAGGATTGGGGATGGCCTACATTAATCACTGAGTCTATAAAAGCAGGTGATAGCTGCTAAAAGAAGCAAAGTAGGCAGCATCTGGAAATGGGTTCTGTTTGGCAGTTTGTCTCCTTGTTAGCTCTAAGCTGTGGGATGTTTCGTCTTCATTTCCACAGAGCTCATTGTTCAGAAAATCTTGGTGCTTAGAAACTCTAAATGGGGCAATATTTTCAAGACACCTATTGCAAGCAGCAAAGAAAATGTTTCTGAGGGTCTGGAGGCTTTGTGTAGGTCAGAGGTTCTCAACGCCTTCCATGCTTTGAACTCATATCTCCAAAGGCAGAAGCGTCAACACATGATTTGTCCTATCACCTTCCAACATATCTGCTTTGTGTTTTCCTCGTTCCTTTTGCTGTGTAGCTAGAAAGATAAAGAGAAAAGGAGAGAAGATAGGGCTTTTCCCTGTGGTCTTTGGATCAAGACTTCATGATCTATAAGTCCTTAACCTCATTTGAAGATGTTCCTAATTAATCTGATGCCTGCATTTGAACAGAACCGATATTGTGCCCTTAATGAAAACACTTCAGCCTAGAGATGCTGAGAAAAGAGCAACACATAAAAGCACAGACAGAGCAGCTAGATCTGGCATCTGACCTGTGACTTGAGAGTACTTAAAGCTTTTTACATTTAAGGCTTATATTACACTGGGAGATAAACCAAAGGGTTATCAGACTGGGCTCGGCTGAAGGCAGCGAAAGGCCCAGCAGTAGAAAAGAGGTTTTGAGAAAACAGAGTGCAGATGTAACACAGAGGGAAGAAAGAGGGAAAAAACCGCTCCAGTTCATGGCTGCTTCCCTTATCTTATTGCAGAAATGAGCACTTTGCACTGAGTGGTACTGAAAGCCTTCTCTTCCTTGGAAATTTTGGTGAACGCATTCAGTAAGCGGAGAGCTGATTAACTGCCTGCCTTTCCCAGGATAAACCTGATCTATTGCAACTATTTACCTTGAGATACCTCCTTCCAGCGGGGTTTGAACAGTGTGAGCTCTCTCAGGACTGCTGCCTTCTCCTTTTCCCCACCACTGGCCCATTCCCCACCCAAGAAGGAGAGACACAAGGTAGACGCGCAGTCCTCCACCCCGGCTGTAAAGCATCTGCTCTGATGTTCCCTCAATGCTGGCAAAAAATAGGCATCTAAGCACCTGGCATCTCTATGTTTCTAATTTAGTCACAATGAAGATTTCACATGTGCATTACCAACTTTTTAAAATTATGTCCATTACATACAGGGACTGCCATTTTCTAACAGCTTTGACGATCAGCCCTAAATGTTTCACTGGATTTTTTTATCAAGAAACCTGAAGTGCCAGCCACACAGATGAGATGCCTGTGAGGATTTTGCAGTTGGGTATCCAGAGACTGAGTCAATAGCAATCACCAAATACCTTTAACATGGTAGCCATAAAGCCAACCACATAACAGACCCATAAACACTTCAAGGCAAAGAGTAACAATTCCCCTTTTGAAGCTTCAGACAGCAAGCAAGGACAAAATGAGAAGTCATTTGGTCACTAAGGAAAAAAACCTGTGTATTCATAAAATGGAGATGTGCATTATTATATATCGCAAAGTACTGTTGCTAGCAGAGTGGACCCTGATTTTCAGAAACCAGTTTTAAAAACACTGATATAGAAATACGAATTCCTTCCCTAGACCAACAAGTCAGTATGTACCAGTAACTTTACAGCACCTGACCTGTGTTCATGTTTTTAGTCCCCAGAGAATATAAGTTAACACATCTCTTTCTCATTAAATGTGTTAGCCCCAAATCCCTCACATTTACTGTCAGCTTCCCTAAGAGAAATGCATGTACCTGGGTAATGATCATCAAGCAGATGACACAGAGTGACTTACTGCTCCCTAGAAATACATTCATATGTCAAAATCTTTCCATTGCTAAACTTTTGGAAGGACAGGCACAACAGAGCTATCACGCTGTAATACACCAGTGGGCCAAACTACACTATTTTAGCTGCAATAACTTGAAGCATTTTTCCAAGGTGGTGTTCTGAGCACTTTCCATTTCATCATCACCATTTTCACAAAGACTAGATTTCTGTTGGGAGGTATTTTTTACCCCTATTTAATAGCATGCTGGAAAGGCTGCAGGACTGAAGAACCTGGATGATTTGGGAGAACATCTAACTGCAGGTTTCCATAGCTGACAAAGTAACAACCAAAAAATAAGTTAAGGCACTAAACTTCTATCGACTTCAGCGGACACTGAGCCAAGACTTCTTCATAAAAATGTTAACCTAGTTCAGTTTTCCCCCTTCCCTGCTATAACAGGGTTTATTCAGAAGCATGGTCTATAGGGCAGAACTGTCATTTAAAGCAGACATACGTTCACATCTGCAACTTTAGCTTGTACTGTCATGATAGTACGCACAACAGCCCTGTCAGAGATGTATTTATTTAGCCATCTGTACATACAATGAGGGTATATATTGAAGAAGAGGCATAGGTCTGACTCGCCTTGCATCCCTGTCTCTTTGGCCTTTCTGAGCTAGGACACAAGAAATAATAACTCATTTCAGCTCAAAGCTCTTGCATTTTCTTTGGTAGTTGGAGGAGTGTAAATAAGCCGTATAAGAAGCATAAGCTACATAAGAAGTATATACATGAGAAGTATATCTGATTAAGACATGGACGTTCTATTATAACTTACAGTACTGCTTCTTCGGGAAGCCTTATGTGAACAGTAAATAACATTTCAATTTTTATAACTGTCATAAACCAGTAAGCCTGAGCCTCAATCAGTATGCTGCCACTTATTCTTTCATTGTATGTTTTCTAAATAATCCACCAACCTTTCTATCCATACATAACAACTGATTTTTCCATCACTCAGAGTCTGTTGGGTTTGTAACTAATACCTTCATTTGGATAGTGCTTGAGTTTATGCCCTTACCGCACAAGAAGGGTTGCATCCACTTGTAGCAGTCTGATTTGAATTAGGCTCTGTCACCTTAGAAACCCAACCTGTTACCAAAAGCAACTGCTTGGCTTCATTTGTATTACATTTGCCTCCTTGAACAAAAAATCTGATCTGATTTGTATTGCTCGTATGTTCCTCATGAGACTCAAGAATCAACTGGTTTGCATTGGTTTAATGAATGAGGTGCCAGAGAAAGACATCTTCTGCAAAGGTACAGATATCTTCTGCAGGGGGGGAATAAAGAGGCACAATGTAGTAATTGGAAAGATAAATGGACTGGCCAAGTTATATACTGGGAAGTCATCTGAAGCTGATGAGGTACACTTAGCTAATTAATGAAATCATCCACATTTTGTCAAGCCCACTGAAAACTACATCTGACTTCGGGGCTTTTCAGGGGCTGTGCACCAAGCCAGCTGGAACTACTTACATAGAGCAGAGCTTATGTTAAACTATGATCAGCGTGAACTCACTTTGTGAGCGTCTGTGGCAGGGATGGCTGGTGAACAACAGCAAAACTCTAAAGGAGAGTCTTCCTTGTGTTCAAACCCACCAGAAATATCAAAGAAATGTGATTCGTTGTATCTGAAGGCAGGGCATGGCAACAAAAGAAATTAAAGGCAGGCAAAAGGAAAAATCTCAAAGGAATAGAAAATACAGGTGAAAAATCCCATCTGTCCCATAATTCCTACCCTAAAGAAGTTCTTTTTGCCCTAGGTGATAGGCAAAAGAAGAGTTAGGAAGGCTTATTGCATTTAGAGGTTGAGTTGTTGACTATTTCTCACAATATGATAAGCAGGCCACAAGTAGAATGTACAAACACCACACCGCACTTTACTTGTGGAATTTATTTCTGTGATATATCATACAAGCTAGAAGAATAAAAGGATTTTAAAAAAAATTCATCATAAGCCATATTAATGGGTGGAAGATCTACTGACCGCTATTAAATGTAAAGGTTAAATTGTGTTCAAGGTTAAAAGGTTAAATCCTTTGCCACTCCGGGGTCTCTTGTTATTTCCCGAAGTTTGCTGGACAGGTGAGACTTCAGTTTGCTCTGAGACAACAGCATTTCCAAGAGCCACAGCCCACAGCATCTTCCTGCTGCTGGATTGCGGTCACGCATCTGTTCCCGTTCCTTTAGACCCACCTTCTGTCTTTGATGCTCTTGATCAAGAGACTACTTGTTCTCTGACATTTTTGGTTCACTGTGGGTCTGAAAAGATTTGCTCCCTCCTCACTTTTGGGAAGCTCTTGGAGTTGCATGAAGAGTGTCCTCCTGTCCAGGTGCAAATGCAGAAAGAGCAGGAATGCTTTTAAAGAGGCAGGTTATAAGCCGCAGCTCATCTTCTCTGGCCAGTTTATTCCTCACTTGCTGTTTTTATTTATGATCTGTCCCATTTCATCTGACACTGATTTGATCACAAACGTTACACATTAAAAGAGGAGTGTTATACAGCTCCTGACAGACCCTTCTGCTGTTCCAGTCCTGCCGCCATACAGACACGGTACTGACAGACATTTTCAGTGCACAAAATTCTTCTCAATTTTGGACACCAATTTTCAGGGAAAATAACAAGACGCCAGAAAACACAGGAAGCGTTGTAGAAGATAACTGATACTCTGCAGGTGAGCAAAATATTTCATTTTAAACACAAGGCACACATACTAATCCTCCTGCCCTGTGCTTGGCTTTTGCTGTTCCCAACCTGTTGCCTTTACTGCTAAGAGCTTGGAGGTGAAATATAACGCATGGCTTTGAACCTCCCCGCCAGAATAAAGAATTAAATCAAGGCTCTGACTCACATTTCACAGTCAATTTAAGGGTGGCTGAAGTTTAAGCTCTCTGCCTCCCTCCTCACAGTGGTGTTCAAACTGAGCTTTTAGCTACCCCTGAACTGCTACAATTCACAGCCCCTGGATTAATGTAAATCACCACCAGCTGCAGTTTATATTAATGCCCTGGGCTTCAACAGTTCTGGCTTAATTGCCTGCAAACCTGAAAATACGGTTCCATAACTTGATATTGCTGTCAAAGTGCTGGTCCCATCCTTCCCCCTGCCCTGGGGCTCTGCGATCCCAGGGAGCCGCTGGGGATGGAGCATCGTTTATTTGGCTGCGTCAGCATTGCGCTGGGTTGAGCTCCTCCGGCTCTCCCTGCTGTGCCGGGAGGGATGATTTTGGGCAGAAAAAGATTCTGGGGCAGAAAGCAGTGCAGAGTTAGCTGTCTTAACCCAGCTATTAAACAACATTCTTCGTCTGATAGTTTTACAGGCCAACACAAAGAGAGACCAAAGCACCCCTTTTGGCCCGAAGAGGCTGTTTTCCTGGCACGTGTGTTTCAGACAAGCTCCAAGGCTGGTGTGTCTAGGGCTTGCGCATGTTATTGACAAAACCCCAGAGAAACAATTGATTTTGTGGGTCTTTTTTTTTATTACTATTTTCTGTGAGGAAACAATAATCTTCCAGATGAAAATCAAAACCAAATCACTCAGAAAATCCTGTAGAGACTTCATTTTGCTCAGCTTCAAAAGTGCAATAAAAAAAAAAATCACTGTTGCCAGAAAAACAAGCAACACATATTAAGCCTTTTTATCACCATGTCTAATGTTTTACTAACTGTGAAATCACATTTTCCAGGATGAACTGTCTCAATACACTTCTGAAATATCCTGGTAGTGCTCAGCGGCCATTTGAAAGAGGAACTCTGTCCCAGCCACAGACAGCAGACAGAAGTCAAGTGCCTGAAGGACAACACAAGACATGGAGCTCCATCCAGCAGTGTACAGGAACCAAATTCAAACAGCTACACATCCTCCAGTTCATAACAATCCAGCTCCTAAAGACAGAGTTTGGGGTTTTTCGGGTGTGTACATTTATTTTCCTCCTCCCTAAAATACGTATGAAATCTTTAGCATTAACACTGATAATAACAACAGTGACTAACTGTTGTCTACATCCTTCATCGGCAAGCAACAAAATGATTTGTAAAAAGAAAAGTGACCATTAATATCTCTGTCTAATCTTGGGGAAAATGAGGCATGCTGAGGTGATGACACTTCTCTGTGGACACCAAATAGGCCATAGTCAAGAAAGGCGACTAGGTCTCCCCACTAAACCTTTCACCCACTGGGGTACGCTTCTTTCGCCCATAAAGAATTGTTCCCTACTTTAAAGATAGTTGTCATAGGAAGAAAGAAAGGCTTTGACTTGCCCAAGTAAACATGGGAAGACAGAGGAAGAACAGAAACCAGACACATCTCTCCAGTATTGACAACAGTGTGTATTGGGGGTGGAAGGCAGAGAAGAAAGCCCCAATGGTAGCAGCACGTGAACAAGTGTCTTAACCTGTTACCTTGGGTCCCTATACTGTTTCTTGACACAAAATTCACACAAAGTGCAATCCTGGAGTTCTTACTATTTCAGCATTTTCACTGATCTCAGTTTTTCCAGGGGAGTAGGAAGGGACCAGTTGTTCTCCATAACTGTGGAGAACAGTTGTGTTTGAAACATACGCTAACTTCTTCGCATTTTGGAAGGACTTTTCAATGGTTAGAAACAGTTACTGTCTATTAAATATGTATAAAATGCTGGTACTTTGGCTTTAGTGTGCCTGCCACTAAAGGTGATGCCACTAGGTCATGGCAGAGGGATACAAAGACAGTTTTATTATTCCTATTAGATATTATTAATATGATAGTCAGAAGAAAACTTCTAAAGCAGTGCTACACTGCATGACGTGCTTTAGATCGAAGCAGTTAATTGGGTTCTTGACACAAGGAGTTCACATCTTACATGAAAACTTCAGCCTAGTATTTGTTCCCTGTTTTGGTTTCCCTTTTTCCTGAAGCAGACACATAATTTCTCCCTAAACCTGCACAAATCCAAAAGGATTAATTCTCTGACTTCTTTCTATGCTGAGAATGCCATTTTGGGGCATCTCAATTTATTGAATTCATTGAATTCAACGCATTGTTTCTGCATAATTAACAGGACAATGAAAGATTTCATAAATGTTACAGTACTGCTCATATAATAAGAAAGGAAGAAGCTTGAGGACTGAATCAATTCTAATCTCACAAGGATACACAACAAAAGTTTGAAGTAACCTTTTCCACTATTTAGATGACCCAAGCTACGAAGTCATCTTCCAGATTACCAGCTCTGTGACTATTCAAGGAGTGTGGCAGGTTCTGCGAACCCAATAGCAGCCCAAACAAAACCACATTTGATTCCCCCTTTTCTGGATTAAAAAGAGCAGGGGAAGGGTCTCCATCTTTGTCACTCTCAGGAAAAAAATCCAAATCTCAGGTCTTTTTATCAGAGCTAGGGGGCAGATGTTGTTACAGAACTCCCAAACCACAGTATAACAACATGTGCTACAGCATGATGCAAGACACAGATGTTGGACTCCACCATAATCCTGTGCCATGCATACATCTGCTAAGGCCTTGCTACTAAACTGGTAGACCCTCTGTAGAAATGTAGTACAACAGGAATTAGGAGTCTGCCTTGAGATCCTGACAAGCTGCCATCTCACTGAGCATGCAAAATGACTTTCAAAACAGGAGGCCAAAATGTTTTACTAATAGCCAACAGTGTAAACCAGGAAAAAATATTTCTAGACATTTTATAAACAAAACAGGGTGCATGAGAATGGGCTGTCTGGGGTCTTTAGCACCAGACATCTTCAAGAACAACTTTGACAGGAATAGCATAGATAAAGTTGGTCCTGCCTTGGGAGTAGGTGTACTGGCTGACCTTTGGAGGTCCTTTCCAACGCTATGATGCTGTGACTTTGAGAAACCAAACAACTTCTCTCGATGATTCTTCTTGGGAGTTTAAGACGGACCTTACCACTCAATTTCCTTGCAGAAAATTGTAAGTCATACATCTTCCTTTCACTCTGCAGACACACTAAAACTGCAGCACGCAATTCACACAGTGCCTTTAACACCACTACTGCTGAGAAATGTTATTCACCACCCTAATGCCATTTCTAAAAACAACCCACCTCTTCTTTGTTCTCCTCAGTAATGTCACATTTCATAATCATGTCACAGCTATTCTATTCTAATTTATTATTATTGAAGGAGGAGTTCAGCTGCAAGAAGAACTTACTTGTAACATTACCAAAAAAATAATGAAACAGAACCAATGAGATTATTAGAGGGGAGAAACAGATATCTGCTTCTCCTCTTATGGTCCTTCTAACACCCTTTGCTCTGGTCTTGGCAAATGTAATTCTGCGCAATAATATTCCACACACAATCATGACAATATATTTTTTCCACCAATTTTTTCCTCTTAACTCTATCCATTTTTCCATTGCTTTCTCTTCTGTACCCCATTGGATATAAGCCTCTTCACTTGTCTTTCCATGTTCTTCAGGGTCTATGTTCAGCTTAGCTATTGACTACTCTTCATGAGAGAGATGTCATTTCTCCCTCCAGCTCACCCATTACCTTCTACTGCCCACACGTATTTCCAGACAAGTACCTTCACCTCCATTCTAATGGCAGAAGCCAGAAGCCACTGAGGTCCTGTCTCTGTCTCCACATATAAACAAAGGTGGCTTTTCTTCCAGAAACTGCAGGGAACATGAGGCCATTTGGATGCCATGAACTTCTGAGACATTTGTTAACTGACAGTGTCTGAACACTGTCTAGGCAATGAGAGCAGCAGCACAAACCCAACCTATGCAGTGTCTTCTTGGCATTGTGACTTCCAGGAAGGCAATGAGGATCAAAATAACCTTTTTTCATACAACAAGCTCAGAAGCACTTGAATCTGAGTGTATTGAAATAGAAAGTGACACTTCAAATAAAGCAGTGAATCAGAAACCTCAGTAAATAGTAAAAATATCTCAAACATTACAACAATTTATAGAGAAGAATCAATGAGGGGATGTGGGTTGGAAGGAGATGAATCTTTTGGAGAGGAGCTAGCTTTCTTTAGCATTTACCCACAGAAAGGTAGTGAGCCACATACAAAGGATCAAATTCTGTTTGATTTAAAGCATGCCAATCCATTGCAACTAACAGGATATCTATATTTACAGGAGTGAAAGAAAATCAGATTTCGCTAATATTTTCCATTTTAGTACACAAGTGTCTATGTGTAGTACTGCAATAAGAGACTCTGATATACAAGTGGGCAGCAGTAAGAACTACATACAAGTATGTTTAAAAGAATATTGAAGACCAAGTTTAAAATATCACAATCTTATATGAGCAAGTTGGTCAAATGGAAAAGAATGGTGTACAGGCTGTACCAAATAGAAGATATTTTAGTAGCTGAAACGTTGGATTAGTATGTATGCTATCTGACAGATTATGTCTACAACTACTTAATTCCCTAATGCATTTGCATATACTGGAAGGTTTAAGCAGTCCACTCCAGATATAGGTAAGTAGACTGGCAATGTGGACTGAATTTAACTTCTCTGTAAGTCTCCAAAATGCTGTGAGGTTACAGTAGGGCTGAATATGGTCCTATGTTAGAGCAGATAATTTTATCATGCCTTCTTACATACAGCTCCTGTTTCCCATGAACATGGAACAAGTAATAAAAATTATGTCTAAGAGGTATAAAACTCTACATTTTGTGGGGTTTTTACAACAAAATAAGCAAAAATCAGTAAACAAATGTCTTGAAGATAGTCAATAGTAAGAAGTAATATAATTACACCAAAATATAAAATCTTTATGTTTGCAATACAAATTTTGTTGTATGACACAGATGCCTATAACAGCATCAGACTGACTTTCATATTTCTGTAAAATCTCCTTTGATATTAAAAAATTCTTGTCTACCCCACTAAGGTCACTGCTTTTCTAGTTGTGTATCAATTCTTTTAATAGAGAAAGTTTTACTATAAAATCGTGGAAAAATCTCATTTCTACTGCTCAAAGGTAGATCAAACATTTTTCTCCTGTCCCAACTCACCCTGAGATAGATTGCTCTTTAATTAGCTTGTTGTGCTTTACTGTTAAAATCTACTTCTAATGGTAGCATCATGGACAGAAATTCAATTTGTTTTTTCCCTGAGTTCCCACAGTGAGGTGGGATCCTCACTTCAGCAGAACACTTGCCTCGTATGTGTGCTCACAGCAACTCGCTTCTTATTTTCCCTATTATTTTTCAGCTTTTTGTTGTTAAGTTACAACATATATCAAATCATAGAATCATAGAATGTTTTGGGTCAGAGGAGAACTTTAAAGATCATCTACCTCCAACCTCCCTGTCGTGGGCAGGAACATCTTTCCCTAGATCAGGTTGCTCATAGCCCCATCTAACCTGACCTTGAATACTTGCAATGAAGGGGCATTCAGAACTTCTCTGGCAATGTGTTCTAGCATCTCACCACTCATCCTAAGTAAACACAGAATCACACACAGAATCAAAAAATAGTAGGGGTTGGAAGGCACCTTTGGAGATCATCTAGTTCAACCCCCCTGTCAAAACAGGTTCACCTAGAGTGGGCTGGACAGGAACACATCCAGGTGGGTTTTGATTATCTCCAGAAAAGGAGTGTCCACAATCTCTCTGGGCAGCCTGTTTCACTTTGAGGCCACCCTCAAAGTAAAGAAGTTTTTCCTCACATGGAGGTGGAATTTCCTGTGTTCCAGTTTGTACCCATTGCCCCTTATCCTGTCGCTGGGCACCACTGAAATGAGTCTAGCCCCATCCTCTCGATACCCGCCTATAACAATTTCTTTCTTTCATCTAATTTAAATCTGCCCTCTTTTAGTTTAAAACGATTACTCCTTGTCTTAATACTATAGGTCCTTGTAAAAAGCCTCTCTCCACCTTTCTTATAAGCCCCCTTATCCTGTACTGTAAGGCTGCAATAAGGTCTCCCAGAGCCTTCTCTTCTCCAGGGTGAACAACCCCTACTCTTTCAGCCTTTCTTTACAGGAATAGTTTTCCAGCCCTCTGATTCACTTTCTGGTCCCCCACTGCACTCAGACCAACAGGTCTGTGTGTTCTTGCGCTGGGGGCCTCAGAGTTGGAGGCAGTATTTTGGGTGAGACTCCACCACATACATGTTGTCTACAGTGCTTCGTTTCTAACTTATTTGAAAATAGTTTGTATCTTTTCTGCAGATCAGATCTGTAGATCCTGCTCAGGTAGCTCTCAGTTACCCTTTTCAAAGAGACTTGTTGTAAAACCATTTTTGTCAACAACTTCCAAGCCATCTCCATCCCAAGGCAGGCTTCAGATGCAACCAAATAGAGGTGAATGAAAAGTGCCAGAGTCAGTGCAGTTTTGCTGCTCTAATTCATTCTGATGAGCTAGTCCAGCAGGGGATAACTCCCACATCCGTGGCAGACGGAGTACTGAGCCAACTTTGCCCATCCCCTTGCTCCCACCAACCTCCCCCAGCAACTGTTTTAGCTGGTAACTAAACTGCCAAATATATTTTGGCTTTCTAAACACTGCCAGAAAGTTTGTAACTTCCACAACACCAAACAGATGTCCCATCCAGAATGCTCAAGCCTCCAGCTCTTTCCAAAAGCATGATCGTGCTGCCTTGAGCAAGGCTCTGCTGCAGGTAGGCTGGGGAAGGCAGTAGGGCTGGGAACTGCCTCTACAAATATATAAGCAGCTTGCATGGAAAATATTTTTTCTTCTTCCCTCTGTGGTCCCCTGCTTTAACTTTTTTTTTTTTTTTTTTAACATGTCCCTCCCACAGAGGACCCCAGCTAAAGAAACCACCCTGCAATGTAAAAAAAACAAAAAAATCAAAAAGAAGGATTAAACTACCTAATTCCAGGGAAAAACCTAATCTTTATTTTTAGTCTAATTTCCAAAGTGATCTTGAATGTGTTATTTTTGCACCAGCAGTCTAGATTTTGTTTAGTATTGTATTGATTGGGCAGTATTTGATGAAAGGTACTTGCGGGCTGTGGGTTTCTCTTACATCTTTGTCATTGGTTCATCTTTCACTAAAAAGTTTGCAGCATTGTCCTTATCTTTTATTCCCAGAAAGCCATAAAAAGCTTCATATTAACCACTTCTCTTCCTCCATAGGAAAAGAGTTATCACTCTGATGTAGAGAAATCATTTGCAATACAGTTTTTTGGCACTGTAAACTAAGGCAAAAATACATTTAACTTATATAGGCAGGAGTAACACTATATATTTATTTAAGTAATTGTAAACTGTGGCTTAGGAGTTGATTTCCTGTTGTTCAAGTTTACTTTTGAATATTCTTGATTGGAACTTCACTTAGTGGTGTATACATTAATTTTCTATATATTTGCAGTCAAACATCCTACAAAATCCAGGTTGCCCTTAAGAAAGATCGATGCACCCAAAATGAAGAAAGGTAAGCCTCAAAGAAAATGATTTTTCACCAGGAGCAGTGTATCACAGAGCCTGACTTCTAAATGTGTACTTAGGTAGTAAGTATCCCAGGTTTTAGATGCATCTTTCTTTATTTCTGAGTACATACTCTAAAGCCAGATCCAGAGTTCAACAAAATAACCCACCAGCCCAGGTACCAGAACATGCAAAGAACTGGAGAAAAATATTCAAAGTGTACAGCTCTCAGAGGTATGAAAGTATATGGAAACATGCAACAGAAAGGCAATGTCCAACAGAAACCAAGATTTTTGGCACAACAGTGAGCTGTCCCAAAGACCTTCTCTCAAAGAGGTCATTTCTGAATTGTCCTGTGAGGTCTGGAGCTTGGAAAACACAGGTACATAAGCAAAATCACCAGCAGCTTGGGACTGGACTTTACAGCAATGTCTATTATATGTGGACGCGATGATCTTAAGTGTCTATTCCAACCTAAATGATTCTATGAATCTACAGGGCAGAAGAAAGTGACAGGTTGAGCAGGCAGAGGGGAAACATGGATTCTTGGCTCTCCTGGGATGGATTTGCTACCCCACCCACACAGAGGTGCCGGGTTTGGGCCAGGTTCTTGCTACCACATGAAGGGGACAGAGAAAGGTCACAGCTGGAAATGGGAGGAGAGTCCCAGGGAGCCCAGTGGGCTGCTCATGATGGAGGTGGGCAACACTTCTTCCCCCAGTGGTAGTTGTCACCCTGCATAATCCCGTCCTTTCTACCACAAGCCTGGCTGCCCAAAGCACTGGTGTGTGTGAAAGTACATGGACCGTGACCACCTTCCTATACCGATATGTACCACAATAACCCTTGGCGAGAAAATTCATAAACAACACCCAGCTACTGCAGTGATATGCTGAGGAAAGTGTCTTTAGCTCATCAAACTGAAGAGGTGACTGAGCAAGAAGTAAGGAGGCTTCAGAGGCAGAGGATGGGAAACAGTCCCACTGTGAACACTGCTGGCATTAATGCATGCCACTGATTAGTTCGTGGCAGCCACTTGTTTTCACCTACCTGTGAAAGAGGAAAGATGAATGCTCTCTCAAGCTCACAGATTGCTTATTCCAAATGCCAAAACAAGCGATGGCTTTTTTTTTTTTGAGAAGGGGAGAAGAAATTAAAATATACAGAGTTGTGAAGTGAAGATGAAAATACTCATTGTGTCGAATAATTAAAGAGCCTGAAACCATGTCAAGAATAAAGAGGGAATTCAAGCAGGAAAAATTTATACTCAGAACAGTAAACAAAGGCCATGATTCTAATTTCAGATATGCGGTCACCTACCATCAGGCAACGTGGGGAAAAAAAACTGGCTTTTACACATTTGGCCAGTGAATGTTACAAGCTTCAGAGTGATGTGATTTGAGCTGTCGCTAAACCAAGACAGTGAGACTAGAAAACACTTAAGGCAGTGGGTTGCAAAGGCAGTGGGTTGCAAAGGCATTGTCCTTTCAACACAAATGAGTTCAGTTCAGATCTTATAGAGAACAAGTAAAAAATAATTAACTTACACTTTGTTGGACAAACTCACCATTTAATTTAATGTACAGGGCTATAATTGCCAGCCTCTGGTCCGGAGATCAGTGGAGGAGCTGACAGGCTTGTGTGCATTGTGTGCAATGGACATTTTCCATTTATTTAACTGTTGTTATCTGAGCACGTTGCAATCTGTCTGTAATGGGCTTCTCTGCCCTCATGGCATTCCTGTGCATCAGGGAAATGCTCTTGGCCCTGTTTTCCAGCTGGTGGCTGAGGGCTGAGGTCTAGTTCACCAATGGCATGGGGCACTGCAGGGTTGAATGTCACCATAAACCTTTCTGCGAGGGTGAAGCTCAGAATCATGCCAGCTGGAGGACTCATCCAAGAAGAAAGCCTAAGTCCAATCCCTCCCTGATGGTGTGAGGGTTCAAACCCACACCCCACTGCTCTGGGTAGCACGGGAGGGGAGCCCTCTGCCCAGGTCCCTGCTCCCAGGCTTCCCAAACCCAAAGGCAGGTGTTCCCAGCAGCTCATGACACAGGTCTTCTCACTCTGGCTTGCCACCAACTGGTCAGGAGAGGTCAGAAGAAAGTTCTTTTTCCTCCTGGACCTTCACATCAGAAAGCAATGTGCGTAATTAATTATGAAACTAAAAGGCAATCATAATGGCTGTGCATAAATTAGCAGTCTTCCATTAATTCTGGCTTTTCCTAGCCTCTGTGCACCTGATTTTGTAATCCTAGTGATGGTTTCAAATAGGTTTTATGAGTTTAACGTAAATATACATTGCTATCTTCATGCCATTTATGGCTTTTATGGCCACAAAGGACCATTGTTGTTATTACCTAGTCTGACTCCAACCATCTGCTATAACACAGGACAGAGAATTTCGTCCAACAGTTTCTATATGCACACCTTAACTTTTAATTTAGACCTCCGTTCAGAAAGACATGTCATTGACACTTTAAACTTTTTGTACCTCTCCCGGGAATAAACGCTGCTTTTGAAGCCTGGGTTTCCCAGACTCTGCTATAAGTGGCCTATTAGGCCCACGAAATACTTTTCCTGCATGGGAGATTTGGCAGAAACTGGTTTTAAATGTGGTGTTGCAGGATGCAGGCAGCTCATTCACTAGCTTGAAAATGCGTTCGTCTTAACCACTTTGCAGAGGAAAACAATATGATCAGCTTGTTAAAAAAAAGGGAGCTGCAAAATGAACAATACGGAGAAAGCTGCTTGAAAAGATACTCCTAATATGACTCAGAAAGCAAACACTTGGATGCTCAGTCACAGATCTGGCATCTTGTGCGTCTGTATTTAAAATGTGATCTCTCTTTACCTGTGGTGTTTTGCCTCTAGCTAAAATTACCTGCAGTCAGCTCCATCTTAAAATTATGGTGTAGGAACTAAAAAGCCAAGTACGTGTCTGTACGTGTGTCTGTACTGTTGTCTGTACCCACTGAGTCTGTCCATGTTGTCCCCTCTGTCCTTTCTCTTCCTCCAACTGCTGTAAACTGATACAGAAAAGTAACTTAGAGATTTGGGAGCCTAAGTACTGTTTCAAATAGTGACATCTGACTTGCCTGAGGGGTCTTGGCTGTTGTTTGCTTTTCATCTTTGGAAACTGTACGGTGGCAAACACATCGCCACGTTCCTTCCTCTCTATTTACAGCAAATAGGCTCCGCTATCCGCTTTTTCCGCCCCCATCTTTCCTCTGGAGCCTGATTCCACGGAGGGCCGATCATGATTTGCTTTGCACACAGCAAAACAAGCGCTCAGATTGTCAGTCTAATTTCAAAAAAGCTAGTCAAGGATGGGGGATTTAATTTTAATTGCATGAAGTGTATTCATAATTAAAACCAATGCAGTTGATGTGTCTTTTTTCAAGTGCTGATTCCAGATTATTAGCACATACTGTGTTCAAAAAGTGCCAGAAGTAGAAGGCACATCAAGACTAACCATGTGACTACCTAGGAACCACACAGGATGTTAGAGGATGCTTCCAGAAGAAACTCAGGGATTTAGTAGTGTAAATCCTATTGCAGCTGAGGTACATGTTCCTAAACCACTTAAGTCGTTTTTTAAATCTTCTTTTTATAGATTTATGGTCAAAGTTTGTTTTCTGCACCTTTTTTAATCTTTTCTGCTCAGAGCAGTACCACAAATAAACATCTAGTGTGCCAGCATGTTGCTAAGTTATTCATGCTTTAAACGCATAAATGGGAAAGACAATCTTCCTGACTTTACATGCTCTCCTGAAGAAATGCGTTATTCATTGGTGATTTTATTTTCATATGCATCTTATTTGTCTGTCAGCGCAAAGCAGAGTTAGAACATCGGGGGAAAACTGACAAAACATTTTAGACGTATTTAATTTCACCCTGCTTTTCACTATTCACAAAAAAAAAAGCTGTCAGCTAGACTTACACGAAAATACTTTGGGTGGCTTTAATGCTCACAAAATTGAGGGGCAAGATTAAACTGGAGTAAAGTACTGCCATTTTTTCTCTCTAGGGACATGGTGCTAAGGACTAAGAGCCCTGTGGTGAGGCGCATTTCTCCTGGGCTGGATGCTGTCCACACACCAAATGAACAAGTTGAGCCTGTCCAACGGAGCTTGCACATCACTTCAGGTGGGAGACAGGGAAATGGAGAATCAAGAGACAGTCCCTTGTGAGGGATGTTAAATTAAATGCATGTGTCAAATATATAGTGACCTTTCCATGATGGGCTCTGGAGGGCTGATAGGAGCTGCCGTCTGCATGCCATGAAAATTAAATGGGATCAATGAGCATGAAAGTGATGGTTCAACCCACGCCAGAAGGGCACTGTGATGTTATCTCTAAATTATTCCATTACCAATTAAATTCTGTTTACAAGTAAAGGGTTCTTGCTTATTCACTTTTAGCAAATGACTTCTATAATCCAACTTGAATAAGGAAGGCAAATTGGGACCATCATCTCAGAAGCATTAGCACAATATTCAATCTGTTAATGCTGTCAACAGGATGACAAATGCCAAGAGTCAAACTGAGTTATTTCTGGCAAGGAAATGAATAAGAGGTAGTGAAAGGTATCTAGCTATGAAAAGGAAGAAGAAGAAAAGAGGCAGGTCCATTATGTCTTGGCGAATAAACCCCTAAACAAAACATGAAATAAACACTGCGTTTCTTGTTTTAATAAGGAGGAAGATGCAGGATTGTCTGTAAAACCCAGGTAATCAGGAGAACAGAGCACATGTTGAAGAGTACAGTCATATTCCAGGTAAAAAGCTAAGTCCAGAGGCCTCTGTAAACTCAGGAGACTGAAAAATCTCCAACCCAGAATGCTAGAAAAAACAACACATAAAATCCAACCATGATAGCAGGAACTATAAAAAGCTTGCTGGATTGGGAATAATCCCACATGACTGGAAAACAGTATGGCTGGGGGAGGAGGGAATTCAGCGTGAAAATAGTCACTGTGAGCCAGGGACTTCTCAGATGAGGTATTTCCAGTAATGGTGCAGCAGGACAGGTATTTTTCCACAGGAATCAGCAAATCCCTGCCTTTAATACCTCACTGCCCAACTCCAGTCCCCTGTGATCTAGAACAACAAGCACGGTTTGGAAGAGGTGTTTGAGATTTGCTGTGCAGTTCTGAGACAAGTCTGATCTCCACTCAGCCTAAAGTAATTTATCTTACGTTTAACTTGCTTGGTTTAACAGATGGAAGAGAGGTGATCGTTCTGTATAAAGTGAGATGAAGGGTTGAGTATAAACTACAGAGAGAGGACTATTAAAAGAAGTGCTGGAACAGGAACTTAAACTGTCGGTTAGTTTAGGCTGAAAATTGTATGGCAGTTTCCTTTAGAAGAGTGAGGATTTTAATTGTCCCAGTAGTAAAAGTAATGGAGGAAAGGAAATCTAGATGATTTCAAGATCTTGGCCAGATTATGGACAGGATTTACAATGTTACTAAGTGTGAAAAATGCCTGGACTTGATGAGCCAGCCAATCCTTTGTCCGTTATTCTGCCAACTGCCTTGGTCACCCTTCAGGAATAACCCAGTCATCCAGATACCTTTGAAAGGTATATGGTCCCTGGGAAAGTTCCCAGCCAACCCCTCCTTAAGCTCTAGGTTACATTGTCTCTGCGAGTTTGCAGGCACAGGAAGCAGTGGTGAGAGTAGATTGGATGGATAAACTACAGTTTATGTTACAGACATCTGCACCTGGTTGTATTCTTGAGACGTGGGCAGACAAACTCCTGTATTATCATACAATGAGTGTAGTGAGACACTGGAACATGTCGCCCAGAGAAGCTGTGGGTGCCCCATGATTGGAAGAGTTCAAAGTCAGGTTGGATGGGGCTTTAAGCAACCAGACCTAGTGAAAGATGTTCCTGGCCATGGCAGGGGAGTTGAAGCAGATGATCTTTAAAGGTCCCTTTCAACCCAAACAACCTAAACCATTCTATGATTCTACGAATGTCATAGCTCTGGTAAGAAGAGGCTCTGGTGTATCATTATACCATCAAAACCATGTAATCTATTGGGAATGGTTAGAATAGAATATTTGTTGACTTTGTTACTCAGGTATTAGACATGGCTTTGCAGTACAGCAGAATCCAGAGCACGATCCCTTAGAAAATGAGAAAGCCTAATGCTTCTGCCTTGTTTATGCTCTTCTAGTGTATATATGATGTAAGAAAATTTCTTTTTATATTATGACTTTTTAGAATCATAGAATCATAGAATGGTTTAGGTTGGAAAGGACCTTAAAGGTCATCTAGTTCCAACCCGCTTGCCATGGGCAAGGACACCTCCTACTAGACCAGATTTCTCAAAGCTTCATCCAATCTGGTCTTGAACACTTTCAGGACAAATCTCTTTACCTGCGACATCCTTATCTATGTCACACAAACCGAAATTATTTGCTGCAGGGAAACTAGTTGTTCCAGAGTTCAGTGTGGAAATAAAACAGACAGTTACATTGGTTTTGTTGAATGAAGACATTTCTAGCAATCCTTTGTGTCATCTGTATGAAATAACACTCCATATCTACCAGACAGCATCATGAGCTCCAAGATCATTCTCAAAAGGTCGTAACGTGCCACCCGTCAAGTGGCCCCACAGGCTCTGAGCCACTGATGACCAGGGTGGTACCAGAACTAGAACCCAGGTAGATGCGTTAACATCTGAGTTAGTATGTCCTCTGGAAATGCAAGATAAGTCAGCTGATTGTAGCTTTATGGCAGTCAGACCACAGCTGGCATCTTCTCATAGCGCTATCAGTGCTGGCCATTGTCTTCCCTGTACTATATTCTATCCCACAGTTTGACATGCCATAATTTAGGCTGTTGAGGTGTAAACCTGGCAGTGAACTCACTTGTCCAGTTTTGAAAATGTCCCTGGAATGAAGTACCTGTGTTTCAGGTTGCAAATTCTTGAGGACCAAGACTGTCATTCAGTGTTTGCTTGTGTTCAATTTGTTCAGCACATGTCCATGAGGCTCAGACCCAGTGGTCCCCCAGTTATGGTTTGTGGGGCTCCAGAAGTCCTTGACAGAGCTGGTCAGCACATCCCTGCTCCTGTTGCAAATCTTTCACCAAGGGCATGAATGGGTGAGGTGCAGTTGGGGCTGTATGACCACCTTTCTGTGGTCCAGAAAGTTTGAGAACTTTTCTCCAAAGCCTGTCAAATAAATGAGAAGGGGTCTTATTTTAAGATGCTTGGACTGAGGGATTTAATTCAGATTAATCTTACAACATTAGCTTCAGAAATAAATCCCTTGCTCCCAAGATAAGGACCCAGGAACTGTGTTCATAGAGATAGTTAGAGACTGTGATTTGCAGTATCTCTAACAGGTCAGGGAGCTCCTGAGGTCCCACTTCTGTTAGTGTCTCTTGCACGATCATTTCAGTGGTGACTTAAAAAGCATTCAGTGGTAATAAAATAAGAAAAAATTAAAAAAAAAAATTAAAAAAAAGAGGTTCTATAAAGAAGACCTCAAAAGACCCTGGCACTGAAAACTGTAACCTTTAGAAGCTGAGTGGAGGGTTCACCTGTGAAAGTAATCGCTACCACAGACTTTGCCCTGGGTGACTGCAGTTAGTTTATTTTCAATATAAACTATCTTTCCTAGGTGTGCAGAAAATGGTTGCAATTTAAGATTAAGGAGGGTGAACTGAGCACACCTTTGATGAAGATGGATTAAGAATACCTGTTCTAGCCAGCAGTAAATGCCTTTCCTATCAGTTTACTCAGGATTAAAGTTCTAAATTCAGGTCTCAGGAAACAAAGGAGATATATAAAACCAAAATGGGGTTAACAGATTTTACCCTTAAGTTTTATTCACAGATCAAGAACTGAGCTAGACCACCAGGTCTGGAAGAAGTAGAAAAAAGGGTTGTTAGTATATGTGTATTTTGCTTGAAATTCCATATTGATAATAGTGAAAAATACAGGGAAAACAACAGTCTTATATAAATTTTATGATGCTTCATATTGTGAAACAAGGAATGGCCCAGTAGAACAGGGGTACTGAAGGAAAATTAGCTTGTGTTTTTCTCTGGTGCAAGGAAAAAACGACCATTGCAGTATGATATCTGATGACTTACAGAGATAAGAGTTATGTCAAATTTAAAAAAGAAAACCCTAAAAGTGCAAGCTCTTACCATGCAAGGACTGTCACTGACAGCTCTGGATGCTTCAAATGAGAATATATGTAACCACTCACAGAAACAGAGCAGATAAGGTCAAACATCTTCCAGCCTCTACCTGCTTTTTACCATCTCTCCTCCTTTCTACACCCCCTTCCTTGGGGAATTTGAAGGAGCTCTCTCCATGAAGCCAGTGGCTAGAGCCAGCACAAAACCAACCAGCAGTGCAGCATTTGTAGCTTTCAAAGAGAACAAAAAAAAATTCTACCTGACTCTAGAAGCACAAAACAGAGCAGATAAAAATAACGCTGAAGTTAAATATGGAAATGACAGGAGATTTTGCAGACTTAAAAGGGAATATTTAAGAATATTTTTGGCATGGTAAATGGATGCAGTATTTTAGAAAGATGATTTGGGGAAAGCTGGAAAGAATATGAAGTTTGATGGTTACCCCACATTCTAAAAATTGCACATCAACTTCTAGTAATCAATAGAGCCCTGCAAACGTGACACGACCGGCTCATAGGCATGGCTCCAGCACAGCTGCCTGCCCCGAGCCTGCCTGTTTGGCTTAAGCACTGCGAAGAGTCCCCTGAACCCAGCTCAGCCTTGGTTGTGGCTGGAACAGCAAGTGCTGTCCATGGCATTACAAACGGTAAAATATATTCTAAGATGCCATTTGAAGGCTACTCTGTCTGTTTTGAGAGATGTCAGGTTTTGGCGGCTAACAGACCTCCAAGGCAACTTACTGTAGTCAGATTGTGCCTGGGGAACTCAGTTCCCAGCAAAGATATGGCTCCACCTCATATTTTTAATGGTTAAAGATATACAAGGATGACTCAGGGTAGACACTCTGCTGAGAAGCTCGCGTTGCCATGCTGGCTCCCAGGTGGTCAATTTGAGCTTGTATTTGGGAAAACTCTACTAAAATGATGTTTTCCTACTGTCCTGAGAATGTCCTGCATTTATCAAATTTGAACGATCCCAAGCTCTTCGACTGTTCAGATATGTAGCTGTACAGAAATAGAGCCCATGAAATACTGCCCCACCCCAGTGAAAAACCCTGTGCTCCCAGTGGGAACCAGCCATAATGATAAATCCAGTAATAATGTCAGTCTTGCTGGCATTCACCTCTCCTTTGAGAACTGCCACACGTTGTGAACACGTCTGTTAATTATACATAATGCTTTGAAGACTTAAAAAGCTTTGGACACTGTTTGCTGTTTTAGATGGATTAGCTGTGTCAAGAAAGTGCTAAATGAGTTTCCTGTATCAACAGTGGCGTGGAGATGGTTTCCTGAATAAAACCTGTTAATCCTGACTCCCTGACTTTTGCTGCAGCCGATGGATTGTTTCTGTGCTTTGCTAGAAGGTTGTATACAGTTCTGCAGAGGGGACAACTTAGTATGTGTATGGCCAGCGCATACAAACAGGAGGAAAATATCATCAGAAGCAAGGAGTTCAAATATTTTGTAGTCATCCCATTGTGTCCTGCTCATTCACATTGTCCAACAGGGCTTTCCTTAAGGAATCTGTTGGAGGCAGCACTGCCTTCATCCCTTGCCAACAAGATCACAGACCAACGTTCAACACAAGTCAGCTACAACTGTAAAATAGTGTTTGAGTGTTAACTCGCTTCTTTGTTGAGCATTTATAGCAAAGCCAGCTGTCAGCCTCAAATTAATACTTCATGATCTGTCAATAAGCAGTTCAGTCACGTCTCTAGTAGAGTACTTCCCTATTTAACCCAAAAGCAATATGAAAAGTTGAGTATAGAGGGGGGAAAGTGGTTTTCCTGTCTGCAGGAAGCCAAAGCATTTGTGTTCCTGAAGAGGACGACAATTCAAAAAGCTGCAAAGTCATCAGGAAAAGCATGCATATGTTCTTCAGATAAACACAAGTGTTAGAACATTTTAAGGGAGGAGCAGAATTGCCCAGGGCTCCCTGGCTTTGCAATCTGTCAAGGAAAAGCTTTATCAATAATTTATTAAGAGAGGAATAGCTAGCAAGGCAGTACCTCACAGCCACACAGCACACCTGGTGGGAATAAATGCATTGTGGTAGAGGACCCAGACTGTTTGCATGGCTGCTCAGGGGACGAATTTGATCAAAGACCATGGCATTTCCCTGGCTGAAGTGAAAGAAGAGCTTTAGAAGAGTGTGCTGTGGGTCAGGTGGCGAAGGTTTCACCTTTCTCTGCATGTGCTACGCTGGGCAGGAGAGATCCTTTCTCCCTTATCTCTAGCCCACCGTTCGGAGAACAGAGTGCAGCCTCGGAGGAGGTTTCCGCACTGCCACTTTTCCTGAAAATGTGGACAAACTGAGATCAGAGTGGCCATGTTTTGTTTTGTGATTCATAAGCAGGGGCTGGGCAAATTTCACTCCCCACTTTTGGGGCACATCATTGATATTAAGCTTTTGACTGCTCCATACAACATCTCTATGAAGGGCAGCAATGTCCTGTCCCTGTTACAGGATGAAGGAGCCCCAAGTCTTTGCAGCAGCAGACTTGAGGGGGTTACTTGTATCACTATGTTAGAGCCATGAACCTCATTTCTGTTGTAAGGATGTCAACACTTGTACGAAGTCAGCAAAGAGTCACTTCCGTTCCCCTCAGCAGTAATCATGGGGCCTGGCATTTTGCCTGTGCTCTGAGTGAAAGGAATGAAAAAAAGAAGGTCATTGTTTCAGCCTCTGACAATGATGATTTGACATTTTGGTGGAGGGTTGACGTCCTACTCTACCACAGACTTCCTATGTGCCCTTGGCATGCTCCCCATGCCGTTGGGGAGCTGCTGCAGCCAACAGATACTGTGTCTAAATAGCTGCTGGCTGAAGGGAAAGGGGAAGGCGAAGCGGAAGGGGAAGGGAAAACCAGGGAGAGAGAGGGAAAAGGGAAAAAAGAAAAAAGGGAAAAAAGGGGGAAAAAGGGAAAAAAAGGAAAAAACGGAAAAGGGGAAAAAAGGGAAAAAGGAAAAGGGGAAAAAATAAAAGGAAAAAAGGGAAAAGGGAAAAAAGAGAAAAAGAAAAAGGGAAAAAAGAGAAAAGGGGTAAGGGAAAAAGGAAAAGGGAAAAGGGAAAAGGGAAGGGAAAAGGAAGGCAAGGCAATGCAAGATTTTATCTGGGGAAAAAAAATGAGTCTCCAAAACCAAAGAGTCAAAAGCAGCGTCTGCTTCTACCCTTGCAGAAATCAGCCCTGGTGGGGGCATATAGCATCTGCATCAGGGCAGGAAGCTGCTGGTGGCTCCCAAGGTCTTGCTTGGTGCTTCACACAAGACTTTGTGCTGAACACAGTGAAGTGATACCACAATAAAAATTTATCAATCAGCTTAAATGGCTGTTATCTTTCCTACAACCTGCTATCCAAGTAGTTGCTATGAGACAGCAGGACTCTCTCCTATGGGAAGTGATTTCAATGCTTTGACATGGGAAGAACAGTGGAGATGTTAATGCTGTAGACAGGGAGACATAAGAATTTGGAGTTGCTGGCATGGGCTGGCATGACCAAAGAGAGGAGTTCAAACTAGTAATGTGGGCTCCTAAATGAAGCCCCATGGGAGGGAAGGAGGAACTTCACAAAGTGCTGAAATAGAGTCAGTGCTGGGGGACAGGAAAGGGCAGAGGATCAGATTCCAGGAAAGAAACACGGAAACAGCAAACAGCAAGGACCCCAGGCACTCAAGGACAGCAGCAGCTAATTTTGACCAGATCAGGTCTATCAGTTCAGGAATACTCTGAAATTGGATCAGGTTACACAAAGCCATCCACTTCTTCCAAGCATGAAATGGAAATTCTGCAATTGCATTGCCATGAAATTTGCATTTAGCCTTGTCTGCTTAGGAGGATAGGTGATCGTTACTAAGCTTCAAATGTCATACCTCTTTGGAGATAAACACTGAATAACTCTGTGGGAACTGCAGCTCACAACTTCCCTCTTTTGCATCAAAATCAAAGAAGTACCTGACCTGAGTAGGTGTTAAGACTCTCCCTGTATGTGTCCTTTTCAACAGGAATGTAAAATGTACAGTATTTTCGGGGATCTGGTCTGAAAACCAGCTTTGAGCAGAGAACCAAAAGACAGCAGAAATGCTGTTTGATAGTGACCCATGGGAGTTTGCATCCCATGAAAAAAAAAAGAAATGCCACAGGAAGGAAGCAGTACTGTTTCCATCCTCATTTTCCTGAATGCAGAGCGCTGTGTCCCAGTCATATAACTCAGACAATTGATAATAAATTAGCATGTTATTAATTTAGGAATTAATTCTTTAAAAACTTCGGCTATCTTGTGTAAGAAACAAGCATCTCCTTTTTGAGATGGAGATCTGTGACCTTCTATTCAGACTGTAGCAGTGGATTGGGTTATTATAAAGATGCTCTAAGCTCAAGATACACAATAATTCTTTGTTGTCTTTGCTTTGCTTGCAGTCCCCTGCAGCTGGGCCAAAAAGAATGCAAAAGACTAGCACAAATCAAATACCTCCACTCAGCGCATTAAAGAAGGCTACTGAAGCAAGTAATTTTCAGAGATATGAGAAGACACAGGTATGATGGGAAGGGCCATAATGCTAAGCCCTGATAACTGATTAGGAGATGCATGTTGTCTGAGGTCTATATGCTGCTTCTGCAGGTTTTTTTGCTTGAACATAGAAATTGCATAAATTTATATTGTCATTAGTAAAACAGCGAGGTAAAGTTGAGTGGCATCTTTTAAGAATCTGGGTCTCAGTTCATATCCTCCAACAGGTTAGTCATCTTCAAATAAACTGTGTCACCAGAATGGCAGTGTAACTGCAGGTGAACCAGGGCCTTTTTTCTGGACACCAGGTTCAAGGTGAAATCAGCCTCATCACATCGACCAACAAAGAAACTATGCTGGCAAATATGTATTGCGTAGAAGACTAGATGTCAATGAACAAAACTCTTCATCGCAGAAGTTACCTTATCTTGCTTTGGTAATGATTATCAGTGGCAAAGGAACTCTGTCTTTTTTCTTTTAACTTTGCATTTTCACATTTTAATTGAAATAAATTCAGATACATGTTTCAAAAGCCCTCTCTAAGTCTTCAAGACTTCCATACAAATTACTTTTATTTGTACAAACTCTCAGGTCAGCAGGTCAAAAGAAGCGTAACATTTATAAGGGTTCAATAACATGAGAAGAAATGATTGTTCATTTCCAGCACCTGCCATGTTCTGTTTCTCAAGTGATGCTCCTCTCTCTCTAAGTGCTCTCTCCAGATAACCACCAAGACATATTCACATCCTTCCAAATGAAGGTTGTGCTACTATTGACAGCACCATTTAAGAAGATCACTGCAAATAAGGCTTGGCCTATTCAGTCTCTATACCCTTAATGTCATAGCCTTACAAAATAAAAGCTTCCCAGCTGTTTTTCCGACTATGGCAACATCCAAAGATCCCAATTAAGGACCAAGGTAGCATTAAAGTCTTTACGCAGTGCTTGTCAGGAGTCTAGGTTTCATCCAGCTGGTCTGGGCTTCAGGGTGTTTTTGCGCATCTGAGCATGCAACGCAGGCCATTAGAAGTTCAGATATGGTGGTGGCCTTCAAAGTGTTTGGATCCATTGCCAAGTTCAGGAAGTCACACTGTCTCCCCAGATGCTTGTGGAGCAAATAGAGATGGAGAGCTCTGGTGAACATGTCTTTGCCATAGCCTGGCTGAGAACTGGGCATTGAATAATGAAATCAGCAGGGCTAGCAAAAGCAAAACTCCTGCTTCTGGGATGGGGTTCAGACAGATCTGGCAGCTCTTCTCCACATGTCACAGAAGGAACAGTCATATTTCCATAAGATGAAAATCTTTTTAACTAGGAAAATGTTGAGATATGTTTGTTAATCTGCTCTGGGACACTGTATACAGCTAAAACAAATCAAAATCAGGAACCTGGCTTTGACCATCTTTAGTAGCTCCTTGTGGAGAGAGAAATTTGAAGCCCAGCTGCTATGGAGTGTTTGGAGAGGGTTTGAATGGTAGCGCACTGATTCCAGCTTACAGAAGGAGAAGTCTCAGTGTCTACTTCTGTAAGTGATATTTATAGATTTACTAAAGGCTGAAAGAACTCAGATATTGCTTGCTTATAAATACCCCAGTACTATTCAGGGAACCACTAAATTAGATTTTGAAAAATTTTGGGGGTTGTTTTTTTACTAAGATGAATGCATCTAAGAGACCTCTGTTATTAAATTGAGAAAGTAACCAACCTTTAATTTGCAGATATCTGTCAAGAGGCTATTTGGAACACTAAATTATCCCTGTAGATCTCTAAATGTAATTCTATTGCTCTTTCATATTACATTATTCAGATAACTGATAACTTTACTCTGTTGAACCGCAAAGAAACACTGTATCCAAATTAGTACATCGTCTAAGCCAAAAGCTACTGCTGTGTGGCCAGACACAATCCTGGTGTAAAAGGTGGACAACTGTTGAGTTCTAATCACCAGGTCTGTATTTCTGACCCAGAGAGTCATGAAAATTCAGTGAGTTATTGTAGCAAGTTGTTTGTAAGCTTCAGCTATTGGATTAAAGATCAAAGGTCTTCTTAGAATTGATGGAGTGTGAAGTCTCTTAGTAATTGTAAAGGCAGTACTTGACCCACAGTTTACCTTCTGTACTTTGCACACTACCTCTTCCCCACAACAGATGCATAAAACGGAGTATGTCTTACTACTGTGTACCTGCCTTTATGCCTCAGTTATCTTCTCCCAGTGAAACCCAACTCTTTTGGGCATATCCTTGGAGAGCAGGAGGCCAAAGGGTGTACGCCCTGCTGGATGACATGCTTTCAGGGCTGCAGAAAAAGGTGTGCAGATTATGCCAAAGGCATATTATTACCCGGTTTTCAAACACTGTCAAAACAGCCACAAAAATCCTCAGCAGAGGGCAGTGAATAACAATTCATGTGGAGATTAGTTCCCTACGTGCACCCATGGCGTTGCCCATTCCTCCCTAACACAGAAGGGCTCAAGGCGAGAAGGGATCCCCCAGATCATTGCATCTAGCCCCTGCTGTTGCAGGGAGCCAAATTATATAACATCTTCAAAACAGTTTAGTCTTATACCCCGACCCCATCCAGAAACTGTTCCAGAGCCTCACTGTTTTGATAGTTAGAAATTTCTAGCTCAAGACTATCCCTAGCTACTCTCCATGTGTCTGTTCTTTCACCTACATTAATCTTGCCTTGTCTGGTGCTGAGTACCCATCCTGTGTATTTGATCATCCTCATGTATTTGCTGACAGTAGTCATACATTTGCTCATCCTTCTTTTGGTAGGCTGTAAAAGTTATACTCTTCTAGTCTTTTTTTCGTGAAAGACTCTCTTGCTCCTATCCACGCTGCTTTCCTGCTCCTGTCAACTTGTGATTAATCTCACTTGAATGTAGGCAACCAGAATTTTACCTTTACATTTTATATAGAAAAATATAAATACATGACCAGTGCCTTACACAGTGGTGTCACTACTTACCTACCACTGGGTATGCTTCTCCCAGTATAGCCTATCATGCTGTTTGCCTTTTCATAGCCATGCCATATGCGGGGCTTTTAGCCATCTTGTGAAGGAAGGTATTTCTCTTTCTGTACCATTTCTCCTTTATTGTCTATTGCATGATCTTGCAAGGACTCTCAATCAAGATTTTCAATAACTTCTCTGTGCAACTATTAAAGCCTCCTTTTCAATCATTTCCTTATTCACTGTACAGTTCTTGCACTCATGTTCTTGGTCCTCATGTTTTCTGATTTTACTGATAGCTTCTCATGTGGCATTGTCTCAAATGTTTTTTGATTATTATTTTTTTTAATGCAAGGGAAATCCCATGGATATAATCTCTTCATCAAAGGAAGGTACCAGGCAGCACGGCATGCTCTCCCTTTGATAAACCTGTGGTGTTTTTCAGTCCGCTTTCTGCTTACATCCATGTCTTTGGTTGTTCCTTGCTTTCACATTGATTCTGAAACATTTGCTGCAATTACAATGATATTATCACTATTTAGTTGTCTCTATAGCTTTTCCTGCTTTATTTCTCAGTGACAACAATGTATTCTCCAGCAGCTGCATCATAAATTTATAGAATTGCTACTGTGAACACAATTTCACCCTCCTGGCTTTGGTATTGCACGACAGTGATTCTCCAGTCTCCTGAAGCAGAGCACATTAATCTCTTCATGTTCACTATCCCTTCACATTTAACAATGTAATTTTTCATACGTACATTCTCACTGGGCAGCCCACCTGTACTTCCAGGTCCAGCCTCATCCCCTTTTTTGAAAATCGATGCCAGGTAAACAGTTAGGTTTTAATCCATATTTGCTTTGTCCTTAACGGTTATAATAACCTTCTTTCCTTGTTCACCCACTAAGCTTGAGATCAAAGGGGAAGTCTAGTGGTCATCACAGCACAGGGGAGAGAGAAGGGAAGATGGCCAAAAAATGTTAGTGAGGCAGAGCTGCAGTTAAATCTAATCCTCCCTTGCTGTGAACTGTCCTGTTTTACAGATGAAGGATGATCTGACCACGTAGGATTTCATTACCTTTTCTTTGATATATCAGCACATTCAATGTTACAGCCCTCCCACCTGTCGTCTTTACTTTATTGTCTGCCATTACTTTGCAGTGTTAAGCGCAGTCTGAACTGAGCTCCTCACAGCAAATACCTGCCATTTTAGAGGTCCATAAAGTGCTGTGCCTATGAGGCTGTCTGAGTAAACTATAAGAATGCAATAAAGATGACTGGAATGCAATTATAGTTACTAACTTGGCTTTGAAAAAGGCATCTTAAGTGAAGATCATCCAACAAATAGACAAAAGATAGACTGCAACTAGGAAAGCTTTGGCTCCTCTGTTAACCCTGCCCCGGCTCTGTGACCTTCACCTCTCCAGGTATCCCTTTCCTCTCCTACCTTTTGTTCACTTTTCTGTTTAGACTGCTGGATCTCTGGGGACAGAAGTAGATTTTTCTTTCATTTCTTTTTGGTGCCTGGTGCTTCTCACAACACAAAAAATACACCAGACCCCTCAGGTTACGTTTCTGTTTTAACCCTCCAGCCCCACTTGAAATCTGAGCTATTCTCTTCCTGCCCTGAGTGTTGTCACAAGCAGATGCACCACTTGGGAGTGTGAGCCTTCCTCTCTGTGCACAGCGTGTGTACACACGTGGGAGCAGGGTGGCAGAGGACCAAGGCGCCTGGCTTCTTCACAAGCCAAAACTGGAACTTTATTTGCAGTAAACCTCAGGGGAGCAAGAGCACCTTTTTCACTCTTTAAAGGGCTGTGCCACAAGGCACAGCACTTATTTCTTTCTGCATCATGCCAGAGGATTTACAGTAGACTACAATTTTCTCACTTTCACAAGAAATAGGTATCTTCTCTCTCAAAATTACTGATGACCCTTCTGCCTGATACCAACTTTCCTTGCCTGTTGCTGCCCTCTCCCATACTGTCCGCCTCTGCCAATGAACATCACAACGTGCTGCACACGCCCCAGGTGCTGGGAAGGTGCATCTATGCTGCTATTTCTTAGCCCACCCTCTAGCAGACATTGATGCCTTGTAAGATACTAGAAAGCCCTTCACAAAACTATTGCTAAAAATAAAGTTCAAATGCACTTTTTTTCTCTGCTGTGTATAGAAGTGAGCAACAATTTAGCATGAGAGAAATGAGACAAATAAGTAAGCAGTGCACACTGGCCTTATTTTTATTTAGTTACATATGAGAAGCATTGTAGCATCAGCTCAGAAGGTGATATCTTTTTTTCAAGAAGCTTTCATGGTTCTTTGGCTGAAAGGGGAATCAAGATGTTTCAACCTATGCTATCCTGCCCCTGTCTGTGCCCTTAGCTCCCCAACAGCACATCTTCATGTCTGAGAGAGGTATTAGTTCTCCTGCTGTCTCTCTGCAGAGTAAGCCACCTCACTACACTCTTTACTTACCTTAGGAGAAAGTCATGAACAAGTGTGAAGAGACAGATGACTAAGGAAAATAAGAGCAGCCCTCCCTGATGGGTTGGCTCAAGTCTAGCTCAGCCAAAGTCTTCAAATGCACTGAACGCTGAGAATCTCTGCCCATTGCTTAATTATGTCAAGTGACCCCTGTCTGCTTTCAGCAGGTCTGTCCAAGGCCACAAGCTCAGTGGTGGTGATAATGTGACGTTTTCACCACTGTTAAAGCACATTTTCAGGTACAGCAGGGTGTGGAGATTACATTTTCAAAGGCAGAAAGTTTCCCTTCTTCGTAGTATTGCTTTTCAATAGATTACTGAGAACTCACCGGTGTTAAACTTCTGGGGCTGATTTCTGCCATAGATGTGTGAGATTTGCTTCTTCAAGAGTCGTTAGCAAGGTTTGAACCCCTGACCTATGGAGCTGAACACAGATCTACACCTCTCAAACTCAAAGGTGAACTGCACCAGCTGCATTAGACTCTTATCTTCTTAGACAACAGGGATGCACGACGTACACTTTGAAGGCACCTGCAAGTTCTCCTGAAGCCAACTATCTGAGGGCAAAGACTTGGCCTCTCGGTATTTTGTGGATTTCCTTGCTCAGACCAGTCAATTAAAATACACTGACATTTGCTACAATATTCCCTTTCCAGCTGTCTTTTAGGGTTTTTCAACAGGCTTTGGTGCCCAGCAGGAGCTATAACTGGAGCAAGTCTCTGACATTTTAAATTCAAGCAGCCGTGACACTTGCCGGAGCAACCCTTCTGAAGTCAGTCACGTAACACTCCCCTCATCCACTTGCCCAAGTGGGTCTGACTTGAGTGAATGTTTGTGCTGACAGAGTAAGTTTTCTTTGGTAAATTTTTGACTTGTATGGTATTTATTGATGGAGGTTGAACTGAAGATGAACCCAGCATAAAATCTTTCCCATAATCATAAGCCAAAAGAGAGAGATAAAATAATTAAGAAGAAAAGAAAGAGAGAGACATGAACTTTGTAACTTAGATGAAGTCTAGTAGGAATATGACAGAGGACAAACTTGTTTTGAGCTCTGAATATATCGCAGTGGGTTCTACATTGCCACCAGGACACTGCTGGTTTCTATCAGGTCAGCAGCACCCACTGGTAATTTCTTCAGTTCAGGCTTCCAGAAGTATTAAAACACTGAAGCAGAAGAAGGAAGAGAAGTGGAAAGAGAAAAACACACCCATGTTTCTGTGCCTGCCTGGCTGGGGTGATGGTCCTCAAACTAGGTGGACCCCTGCTGAACGCTGTTGCACCACTTCATGGTACACTTCCCAAACAGTCAGTGTGGTCCTCTTCAGGGCACTTCAGTGCTCAGCCATGTATCAACTTGCTTTTACCTTCCCTCACAGCTGATCTGACTCAAAAGGATGCTTTGCTGCCAAGAGGGTTTGCCTTCTCGATAGAGACTCAAACCTACAATCTGTGGAGCCCAGGGATGGAGTGGGGAGGGGAGCGGGGACTCTACCTCATCTCCTTTTCCTCCTGATGCTGACAGAGTTGTTGTCCTTTTGCTTTTTCACTCTTGTTTGTATAGCTGAGTATTTCACATAAGTAGGAAAGTGCTGACATGGGCTAAGCTCACTGGGTCTGGCTCCAGAAGACCTGAAGGGTCTGCCCTCTGCCTCCCTGGGCCATTGCTCTCTTGAGACACCAAGTGAGTGCTCAACACTCATCCCAAGCTTACAAAGCGCTGCCGCTTGTGCCCCAATCTCTCCTCACTGTGTCAAAAGAAGCAAAGCAGTACTTTTACTCTCTGTATCACAGCAGTGCCATCACTTCTGGCACAGAGCAGAAAAGTTAGGTGCTGAGTTGAACACTGAAAAAAGCAGAGCTAATTGCTTGGTAAATGTTCAGCAAGATATTCCTTGTTGAGAAACAGTGAATCAACAAGAGCCTTTGCTCTTTTTTTTACACTATTTTTTCGTACCCAACACCAGGCAATTTTTGTCAGAGAGGATGAGAAACCAAAATCCCCAATCAGTAGCTGAGTAGAGAAAAGAAACAAAAACCACTCTGTTCCAACACATACTCATGCGCGGTTTTTTACTCAGAGTGGTATCAGACGTGGAGGGGAGGTTGCAAGAGCCCTTTACTTACTAACAAGCAGAGCATCCGTAGGGCATGCAGAGGGGCGACTAGACTACTAAGCTATTGAGTCTCCCAAGGCTCCTCTGTTCCTCAACTCCCTTCCTCTTTTCTCAGGGGGAAAAAAAAAAAGTAAACACAAATATTTTGACAGGTCTCCAATGCATATGGGTTTGGCACAAAGAACTTCTTGAAGCTTCACCATTTTTCACAGACAGGAAAATGGATTCACACTCACTTTTGATGACAACACACCATTTTCTGCTCTGAGCAGTTTACATTTGAGGCTACTCTTAACATCCATCCTTCAGCCAGCTTCTGAAATACGTGTCCCTTCAAATGTGCTTCTGCTGGGTTTCTGATTAGCCCTCAAAGGCTAATCTACTTCTTGAGAACCTAGTTGCTTAGGGTGTTAGTAAGGACGAGCTACGGTGCATTAATGCCCAAATAAAAGGCATTTTATTCAACATGAAATACCCTTCTTATTATTCCTTTTAATCATTTGAATGGGCTTGATGTTAAGCGGTAGACATATTCTCAAACATCCAGGAATTATTAATCCTGTTTGTTTATGCAGGGAAAACTGATAGATTCTTGTAATATAAAACAAGGGCAAGAAAAAAGTAGTTTTACAGGAATGTCTTATTAGTTAAATGCTTGCTTCTGTCTCACATGATTGAAGAGGACAAAGGGATCAGCAGAATGAAAAGTATTTTTCAAAACTAAAAATTTATTCCAACATCCGCCTGTCTGTTTTCTTTCACTCACAGGAATTGTTCACAGCAGACAGCTTTGTGGCAATTTTAATGGCTTTTATTAAGCCTCTGAACGAGGGGAGGAAAAACTCACTCATAGGGAAAGCTGGCAAGCACAAAAATAACAGAAGGCCAGAGAAATTTCACCCAGTTGAAACATTTCTTTATAAGGCCACTGAACTTTTTCAAACAGTAATCTACTGCTTTGAAACAGAGAAACACACCGCCACTGCACGACCAGGGATGCTGCTGCGGGAGCAGGTGCATTGTCACAGTCTGCAGACACCAGCATAAGGATGATCCTCCCTTTTGGGGCCAGCGCTCCTGAAAAAATATTATCATATGCTTTATTAGAGCCTGTTCGTATGTGGAGGCTGTCGTCTGGAACAATGAGGTCCTTCTTATGCCTTACAAAATATCTGCCAGCCTCATGCAGATGGCTTAGATGAGCAAAGATGTCTCAGATGACAACAGATACCCCCTCAGGATCGGCCATAAATAAAAGCAGCCCTAGCACTGCTGCAAGTTGTGTCTTGTGGATCCATGTGGATGTGGCAGGAATTGGATATTGCCAATTACCATCTTTCCCTTAGCAATGTTTGTAGCTACCATGAGGAAAGGGCAGCCAAAGTGAGTCACGTTTTCATGAGGAATTTTCCAGCAGGGAAGGCTCTTCAGTGCTCTCAGAAAAGGGCAATACAAGGAAAGGAGAGGAGAGAAGTTTCAACTGTGCATCAGCTTGAACCATCTGAGAGCATCACCAGCCTCATGGTACTGGATCCACTTTTGCTGGCTACCACTAGTAATAACTCTTTTTCTTCTGAGGTTGTACTGCTCTCCTTCAGCAAAATGAATTCCTGCAGCACGAATTGTAACAGGGAGGACAGAGAGACTCAAGTTTTGCAGGATGTCTCTATTCATCTCATACCTAAGTGCTAAGGCTTGTCCTGCACCAGAATGGCACAAGCTAGAGTGACCCAAGGATGTTTAGCCAAGACAGTGACACACTCCTGCTTTATTTGCAGTCTGAAGACACTAAAGGGCCTGTCCTGGTTTGAGGTAAAACAGAACCAATTTTCCATTCAGTAATTTCACTTTTTAGCTAGCTCTCTTCTAAGCACTGAAATTACAGCATATTGTACAGAAAACCATTTGCTCTCAGAGTGGCAAGACCCATGTTTATGGTTGATACCAAGGAACGGTGTGCAGACAGGCTCTTGCTTAGACTTATTGCCATAACAACCAAGGCCAGTGAATTTTGATATTTGCCCCATTGGAGGGTTGGAAGTGGAAAAGCATAAAGGGGTCCCACCTGTGGGGAGGCAAGTACAGGACAGGTGAACAAAACTGACCAACAGGGCATTTCATCCCATCTGCATCATGCTCAGTATAAAAGCTGAGGGCTCAAAGGTTCAGCCTCTTTCTTCAATGGCCAGTGTCCAAGGAGGACTCCGTCTGTTTGCCTGCCTTTGATCCCAATCCTGAATCCAGATCTGGAATCCAGTTCCCATCTGTCACTGAGTCCAGTCTGGGACTTTCCCAGTGCCTGCTGGTGATATGATTGTCATCCTGGGAGCCTGATAAGGTTTTGTTTATACGTCATTATTATCTTTTTATTATTTTGTTATTAATATTTCATTAAAGTAGTTTCGTTCCCTCTAAACTCATAAGCCTCTTTCTCTCCCTCCTCTCCTTCGAGAGAGGTGGGGAGAGCATCTGTTGTTCCCCTTAGTGGCCAGTCCAGCCCAAACCATGACAGAGCCCCAAGCCGGGATTCTCCAGTACCTCCTGCCATGATTTTCAGCACTCTGAATGGGTGTGAAGTACACTCATATGGACTGATGAGTGTGCAAGTGACTGTAAAGAGCAAAAGAGAATCAAGGCACTGCTCTCTCCCCTTCAATCAAATGGTTCTGGCATGTTCAGCCACACAGATATCCTTCAGCCTTGCCCCTAGGAGACATTTTCAACTGGGACAAGCAAATAAAAACCGTAAATACTGCCAGCACTCATCTGTGTGTTGCCTTCCCTTTGCAGAGGAACCAGGGTCTACACAGGGGATGGGACCTGGGACAAGAGTTAGACAGTGTAGGACAGGTGCACCAATTCCTGTAAACCCAGTGTCCGAAGTGAGAGGAAAAGGCTGTGCGGATGATCAGCCCCAAAGTGGTATGATCATGGTGAGGCCTCAAGTGTAAAGATTTAAACAGGGGTTGAACCTTGCAGAATGAGGTGTTCAAGTCACAGCAACCAGTGGGAGGACCATTTTCATCAGCAAGGGCTCAACTAATGGGAAAGGATGACCTTTAGCTCTCCATCGGTCTATCTGCAGCGTCTGATGAGTCCTCATTTTCCAATCTCCCAAGAAAATTATTACGCAGTTTAAACATTCATTTGAAGTAATTCATTTCTAGATGATTTCAGAGTGTTAAATTCTGCTTGATTACCTTTTCCCTTATTACTTCCATCATTACAGTTGCAGCATGAATTTTATTTGTTTTAGGTAGATGAAAGACAAAAAGAGACGTATAAATCTGCTAGTGATTCCCTGTAGCTAGCAACCTTTTTGTTTGGAAAGGCAGACAGATGCAGGTATATTTACCCTTCTCCAAATATACCAAGTAGCATTTGAAAATTAGGTCTCAGCTGTTTCTGTTTGTTCTAAATATTTAATTAAGTTGCCGGATAAACATTTTTCAGCATTAAAAATATACTGTATTTCTACTTAATGGCATTAATATAAATTAATATCTTCAAATTATCTTCAACTTTTAAATGGAGTTTGTAACTTAAATGGGGTGTGCAACTTAAATATCAATTCTTGTTTGCCTCTTTAATATCACTGAACACTAAGTAAGAGTTTCTGGCATAATATAACTGAGGAAATTCAGTCATGATTTATGAAAAGCCTCATTTAACATTAATAGACCTACAGGGACCATTCACCCCTGGTCAGTGCTATATTCTTAAGGCAGAGCACAAAAATGTGTCTTAAAATGTGCTTTGCGGTGCTACAAGAGAGAGGAGGAGTGGAATTTCAGCCTTATAGCTCAACCTTAACTGAAAAATAGTTGTTGGAGTAACAGAACTAAAATGCATTGAGCAGCCTGAGGTAGAGTGGTCCAACACCTGAGGAAATGCACACGAAATTCTGACGTTCTTGTTCCTGGGGGTCTCCAGTTCACAGCACATGCCCTGGAAGAGTATAAAAAGGGCTATAAAAGTGGTAAACAGACAGATGGCAGAAAAGACCCCGTGGCCTCAGGAGGAAGGGTTCAGGAAAGCCCCCAGAGCAGAGAGTGCAGGGTGCACAGTCACCATTGGCTCTGAATGAGATACATCCAAATTCTTCCCAGATGCAGAGAGAAGGAAACAACATAACTGTGGTGAGCTCAGAAGAGGATTCTGTCCTAGACAATTACTAAAAAGCCATGCACTTAATCTGCTAATAAAATTGTGTCAATACATAAAATACATAATCTTTCCCCACTTCTGCGGTGAATGTGGGCTTGAGAAATTTGATAATTTTTATAGAAAAGTGTCTAAAACACCCAAAGCTTTCCATCCTTCACCTCCTTTTCCAAAGGGAAAGAATGATCCGAACAGGAAGAAAAAGCCCACGGTGGCAAAGGGAAGGGAGCTTGCCCTCTCCCCACATGACAGCCCCCTCCATCCAGTCAGTCCCATCCAGTAATGGAGGAAGACGTCTTCCCAATCTCAAAAAAAAAGCATACTTGATCTTAACTTCATCTCAAGGCATTTGGCTATGAGTCTCTCACCAAGTGTCCCAGTGAGAGGGCAAAAAGTGATGTCAATCCTCCTCCTAAGTGCATAGAGGCTAACGAACTTCTACAGCTCTGTCTATTCTGCCAGTCAGCCAAATCGAAATCACTCCTTCACAAGCCCAAAGTGCAAAAACAGTTTTGAAGGCATAGTCCATAAAGGGGACAAAGGTTTTCCTTTTTCTGCCTGTCTCCCTGAAAGCCTCTTCATCTCTGAAGCTCCCGGAGTCATTGTTGGCCTAAATGCTTTTCACTTCTGATTCATTTCAGATCCGGTTTGCTGCCTTTGTCCCTGCTATTTAGTCTGTGCACATCTGTGGAGCCAGATATTACTGAGTTCTTCATATTTTCTATAGTTAAAAAGGTTGGGAGTGATAAGTCCCATTGCTGGGTATTCCTCTTGCTTCTGTCCAATGTGCTTTTTTAGCAAATGGAGGGTGACGTTACAAAGTGTTCTGCTCCATCCCAATCCTCCGAGCCGCACGCTGACTGCCATCTCATTGCCTTCCCCTGCATCCCACTCAGAGTTTTGATAGCCCGTAGGCTAAGCTCCAGACAGCAGTTCCTTTTAAAAGCAAGTTACCTTTTTAATGAATCCTTCTCACTAGTAATTATTCTGCTCACAACTAGATGACAAGCTGCCGGATCTAGGGCTGGGTAACAATATTCTGCCTCATTAAAACCTCACTCAAATGTTCTGACTCTGCATTGCAGACACAGCCATCATCTGTTTCTGCCACGAGCTGTAATTTCACCGCAATCACCAGGCTAAGTTACAAACTACAAAGTGTTACCCTCTAGCATTCATTCAACAAAAGAAAAACCCTTCAAGCCAGAAAATTCTTTTCAATAGTATTTGTAGCCTCCACACTTCCCTGATACAAACAATCCTAAGGCAACTTTCTTCTGCAAGAACATCACTGGCAGGTCGAGGCGTGAACTTGTGCAACATCCAGTGAATGCAGAAGTGAGCCATTGCAACAGTGATTTGCTCTCAAGCAAGCCCGGTAAGCAAATTCAGAATTAGCTTAACTATCTGCAGCTGAGAATTCTTAAACTCTTTTTCTAAGGATATAGAATTTAAGCAGTTTCTTTATGTATCTCTGTGTGTGCAAGAGGGAGAGAGTGTGTGATAGTCCTGCTGTAATAAAACCAAATTCAACACAAGAGCAGAAGTCTCAGAGATGTTTCACGAAAATTGGCTGCCAACGAAAGCTTGTAAAGTACTAAAAGATGCAACATGAACACACACTTCATTAGACACTAGACAGCCAACCACAAGATATAACCTAGGGGAAAACAGACTGCATTAACTCCAGCACGTACGGACTGATGTGCTTTTAAAAGGGAGACCTGAACAACCAGCATCCCTGATGCTTTTAGCATTAAGTATTTTGTTTCACAACAGGTTAGGAATGATAATTACACTCAGTGGTGTAACAAATCCTCCCAGAAACTGAATTAATAAACAATTTTTTTAAGTGTTAATTTTTGAGAACAATAATTTTAAGTTAAATGCTTGGAATAAGTGACAGTCAGTGTTTGTTGACAATCAGCCTTTGTGGAAATTTTCAGATCAGTTCCTTGCACAACTCCCATGTTGTCTTTGACATTTGGAAGCCCTTGAAATTAAGTATTAATCCTGGCTCATCTGTATCTGAGGGGTTTAACTTCAATATATTTAAAGTTTCATCCTACAGAGGATCTTCTCAGGAATTTCAAAGCACAAAAAAAGACAAGGGCATTTAGTGGAAAAAATAATGATTCTGACACAGAAAATATTAAACAGATTAAAAGATGACCTCACTTCCACTAAACTGAGAAGGATAATTTAAAAATCTCATCTTTGTTCAATTTAAAGGGCAAGTACCAGTAAAATGAACCCCCAAGCAAGCAGAGCCAGAAAGGGATGGGCCACTGCCATCATGAGGTGTCAAGACTGGAGGCATGGTTTGATGTTATTGAAGCCACAACTGATGGCATTGCAGTGCTGGTTTCCATTACCCTATTATAAAACACCACTTTCTCAATGGTGGTGTCACAAATACCGATGGGGCCTTCTGAGTCAGGCTAAAAATTACCAAAAAATATTTTTTTCCCAGATCTGTTGTTTGATCTATCGTATAGCTTGGCAGGCATACCTGAAGGAGGTGTGCTTCAGAAGAGGAGTAGGAACAAGCTGCCTGTCCTCAAGAGACTGGCAACTTCTCAAGTTGTTATTGTGTCCCCTTTTCTGGGACATTTCTTCTGGGTTGATTGAAACATGAAACAAATCTCAATTCTCATTCTAGACTAAGACAAACTCTTTCCAGATTGTTTTCACTGAGCACCTTTCACCTTCTAAAAGAGCGTCTCACAGTTTCAAGGGCAAATATTTGATTCTTCCACTGTGCACCTATGGGACACCAAAAGAACTCACATGGTCCACATACTTGTGAATCAGGAAAAGAGATCCACACATCTATGAACATTTTCGCATGCCACCATCCTTGTCTACTGTAAGCATTCAATGTATCATTGTACAAAAACTTACAGGCTTCCATTAAGGGTAAATGTTACCATAATTAAAGCAAAGTAAGTTTTCCATTGAAACACATTCTCCAATTTTTCTTTCATTTTGAAAAGAATAGCAAAATAATATCACAACATGCTTTGCATTTTACTGTTGTTTATTTCAACCCTATTGAGGAGTTGATTTCCCACTTTCCCCACAGGAAAAGACTATATAAATATCATAAATTCAAACACCAACATCAAGTAACCATAGTTACTCAATCCAGGGGAAAAAAAATCAAAATGAAAACTCAAAAGACTAATCACTAGACTAATCCAAAAGACAAAATTATTTTCTCTCTTCTTGGTCTAAGAAGCAACCCAAATGCTCTGTGATGCAGGGCAGTATCAGCTGGATATGTGCAGACAACACTACACGAGCAAGCTGTTTGGCAAAACATTTGGCTCTGACTGTGGAGCAAAAAGGCTTACGCATGCTAAGCACGATTTCTTCACCTTGCTGACTGCTAGACCAGAAAACCTTGACATGTCTGGGCCAGTTAGAGAAGGTTATACAATGTTTTCAGAAATCATTAGGTTTATTATAAAACATCAGCAGGAAGATGATGTTGGTAATTATTTAAACAGGTGATTATGCAAAATACTGTTACCAAACAATTTGTATCCCTCTTCAGAGAAACCTGAAAAACGTTTTCCATTAGTGAGAATCTGATTGCCATGCCATCCTTGGAGCTAAGATAAGTAATAAATAGAGCTAAGATAAATGCTTTGAGTCACTGTATAAAATCAATATGCCACCAATGAATTCAGTATTTATGTTCCGACATAACACCCCAAGTGTTACCTGCAAGAGTGTTTGTGATTTTAAAAGATAATCAGAGAGCAGTTTAGTGACATTATATCCATTTATCTTACATAGTCACTCCAAAAGAGGTCGATTATGAATCTTGTAGTCTTATAATTGCTTAGATCAGTTAATTCTGTCTTCAGACATATTGGGTGAAACATCAGTGCAACAGCACTATCTACAGAGCTGTTCTGCTCTGGGTTGCAACCAAGTGCTGATGCCTACAGAGAAAAAAAGGCGTAGTGTTTAAATACTTCAACTACCACAAATGTTAATAAGAGACAGGATAATGCAGCAGAGCAGTTTAGCAAATCAATTTTTTCACTCTGATTTCTAAGCTGGACAATGCCACCTGACCCATTGTTTAAGTGGGCAGCATCAGTAGCTGTTTTGGCAGTCAGGCTCAGGGGGTTGGCCTGAGCTCAGCTAGGTATTGGGTACTGTGAGTTATTGAGCTGCCTACAATCACTGTGGGTCGCCAAACTAACCCTATCACTTGGGCAAAACTTTGGTTCATAAGTTGTTAAAATGATACCTCTCCTTCTTCCAGACAAAAACTTTTGGATTTTGGGGAGCTTCATCAGGGTTCACAGCCGACCAGTACAACAAGAGAGAGATTGAACTCTCTTGACCTTTGACATCTGAAAAATGGTTACATCACACTGTCTCAGGCTGGGGTCCCTTTATACTCAGTGGAGAGAAATTGGTACTTTTGGGTGACCTATTTTAGATGTTTGCTTCAGGATGAGATGAATCGCACCGTAGATTCCAGTGACTTATGCTGACTAAATCTCAATTGATTCAGTCATGGCGTAGTCAATGGGCACATTGACTAGCCCATCCAGATGTCTGCATTGTAGATATCTAGGTTTACTCAGGCAAACCTCTGTGTGGGACCATGATTAATTTCTTAAACATAGGTGTACTTGCCATGCAAAATGCCCTTGGATACCTCAGACGTCAGTGTTCCAGGCAAGACACAGGATCTACAGAAGACTTGCCTTCTGCAGTTATACTGGTTGGGTGGGAGACCCTTGGTCATCTCAACTGGCCCCAGGTGGGTTTGCAACTGAACTGACTGACACTATATGCAGAAAAAGAAAATGAACGATATCGTCAGACAAGCCAGGCCTCCACACCACCTTTCACGGCAACAGTGGCAGCAGCAACATCTTGGGGCTGCACATGTGCCCATGCAAAGGAGTTTGGCCATCTGTGCCCAGTAGTCACATCATGCTGCAGGCTGTCTTCTGCCAGGCAGAAGGTCCTTCCCACGGGGACCTCTGCAGCTGCTGCCACCTGCAGACACTGCTGCGCAGCTCCCATTGCAGTTACCACATTATGTAGTTTATCTTGCAAGCTTACTGAGCTCTGCTTCAAGAGCTTACAAGTTGCTTTGCCCTTATTGAACTAACTGAAAGGTACTTTTGTTGATTAGAGCAATCCAGTCTAAATTTATTAATGGAAAATTTATAGTTATTTTGTGTTGTTCCAATTGTGACTATTAGTTGAAATAGTTCCTTCTCCTCACTTACGCTTTCTCCTCTCTTATACTCACATGCAACAACAGTTTCCTACAACATCCATGTGCAGCTTTTCTCCAAAGGACAAAAAGGGAGAAGAAAGCATCTCATATTTCAACCTGCGGAAAGGAACTCATAGTGCCCTCATTTGTAAACTAAAAATGCTGCTTAACTAACATCTCTGATCAGTTCACAGCTGGAAAAGAATGATTTTAAAGTGCAAAATGTTATTTAAAGAACAAACTTCTCTAATGTTTGTTAGAAAGGATTAAGACTGGCCCTTCCTTTCTCTAGTTTGATATTACAGAGATTTACATCTGGTAAGAGCCTAGAGAGACAAGTCTGCTTCAATGGCATTGTTGTCCGCCAATTCCAAAGGGTGTAATTCACTTACAAAAATTAACAAGGATTGTCCCAGATTTTTATTAAAGGCTGCTGAGGTGAGCCAGACACTCTGCTGCCTTCTCTCTATGCTTTTATCTACCTTTCCCTACAGTTTAAAATGCTAAAACATCAGTCTTGCTGCATGTCATGGACATAAGGAAGTTATTACAGATTAGAATGAAGTACATATAAACTTGAATATGAAATCAAATCCACTAGTGGAGGCTAGAAGAAAAAATAGTTAAATGATGGCAGAATAGAAATGTAATCCTTTGAGAATCTATGAAATAAAACAACTTTCCATCAGTCTGAAGATGTGCTCCAGGAAGAATATGAGTCTACTACTGGACTGCAATCAAAAATTGACCTTACTCTGTGACATAGTTGAACTGCGAGAAGAAGAAAACTGATGCCTGATCAGAGATTGGGGCTGTATATATTAATAGATACTCTGCTGTTTGACCTTATTGATTTGTTGGAATGGAAAAGTTCTACAGGGATGTATTAGTTTTGATGCTCCAGCAGATCATAGGTTGACTGCCAGCTGAGCTCTGCCTGCCCCATAGCTTTGTAAACATGGTTTCCTGTTACCTTGCCCCAGCTCCATGGCCATCTGCCTGGTTGTTTGTCAAGAAACTTCAGTGACTTTCAGCAGTCCAGGTGCTTCTGGGGTGTTACTACTGACTAGGGGAGCAGTCACCCTCAGCCACTTATTACCAATTTGGGCTATTTTCTCTCTAACCAACTCTAATAATGGGATGGGACTGCAAAGAGAGAAGACACCAACTTTTCCAGTGACTCGTTCTGGGGTTTCAAAGACTCTGAAGAAGATGCTGTAGTTTATATGAAGATCTGAATTTTTCTACAAACTTCACACCATAAAAAAGGAAGAGGAGTGGTGTATCTTTGCTCCTGCTGTCTCTGTACCTGTGCTAAATTCAGTTCAACACTGTCCTTGGAGTGAATTTGGCTTTATGTAAATATTCATTGACTTTGGAATTCTATACAAAAGGAAATCTACGTCAAAACTGCAATTTCTGTCAAAACCATGTTGCTGGTTGTCAACAAGTAGGAGTCTGTACACAATCACTTCCTGACATGGCAATGAGCATGAGGCACAAGCATAACTGCAAACCATTTGTATTCTCAGCAGGAGACAGACTGCCATGAGCTGAATGGGATACCATTGGCTTCACAGGATTTTTAAGTAACCAGTAGAGGTGTTAGAAACTGACCAACAGATGGTCTGTTTTCTTATTTCATAAAATGTATACATTCCGGGTAATGTTTCATCTCTGTATGATAGCAAGTGAACTATGACTTTCAACAGTAAATTCATCAATGGGCCACAAGGAGCATGGGCTGAACTTGGATCCCTGGGTTGTGAAGTCATGTGTGAACTACAAGAACATAATCTACCTCTAGAAGGGACTTTAGGAGTCAATAAAGCAGAGACAAGCTCAATAAAGTGCTTGTCCTCTGCACAGAGATATGAATCCCTGGAGTTTTTGCTGAGATAGAGTCGATCTATCTGTGATGCAAAAGACACTCAGATATTCGTGAAATACACGCAAGTTCCAGCACCTTCAGTCTGACACAAAAAATCACAAAAATCAGAAAATGTTGTTATACTAGTCCAAACCAAATGCACAGGGAAACAAGAAAGAATGTAAGTGTGAGAAACAAACTGTGTTCACAGCAAGCTGAAGAACATTATTGACAACAGCCTTTAAAACACCACACAGCTACATCCTGTGCCTGGGAGCATCTCCAGGAGACTTAACAGCAGATCTAGCAGCAGTGCTACAGCATCTGTGAAGTTTTATGGCCTAGACTGGCACAAGTGCTAACGTGCTCAGAGGGGAAAAATCTAACTGGGTTTTAAAGATTAAAAATTTGAGCTTGAACTAAAAGACTTGGCCGGCTTGGGTTGGTAGAGCAAAACCACACTCAGGGCTCTCAGACTTGTGTGTCTCTGGCTTTGGGATGAAATCAAGATACAGGCTGAGGTACAGTCCATGTTTTATCTTAGCTTTTTTGGTTGCATCAAACTAAAAGTAGGCTTTTAAATATATAAATAACACGTAGGTATGTGGCCTGTTTTTCTGAGGTCCTTAAGTGTTTTCTACTTCTACCAATTTTAATGGGCACTGCTTTCATTAAAAAAAAAAAAAGAAAAACAAGAAAAGGCAACTTTGGTACTTCCTAGCATTCCATGAAAGAGAAAAGGAAGTAGTTCTGGTACCTCATATAAAGCCTTTCCAAACATCAGGGCTAAGGCCAGGACTTCTCTGAAGATTTGTATATTGCAGGGGATATTTCAAGATATGGAAAACAAAAATGTTCTCTTACTGCATTTACCTAGGCTTCAGGGATGCTGATAAACCTGCCCATATTCACTCAAAGATTGGTACAAATTTATCCAGAGCTTTCAGTGAATCTATCCAAAATTTCAAGTTTTCAACAAAACCAGGAATGTGTTTCTGCAACTTTCAGTTTCAGGTTGCAAGTTTCACAGCACTCTTGTTTCCTGTCTCTGATAAACGCCTTTTCAAGTGGTAGGGCTCCTTTTGAAAGCATGAAAGGTGTTCCCCTTTGAAAAAATGTCTTCTGTGTGAGGTAGGTATCCCTATGATCAATTTTTCATGCTGCCCTTTTTCTGTCTTTGTGAGATACTGATTCTCAAATTATAACCTCCTAGAGTCATTGCACATTTTATTTTAGCTGTGCTATCATTAAAAATAACACCCTCATCATATGTCCCTCAGATAAACTGTGTTATTTTATGCAGGACTTTTTTTTCTTTTTCTTTTTCTTTTTTTTTTTTTTTTCTCAGTCAAAATAGTACTGGGTCTTCTTTCACAGAGAACAAACTGCAACATTTTTCCTCAAAGAGACAGGCATATTGACTAGAGCTGGCTCACCAGCAGTCAGGAATTGTGGGCATATTGCTTCAAATTGTTTAAGAGCAAAGTTGACTGATTGTCAAGAGAAATTAAACTTGACACATTCAAGCTCAAATGCAGACCTCTGTCATTTCTTTTAATAAATCCATCAGCGGGGTGCAGTCTTTGCCTTGTAATGGTCAATAGCTCAGATTGGAGCCAAGAAGCCACATAGACCTGTATCTAACTGATGGAATAAAACCAGAAACAAGAATGCTGTGAACATTCATGGTTTCATTTTTTTTAATTATAGCTCTTGATATGTATATGATTAGAATAAAAAGTACTCTTTTTTATCAAAAAACTCAGAAAACATCTGTTTCTCTCAAGTTTCTGGTGTGGTTTCTTGAGAACTGATCCTTTTACATAAAATTAGTTATAAGTGGAAAATTACACATTTGTTGTTTTGGGGGTTTCTTCCAAAAGGAAGCCTTAGAATGGTAACTAGCATTAGCTATGAGACTGCATCTTCTTCATCCTTACAGTCATGCACACAATGGAGGAGGTCCCAATCCACTGATGAACTCTCCCAGAACAAAGACCTCTGGGAATGTCCTCCTTAACCCACCATTATGATCTAAAACTTAAACCTTCTGTCATGAGTTTCGCATCAAGAAGAGGTCTGCTTATACAAATAAGTGTATGCTCAAGCAAGCATCAATAAGTCACACAGGTGATTTGTGGGCCATTATTGTTACCTCATGGGTTGTCAGAATACTATTAGCCTAGGACTCCTATTTATATGAGACAAAGAAGAAAGCCTTGGGATGTTTTCTACGTGACTGGATAACAATATACAGTCCTTATGCATTTTCAAATTTTTTTTGCCTTTTTTTTTTTTTAATAGCTGTTTTGGCGTCTTTATGTGCAGAGTATACTTAAAATTAGGTACATTTATTATGAATTAATAATTCATCATGCACTCCAGTAACACCTTTAATCCTTCAAGAGGACTTTACAGAGTGAATGAGCAAAGCCTAGCAAGCAGACCTGCTCTAAATATTTGCATAGAGCCTTGAATCTGTACAAGCTGGATATACACTCACAGAGCCTCATGTAACATTCTCAAAAGCCTTTTCAGAGCTAGAGTGAGGCTGTTTGCACAGCTCTATGAGGCAAATCCCACCTGGCCTCTTCAACATTGAAGTCCATTGAACTGTCAAAGAGCCTGCAGAATTGGGCAGCAGCATCAGACTCTGTGGAGTTCGCCCACCTATGCTCACAAGACCCCTCTGTGATAGGTGAGCATTACGGTCCTCCTTTTACAAACAAGCCCAGAGGCACAGTTGAAAACTGTGATCAATATACAGACAGAATAAAAGAAGAAGAAGAAAGAAAAAAAAAAAACCAACAACGAAAGAGGTCAAATAAATTATTTGTTACACACGATTCACTCAGCATCCCTTGGAAGCAAGCGAATTCATAGCAAAGTCTAGAAACATTGAGCTGTTCCAATGTTGCTGTATTTTGGTGGTTTTCAACTCTTCTTTTTTTATAATTTGCAGACCTTCAGACACTTCCCACAGAGGCAAGAACCCCTGGATAGTGAAGTTAGCCTGAGTATTTTTTTTCCTAATTACTCCTTGAGGATCCCTAAGAAGTAAGTACAGACTCTCTTAGCCCCCTGCCCTCATCCTCCCTCCAGGGGACCACAGACCATAGACCAAAAATCAAACTGCATAGATTTTTCTGTATCTCTCCAGCCCAGACAGTTTGTAGCTCTCTATCTATATGATGCCCTTCCATTTTCAGAGCCTGTTCCAAATGCATTAAAAATCAATTAAGAACAAAACAGGCTCTTTAAGTAACATGTTGGGGCTCACAGAGTTTGAATGTTGTAGATCAAAATCAGAAATATTCCATTTATTAAGATACGTTTTTAACATCTAATAGCTCAAAGCTGCTCCTTTTTTTTTTCTTTTTTGAAGTACCTGGTGCCTGGAGTTATTTTTTCTCTGAAAGAATGGGTCTTCTGATGGGTCTCCTGACAGCTGGACTGCAAATATTTGGGTGTTATTATGAATATAACAGCTTCTACTGACAGGTGTCTGCACAAGGACTGTGTTCTAGTGTCTTGCACACGTCCTGGTCACAGCAATGTCTCCCAAGCCATAGCAATCCAAATGACAGCCCAGAGAGATTGTTTTGTGCCCTGATCTGTCAACTCATTTTGAGACAAGGAAGGAAACTAAGTCCCAAAAACCGTAAAGCAGATCTCTGAGGTCAGCATGTCTCATTAACTGTTTGTGGACAATACATTTCTGTTTGTTTGTGTTGTTACCCACATTCTTTCCCACCATATCCTGCTGAAAATGAGAGCGAATCCAACAGGCATATATGCAGTGGGACCTTCAGTGACAACAATTATTTTCAGCTACTCTTCTGCATTTTCTAAAGTTGATGGTGATTCTGGAGGCCCCTTTTACCAACTGTACAACACGAAACATAGTAAGTCTCTCCAGAGAGTCATGTCAAATTCTTTCTCTCTGAAACGTAGCCCAGTCTAGGTTCTGAAATACAGAGCAGCCTGAAGTCACCAACTCCATTTCAAAGACCTTGCTTAGATGGTACTAGTTCTGCAAACACTGATTCTCCTACTGTGGCCACTTGAATTGTCTTGGTGCAACAGCGAAAATCTGAAGGCAAAGGCTAAAAAAGATTTTAGTGTTGCTCATGGGGGAAGTGGGGGGGGGAAGAGTAATCATCCCAAATAAACTGGAGCTACTGCTTTTGTGCCAAGTCCTACAGTCTACTTTAGAAGCCCTGCTGGTATTTCTGTTTACAGGAAGGCCTATATGCGAGAGACATGATGCTCGGGTCTCCTGCAAAGTCAAAAGCTCAAAACCCAGCCATATGTACTTCCCTGGGAGCTTCTCTCTGCCACCCAGAGCATCTTCCTGCCATCCAGGGCTCCAAGGAGAGAAAACATCTGTCTATAGAGAAATATTTCCAGATTTCTATCACTTTATCAGCCAAGGCATTGAACTATCATGGAAATAGGGAAGGCATTGGAAAACTAGAAGTTTGTCTGAAAAATAGAACCCTGCGCACTTGCTAAAAAGGGTCTAGGGACCAGTTTAAACACTAACAAATATTTCTAAGGCTTTGCTTTCTTTTTTTGAAAGAGTCTGCCCATCCCAAATAATTTCTGATAAAGTATCTGCTGGTCAGGGAGGACAGTAACAACCGATCTTGGCAATTGTTGATATAAAACAAAAGTGACAAAGAAGTAGGCAATGTGCTCAAATAAGAGATAAGAAATGGCAGGGAAGCTACAAAGCATGAGGTACTGGATCAAAGGCAGCTTTTGTCTTAATTCAAGTCAAAATTACACCCTAGACAAATTTGACTTAATCTGTTCAAGTCAAGCAGCAGCAAGAGGAAAAAGTTAACATTTGAGAAGCAAAAGCTGTGTTTTTATGTTAAATAATCTGATAAAAACAAGGCAACCCTGTTTCTTACTCCCTACATGCAGTTAATATGCTGAATTTTCTCCACAAATAGCACTTGTCAATCGCTCATAATAGCCATCAGTTGGCGCCTTGTAATGTCAACGTCTGCTCTATAAAGTGGTTTTGCATTAATGCCAATGTGGAATTCTGTGTTTATTGCTTCTCAGTGGTTTCCAGATGAAATGGACTCAGGAACTGAGTAATTTTCACATGGGGTTACTCCAGTCTTAAACATGGTCTCCTGAAGGAGACAAAAGAAAAGCAGAAAATGTACAGTGTGGCTGATGCAGCCACAGACCATTCTGCAGACTTAAATGAAGGCTTTCCACTTCAGTAGAACCTCCTGCAGGAGTCTCATACTCAACAGATGAAACAGTCCTCCCATGAGCCAGTATGATATTCTGGAGACCAAATAAATTTAAATATCAGTCTGGTTGGGGAGTCAAATAAAAAAATCCGAGGGAAATTGAGCCCTCCAAAAATAATACTGGAGGTTATGGTGGCCCCAAGACCAACAGTCTGACATATCCGGTAGTATTTCCATGCTGTGGCTGCATCCCTACTCGTCCTGGCCATAGCTGAGTCAGCCATTTGTGTGCAGGGGTGCCAGCCAAGGAGGTACCTAGGATGGTTTGAGATGAATGTCATCTCAATGCCTGGGTGGCCTTCACAGATCACGAGGGGTCAGGGTTGTCTCTGGGCAAGACTGGCACCAACCACAGTCTTCATCTCACGCTGTGGTCTTCCTGAGAGCTTATTTCTCATAGCAAAACATCTTCATCGCAAAACGCCTGTCACGCATGGCCCAGGATGGGTTTGCTCAATCCCCTGGAGCTCTGAAGGATTGAGGAAGGGTGATCCAGGATGCCTGGCTGTGGAGTATCATGTTTATTTCATACTCAGGTAAATACAAAAGTTTCCAGTCTGTTGCTTCTAACCATACAAGTTTAAATTTTTGTGGCTTGCATCCATCCTACTTCCCTTCCCTTTTCCCTTTCCTGCCTTTCCTCACCCTTTCCTCCTGGGATACGTCATAGATCACATCCCATATCAAAACTTACCAGTGGCAAAATTTCAGGTATGTCCATGCTGCCTCCATGAAGACATGAGTTTCCATGTCTTCAGCACTTTCAGCTTGTGGTGCTGGGAGTTGCCAGCAAAGGTCAGCAAGAAGAGGTCTGTAATGGAAAGTGCACAGAGCACACAGATGAACATGGGAGGGTTCAGGGTGCTGAGAAGATGCCAAGGAGGAGAAAAGATTTAGTATAGACCCAACCTTGTCAACACTTTGACATCCATACAACATATCAGAGCTTGAGTACTGCTCAGAGCCCATCACCCTCCCATGATGTCCAGCCAGGATGTGCTGGTGTTCAGCCAGAATGAGTACTACAGCATGGATTATCAGGGAGCCAGGGACTGATCCTGAAGTCATCTGATGATACAGAGACAGCCTCTGGTCCCAGACCTGGAATGCCAAATTCTTGGTGCTGCTGTAAACTGTGTTTTTCTGTGCCTCTTTTTGAGGGAAAAGTTTTCTCTCCCTCTGGTCAGGCAGAACAGAAAAGGGGAACATGATTTCAGCAAGACATTGACAGACTTGTAGCATTTTTATGGAATCACAAAACAACTGCCTTGCAAAATCTGATGAGCTGCATGAACTTATACTCTGACTTATGTGACCTATAAAGACCAGCCTATCTGTAGACTTAAAAGCACCATCTCATTCCACCTCATAGATTATTTTCTGTGCAAGGCTTGAGCCAAGAGACAGAAATCTTAAATTAATTTTGCAGCAAAGGCAAAAGTTTTTCAGCCTTAGCTGCTCTCAGAAGCATTTTTTTCAATGTCATTGTTTTCAATGGCTTTGCACAGGCACAACTTCTTGGAGGCAGGAAAGAGACTCTGATGATAACACACACAAAGAATTGAATGCACAGTTCATTGCCTCTTTGCTGTGCAGTTGTCTTGGCTACAACAGTAATAAAGTGCATTTGTCACCAAAACCAGGCAATCTTCTTGAAATAAACATAGGAAGCCACAAATCTATGGATAAGAAGGTGTCATTTTTTTAAACAATTTTCTTTTCAGAAATGCACTCTAAACCACTTTCTGCAGTGGTATACATTACAGTTTAAATGATTTATATACTGGCTTACATTAGAGCTTGCACATGCTGTATTTTTGGTTTTAATTTAAATACAAAAAACTCCTGGCAATGTACTGATGGTGGGTAGGAAGAGAATAGAAACAGTATTTGGGGAGCTGCTGCCAAATCACAGCTTCTGTAAAATCTATTAGTAGTGGAACACTGACGGTGTTTCCCTGCCACCACCATAAATGCAGGACTACCTGCATGTCATGATTTCGGAAAGGATTTGGTTAAACTATTAAGTCCAACACCAAGAGATATTATTTAATTAATCTCCTCAGTACATTTCACTTACAGTTTGTTCTTTATAGGTATAGTGTTTTCATGGTAACCGGAGCAAAATCTCACTTAATTTTTGTTTTGGTTTCTATATGATAGATGACAAATATAAATAAATGTCTTCCAACAAAGACATTAATCATACTTTGCTGAATATTAATGGGCTAGTAAGATACAATTTGCCAGACCTGTCATGATACAGGTATAAAATGCAAATGCTGTTAGCAAGCTGTCAATCAGGGACCTATGATTGTTCACATAGCTTGTATTTGAGTCAATAATTTGCCCAGGTTAATGTGAGCAGGTCTGGTTGCAATGTGTTAATTAAGGATAAACATAAATACACATTTTTACAAAGGATGTTTCATTAATAGTACTCTATTTTCAGTCACTGTGTAGCATTCCCTCACATCTACTTAAATATAAGAAACACATTCCACATTCATTAGGTGTTCTGAGCCCAAGGGTCTGGTATTTATGAATGTTGTATTTCATGTTTATCTCAGTAGCAAACAAGTATGTGTACTGCTCAAGGCTGATGAGATTCTCCGAAGCCTGTAAACCCCTGCCAAAGTTACTTTCTATCACATCTGCAGAGAAGGTCTGTGACAGAAATAATAATCTGCCGTTGGTCGATTATATTCACACTACCAACATAACTCTCCTGAATGGATCAATTAGAGCAAATGCTGCCAGTGAACCATCCTACAAATGGAGAATTGTTACCTCTTAATGACTTTTTTTCCCTAAAAATCTGAAGGCTGTGGTAATTTACAAATGCATGCATTAAAGCAACAAAAACAAACCAACAAAAGCATTCCTTGCAATTGTTCAGAGACCAGGTACCTCTCCAGAAGCTATGATAAAAGGCAGTCCACTCTCTTTTTGAAAGCTTTCCAACCTCCCTGAGTCGAGGGCACACTCCTGGCTGTGGTTTGGTTGCAATTTGAACATAAACAGTAACTACTGAATTTCTGTCAGTCATTTATAAATGCCAGGCATTTCAACTATAATGCACAATACAGCAACAATACCCTGGGCTTGGACTTCCCATACCAAAAGAAATAGGATGATAATTTAAAAAAATTCATGTCAAACTTTTTCCTTAGATTTGGCCATTCCTTCTGCTTGCATGTTAAGTCCACAGCCTAAACTCACATCTTAGAGAGCCCTTCCTACACTGTTCAGAGCACAGTGAGATGTTTGCAGGAGATGCATTTGGGAATCTTGCAACCCTTTCTTAGGCAGATGATCAACAGCTACTAGAATGAAGTGTTTGTGAGAGATGTTAAACCCTCTTATATTGACTAATCCATTGATCAATCCATGGAGCCACATAAGTTTTCTTTAGAGCATTTATTTTCTTTAGATTATGAGACTGACGAGTAAGGAACAGGGAAAAAAAGATGTACCCATTTCATTGCAGTGTTAAGCCATTTTTTCAGAAGGCTCTATGGCCTGGTAACCTATAGAGTGGAAATAATTTAAAGACAAATCATTTAAAAGTAAATACTTTCCTCATGGCTTCCTTCTGTCCCCGTTATTGAAAATCAGTCATCATTATTAACTATAGGAATGGAAACAGAAGGTCATCAGGTCTTATCCAACTCCCCCTGAAGTCAATAACTCATGATTTCCATGAACATCAGTATGGACAAAACTCTTACTACTGCAGCCACAAAAATATTGTTAGTGGTTAAATTCAACCACTTTAAAATGTCTTGCTATATAAGCATTGTTTACTACAGCCCCCAAAAGTGATTAGTGCTGAAGAAAGACTGTTTATAACTCAGGCCCTTCTGAACTATTCAAGGTAAATAACAGAAACAAGGAAATATAAAGCTCATAATGTGAAGCTAACGTTGCTCCACTCTAGTTACCAACATGCTATTAACACTGATACCTGTGCAGTACCACTTCAGGACTCACAGAAGACATTGAGTCAACCACACAAGCATGATGAAGCAGAGCTGAACTGCTCTTTGTCAAAGCCACAATGAAATTTAGATCTAGTAGATCAGCAAGAAGAGTTCTTGTTCTTAAGAAATACTTCACGCTGGCAACGGGTTAACAGCAGCACAATGCCTGATTGTCTCTTTATGCCTGCTTGTCAAAGAACTATAGATTTGAAGATCAACAGGGACCACTTGATACTACAGCAGAACAAAAATCATCCCATTCCTTCTGGTTACCCCTGTGCTAAGTCCAATACTTAGTGAATAGCTAAAGCCTGTCTTCCAGAAAGGCATCCAGTCTTGATTTAAAGGCTGCAGAAGACAGCAAAGCCACAGGTTCCCCTGTTACCCTGTTAAATTTCTCATGTTATTCAACACCCAGATCCAAGTCTGGCTGCCAGCTGGCCATGAAGGTAGCCTTTGTTATAAGCTGGAGGTGTCGGTGTGGTTTGCAGAAAGATGAATCCCAGCAACATCTACAAACATAAGGAATTCTACTTTATACAAGTGTTTAAGTGAAGGTGAAACAGATGGAGGAAGGCAAACCCCTTAAGACCCTGTCTTAGATGCTTAGATGCTCTTGATCCCTTCCCAGCCTCCAAGACCACAGCTTGCTTATAAATTTTCTGCCTTTATAAAGTCTACATCTCCCTGCTTTCCCCATTCTGGAAGGGTGTGAAGCAAAGAAGTCTTGAATTAATGACACACCTTTAAAAGACACATTTAGGGGTATTTAGGATCCAATTCACACCATGTGGGAACTTTGCAGTTCTGCCGCTGACCAGCAAATACTTGCTAGCCTTGTATTAGAGAACAGCAATCAAATATTATTGCCTGCCTCTCAAAAAGCACTTCTCGCCTTCTAGCAACTGTGACAGTAAGACTTTCCATTTGGTCAATGTTTTGGTCACCAGAATTTTTCTACTGCCTTCTGCTATGGTACCTTTTCCTCTCTTTCAATTTTAGGCAACAGCTTCCCCTAGCTGTGCTCTCTGAAATGGTCAGTTTCCTGGCTANTTCTTTTTTTTTTTTTCATTTCTGCTTGCTGAGGACAAAGTATATACACCTCAGATAAAATCTCATCTGAAACCCTCACGCCGTATGGACATTGTCAGATGAGATAGTGGCATTACCCAAATCAGCAGTCATCAACTTGTATAGAAGCAGCACGGAATGCAGTTAAGGTGCACACTTAACTGCTAGATTTGACAATTGTTTGCTATGAACCAGAGATTATGGAGTCTCTGAAAGCTGGGTTACAAGCTGAAAAGTGTACTGCAATGGTTAAGGTGCTATCTTCTGCTGTTCCACATAAAGTATTATCTCATTACTAGACCCTTCTTATTCCAGACCCATCTTTGGTATCCTACCCCCTTGCACCTCATGGTCACATCCTACTCTGCCTGCTGCTGCTTACCTTGGATCTCTGTAGCTGATGAGAAACATGTACAAACTGCAGTTTTTCAAAGATAATTGAATTAGATTTGTGTTGGCAGATTATTCAGAGGAAAGGCAAAAGCACAGTTCTGAAACACAGACCTTCTAGCTGCAGACTTCAATCTTTGGCTCAAAACCCATGAGGCTATAACTTCTCAACAGCATGACTGCAAAGAAGTCTTTATGACAGTTAACATGATATTTTTATCCATAGATCTGTGGTCTGAATATTTGCAGTTGAAATTAGAAAAGAAAAAAAAACAGGAGGGGAAAGATCAACCTTATGTGGCATCTTGCTTGGAGAACTGACTTAGAACAGTTAAATTTTAACAGACTTACCAGCAAATGAAACCAGGAGTTAGCATGGGAAATGCCACAAAACTGAACTGTCCAAGGCACTACCTGCCTTGCTCTGCCTCTGCTCCGTATGCCAAGTGTTTGGTTTTCTCACATGAGGCTGACCACAGGCTGGGTCTCCTCACATTCTCACAGGAATGTGACTCTTTCATCTGTTCTCTTTCCATCAACTACCAGTGTTTTCAGAGTGAATTTAAAATTAAGGCAGAAGCAGAAAAATGCTCTTGGTACTTAGTCCTTGCAAAGAACCTTAAAGATCTGCACAGTTAAACCAAAACAAATGAGGAGCTCCCAGAGATGTTGGCATGAGGAAGTAAAAGCCAATACAATACAGGCAAGGGGGAGGAAATACAAAGGGACCCATTCAATTTTGACTTGTCTTATTTGCAAGAATTCAGGCAAAATGCTTTGTAATGCTTATACTACTACTATTGTCCTTTTCATCCTTCTCTGGGACTCTCATTGCAAAGAAATCATTTTGGAAACAACACTACATTTCCCACTTTCCATAGGTTAATTTTTGTATGTGCTTTTGCCTTCTTGAGTGGGATAGGCAGCAACCTGAGCAAAGTGTTATACTGGAGTTGGAACATGGCATAAAACAAGATGATGTGCAGAGTCCAAAAGCTCTAATATGTAATATAGAAAGTCACCAAGATTGGAGCAGGAAAATTATATGGCCAGAAGAACGTGAGAATATTGGCAAATTTATCTGTATTAAGAGTACTAGTTCTATGGATGGCTCTAGTTCCTCAGTTCATCAATGTGGCTGTGACAAGAAAAGTCCTAAGTTGCTCTATTTTCAGTATCAGACCAGGGAGGTACCATTTTGGGGGGAAAAAAAAAAAAAAAAAAAAGAAAGAAAGAAAAAAAATGTTTGCTATCAATTACATATCAGTTCAGTAGGTGATAAATCTATTTCATCTCACTTCTGAAGTAAATTATTCAAGGTCTTTGGTATCCATCTGTGAGTTAGGCATAATATCAACATATTAGGCTTTGCATTAGAGGGATACATTCTGGCGAGAGAGGCTTTCAAAGAAAATTGAGTTGATTTTCGAGGACATACAAAAAGAATAAAACCATTTTCCTCTGTCCATAGAACAACAATGACCAGAATAAAATCACCAAGATTTCTGGCATTAAAATGCTGTCAGGAAACAATCTTTGAGCCTGTCTAGTCACAACCTGCCTTTATGCTATAAAAATTGTTGGGTTTGGGTAGCATAAAGAGTGCAAAAATTTCTTGAGCTTAAAGCCTGAAGCACTCCTGTCTCTCTTCAGAAACCAGCCTGAAGCTTGACCACAAAATGAATAATCCATGAATGAGAAACAAGTCTAGACATATATATATGTCCGTGTGCAAAAGGAGCACACAGGAGTGAGTACTGACTGCAAGGTTGTATCCTTTTGCAGGTACTGCAAAAGTGTATCCTGGGACATGCCCTGTCCTTACATCTCTATCAATGACCTGGAGGAGGTGTTGGAGTACTTGCTTAAGAATTTGCAGATGATACTGAACAAGGATGACCAGATGACATACTTGAGGACAAGGTTGACATCCAGAGGGACATTTTTCTCCATGAAGACAGTCAAGCATTGGAATAGGCTGACCAGTAAGGTTGTGCAGTCTCCATCCTTGGAGATATTCAAGACCTGACCAGATAAAACCCTGAATGATATGATCTGACTTCAGGGCTGACCTACTTTGAGCAGAATATTGGGCTAGCCTCTGGAGGGCTCTTACAACCTGAAATATCCCAAGATTTTAAAATATTCTGTTCAAAGACAGAAAGCTGTTTACAGGTGTTTGCAATCATTTGATTTTTATTACCTTTCTAAAAGTAACAAACTTAAGATATTATTTGGCAGAAAGGGAACAGTTTATTCCTTGCTATTCCTCTGTTCTTTTTTTTCCCTTCCCGTTCTACTTCTCCTTTTCCTTTCTCTTTTACCTCTCCTCTCCTCTCCTCTCCTCTCCTCTCCTCTCCGCTCCTCTGCTCTCCTCCACTAACAGAAATACTTTATCACCATTTTAATGTAAAGTTCAATACGTTGGTCCAGATTCAGTTTTCTTCTCAGGTTTTCTGTATCGACTCTGCAGCAAGAAAAGGTTTTTAAATCACCTGAAGTTTGCTTACTGAGATGAAACTTGGAGCAACAGAAACAGTCCTACTGAAATTGGTTGAGATTTTTGCACGTGCACTTAGTCACACACAAGCGCATTCATTTTTTAATGACACATTTACCCAGATGCCTTTTACCAAACATCTGCTTTAATGGGATAAAATCAGGAGACACTCCCAGCCTCTATTAAGCTGAATGAATACTTCAGTGTTTTTACAGAGCTGTTCTTGGAAATAAAGCCTGTTTTGCGAGAAACTGTTTGCAGGACTGAGCCTGATATTTGTTTTGTTGTATTTATGTCATGAGAGCTCTCTAATAGGAAAAGATGTATGTTATAAGTATCTACAAAATGGCTTCCCTCCAAAAGGACCATTACAGGCTGTAAAATAAATAGTACTCATTTAATTCCCTTTGTAAATATACACAGTTTGGAGACAATAATAACACAGAGAAAGTAAATTAAACCACTGAAAACCACTGCATCCAAATGAGTTTATGAAACGAAGGGGGAAAAAAACAACCGCAAGATAATGGAAGAGTATCTTGTGGTGAAGTTCCCCAGCTCAGCAAACTCTTTAAGCATAGGCTTAATGGAAGAAAAGACTTAGTATGGCCCTATGTATCTTGCAAAACAAAGGCTATAGTTGTGTATAGACATATAATAAAACAAAACCAGGTGACAGCAACAACCTAGCTGGATGTGGAATGTTAAAACCTCACAAAACCGATTGGATAGTACCCACTTGGACAATCTAAGGAATCCCTCAGCCCATCTGGTGACATCCCAAGCCAGGAGGGTACATTGACTTGGTTTTATCCACCGTGACCAGACTTCCCAGGGAATCAGCTTCTCCAGCAGCAGCCTCTGTCCAGTATCAATGCCTTTGCTCTTTGTTCAATTTATGACTTTATATTTGCTGCTGTAAAAGGCACATTGCTTGGCCAAGCTCAGTTTACCAATCGATTCAGACCACTCCATATCTGTCACCACTCCTCTCGTTATTTATCATTCCCCCAATACTACTATCATCACCGTGCTTTATCAGTAAGGATTTTATGCTTTCTTTCAGAGAACTGACAGAAGAGTTAAATAGCAGTCTTAACCAGGAGTTCACCTGCCCAGTAATGATCCCCAATTTGCAGGAATGTTTTGAGTTCTTCCTACTAGTTTTTAATCAATTTAATGCATCCAAGTTGATTTTCTATTTTTCTGTGTGGGACTAAGGCAAAGGTTTCAGCAAAGCCTAAGTCAATCAAACTGATATTATTACCCTTATCAACACAGTTTATAACAACATCAAGTACTTATCCACTTCAGTTGACAAGATCTATTGCCAATAATCCTAGGTAGATTAGCATTGATTACATTACTGTCTTTTAATCCTTTATCAGTCAAATCCCAGATTGAATGTTCTGTTATCTTCTATGGGATCAATGTCATGCTGAAAGAACTGTAATTACCCAAGTAATTATATTTACCCTTTAAAAACATTGTGTATTCACTTTCCAGCAGTTTCTTGGCCTTGATAACCACTAGTTTTAATGAATCTAAGAGTACCTTTGTTCCTTTAAAATTCCTGGATGTAAATTATCCACATCTGCGCTTTTAGAATCCTTTAACTTTTAGAGTTACCTTAGCTGTTGCAACGAAAGCACATGTTTGTGCTGCAAGATAAGTATCTACAAGATTCCTACTGAGAGGCTGGGCTTAGTTTAAAGGCAGGGAAGGGAAAGAGCCCCTTCAGAGCAAGCAGCTGTGTACCAGCAGTCTCAGCACTCTCTTCGCCACAGGCCCCAGGAGAAAGAATGTCCCAGGGGAGACACTGGTACCAGACTTTTCCAGTGGAAAAGCCTTTTTTGACATGGGACAAATCTGTGCTTGGTTTGATATACGGAGCAATCCATAGCCTGCTCATGAGAAAGGCACATTTCCCAGTTCTAGGGGAAGTTTTGGCTGAAATGGAGCTAAGGACACTTTGAAATCCAGGGATTGCTGAAGAACCAGGCTGATTAACCCCTTACAGCCTTTAGGAGTGTTCAGGCAGCAAGTATGTTGTGATTCCCACTGTGCACAGCTAAGGGAACCAGAAGGTGTGTGACACAACCCTGGCACAGTTTTCTTACTATACAGTAAGGTGGGACCAGGCACTGGAGTTGCAGCAATAATTATGCTGAGAATAATTTCTTTTGTGTTTTTTTGTCTTAACACTACAATGTGACTCAACTTTTTTTGATTTGTTTTTTGAAATAGTCTTGTGAAAACAAGAACAGTAAAGAAAGATTAATCTCTCATCTCCACTTAATCATGTCCTAATGCTTCAAGAACAAGTTTTCAAAAAGAACTGAAAGCCAAAGACTGCTAAACAGTGGGACAATATAATTTATGGGGTTTTAATTACGTTACTACTGAATCAGTCACCTACTAAGTTTGTCTCACTGAATAACAGCAAGGTAGTGGGAAAGCCACAGGATACATAATAAATAATAAGCATGACAGTATGATTTAGTAAAACATAAATGGTTTGATTTACGCTTTGTAACAAAACCTTTTTACTTTCCTTTTGAAGCAAATGTTTTCGACAGTCTCTTAATTTCTGCTTTGTTATTCGGTAAACAGGGACTTGGTAAATCATTAATTCTCTTGGCCTTGCTCAAGTTGCACTTGGTTATATCCAACTAATTCTTTTCTAAATTTGGGAAGAGGCCTGCGTTTCACACCTAATTTAATATAAGTGAGGAGGTACATGCAGATAAGCACTCGGCTGGTAGATTTTTCCCCCAGAGTGGCTGAAAGACAGTGAACCTGTCCCTTTCTTCATACAATATGCTATACAATACACTACAATATAGCTTCCTGCTATTCCCAAGGCTCCCACTTCTGATACCCCTTGGTTGTAAGGTGCAGATAAGTGCCAATACACTAAGTATACACCCACAGTGGCATGTCTGAAGCATTAAATAATTAAAGGCACCTCTACCAGAGGCTGAAGAGTGAAGGATTGCATGAGTTATCTCCAATAGAACCCTTTCTTTCCCCAGTTCCCAAACTTCCTGCATTCCTCAGCACCCAGAGGAGAACAAATCAACTCAATGGACTCGTTGCCTGTAAGACAAAATCAGAAAAACAATTTTATTTAAAGGTTTCAGTGAAATATGTGTTGTTTTGCTGCTGTTGTCATTTGCTTTTGTTTGTGTTTTTTTTAATATAACTCTCAAAGGTTTAGGAAATTCTAAAGTATGAGATGACTTTGCAGTGAAAAATGATGCATTCAGAAAATGTCAAAAGCAGAATGTTTTGCTGCCTTCAAACTCTTTCCTTAGGTTTGCAGGGGGTGACCATGTGTGGCAGGGAGAGACAGGGTGGCTTAGAGCATTTTATTTGCTTTGAGCAAAATGTTGTTGAAACTAATAAATTCCTGTTGATATTTTTTTTTCTATTTGGGCAAACCCACCAATATTTGACAGAAAATCATAATAGTAGAAAATCAACTCTGGAAGCAGCCCCATCACTTATTTGCTCTTACACAGGTATTAAGGACCCCCAGGGCCAAATCAAGGAGCTTTAATGCTTCATCAAGGGATTCTCTTTTGCTTGTGGTGGCTGTGAACCTAGCTTCCCTGCAGACAAGGTGCTGAAGAAGGATATGCAACATATACTCAATCCTCTGCATTCAAAAAGTGCTCGCACCTTTCGCAATGCAGCATTTTCTAATAAATTACTGAGATCACTGCCTCCTGGAGCACAGATGCCAAGATTCCTGCACAACAAACCCCTATAACTCTGAGCACAGATCCCAGCCATGTGTGCAAACTCATTTGGTTCACGGAAATATTTGTGCAGTTTATGGACACGCACTCTAAGTTCCTGAGGCTTCTTAGTAACACTAAATATCTTATTGTTTGCTCGTGGCCTTGGGTAAGAATTACTAAATGGGTGCTTTGCTTAACTGTAACAAAAAGCGGATATGAAACTAATAAGCAACAGCAATTTAAAGCAAATCATTCAAAGCATCTCCATTAAAGCATCACCATAAGCATCAGAGGAATGGTTACGAAACGAGCACAGCACTTTCTTACTTAGCTGTTCCTTTGTGAGAAAGGAAATGGATCAGGTAAAAGGCAGAAAATCTATATCCATTTTTTTCTAAATGGCCTATTACATCAGAGTAACACCTCCATATCATATTAGCAATTTTATAGCTTAGCCGATTGGATTCACATGAATTTGATATCTGGTTTTACTCGCTGAACACAACTCGTTGTGGGCACAAAGGGCTGCAGCATACCTGGTGAGTTTATATGAAGGCAGCCCTGCTACCTTGTTCTCCTTCACGCTCATGCCCTTCAGTGGAGCTTTCCAGCACACAGTCATCTTTGATATTCACCTCACATGTAAGTGATTTTTGTTGTTTCTTCACTAGAGAGCAGTTTTCTCAGGTATGGCAAAGAGTGGCAAAAGCAGGGGATCAGTAGTCGTTCTCTGGACCTCTGTTGTCATGAAGACTGGAGAAGCATCAGGTAGCTAACATCTGGTAAACAGCACTAGTGAAGGATGAGAAGCCCAACTCATCACCTCCACTGGAATGGGACATACTGTCCACTCTGGGATGCAATAGCAGCAATTGTGGTCTGAGGATGTGGAGGAAAGCAATGCCCGCTGGGGGTCCTTGGGCAGTGTATCATCCCCGTGACTCTCCAACAGCCACCAAATACAACAGGGACAGACCCTGGGGAGCTTCAGCTGCAGAAACAGAAATGCTCTCAAATGACTGAGTGAGTTCAGGTTTTAGAAGACAGGGCCCAAAACCAAACTTTTCATACCCCAGGTTTACTAAGACTGAAGAGAAAATCCTGTAGGAAACTGCAATCTGTTCTCAGATACCGTCCCTATGGCAAGACATGGTCTGCTTTTGGAGTAAATTATTAGATGCATATACCTCAAATGTTATTAATGACAATGACTTTGGACTCATCGATAGCAAAAGGATGGGTCTGGATGCTACATGGAAAGCCCCCTGTCAACCTCACATGTATGGACATCATGGGGCAACTTTAGTCACTTTTGCTACTGCAATGGGCTTAAAATAAATCCCTTTTATAGGATTGTCATGGGTTTGGGCCGGATTGACCCAAGCAAGCTGAGCGATAGATGTTCCCTCTCTCCTGCCAAGCAGGAGAGAAGGAGCGACTAGTTTAGTAAGAACTAAACTACTTTAATGAAAAATAAAGAATAAAATAATAAAAAGAAAATAATGAAATATATACAAAACCATATCAAGCTCCCAGGATGACAATCACTTCACCAGCAGGCACTGCGCAAGTCCCAGGCTGGACTCAGTGACAGAAGGGAACTGGATTCAGGAACACACGGGTTGGGATCAAAGGCAGACGAACCAATGGAGGAGTCCTCCTCAGATGCCAGCCATTGAAGAAGGAAAGCCAGAGCCCGAGCAAGAGCAAGAGCCAGAGGGCTGACCCTTTGCTCCCTCAGCTTTTATACTGAGCATGATGCAGATGGGATGGAATACACTGTTTGGTCGGTTTTGGGTCACCTGTCCTGTCCGCTCCTCCCCACAGGTGGGACCCCTCTATGCTTTTCCGCTTCCGACCCTCCAACGGGGCAAATAACGAAGTTGGTTGGCCTTGGTCATTACAGCAATAAGTATAAGCAAGGACCTCTCTGCATACTGATCTTCGGCATCAGCTGTAAACATGGGTCTTATCGCTCTGGGAGAGAGCAGTTTTCTGCAAAATATGCTGCTAATTTCAGTAGTTAGAAGAGGTCTATTTAGAAAGCAGAGTTACTGAATAAAATTGGTCCTGTTTTACCTCAAACCAGGACAAGGACCTTGCACATCATTTCACTATGAAAGATTTCAGTGTAGAAAAGGAGGATAAACAGGAAAGTGGACTCCTTCAAAGATGTTCCTCATGCAAAAGTTGCTATCACGTTTGTAGCTGCAAAATGGCAATAGCTGAGCTCCCCATCCATTTCCCTCAAAGAGACTCTCTAAACCTTCACAGTGGGATCCTCACTCTGACTGAAGTAAAAAATAATGCAAATTCCCCCCTCTCATGAGCAACAGAAGTAGTTCTGTTCAAGTGATTCTAGCAGATACAACACATCAGCGCTGGCCTTGGGAGACTTCGTGCAGCATGCTATAAAATATAACTCTACTTTAAGATATACGGATGTTTCCTTTTTAGTTGCAACACATCCTCCTGCAAGCAAGCTGTGTCGTACTGGAAATTATTAACTCCATAGCTGTCCCTATTAATCCTGATACAGCCACCCACCAAGACCTTCATGGAGTAAGGATGCATAACTGCCCCTATTCTCCAGTGAAGAAACTGGCCCACATAAGTATCAAGAGCACAATTTCAAAAACTTTCTTAAAAGGAGGCTTTGGTCACCTTTCTGGCTGTAAGTTAGATTCCTGATGCACTTAGATATTTCTTATAAATGTGATCCAAAAGAGCTCAAATAATCAGGGAGTCTGTGAGAGAAATGTGGAGAGTTGTGCCCTGAGTGCACTGTCAGGCTCTAACTCCTCTGAGCAGCCTGTAACCATTTTTCTGTGCAATCATCTGCAACAACTTCTCCCGTCGCCCTCCTAGGTGTTTGGCTGCCTCTGTTCCAGGTCTGCTCCCATGTGATGCCACCTGCAATCTTGGATCAGATTTCTTTGAAATCAGCAAAATTTGAGAAAAAGGTATAAGGAGTTTCTATATCCCTTATCCACATCTCGAGCCAACCCCACTCTCACCACCATCTCACCTTCGGTCTTGCTGTTCCCTGACATACAGTTGCCAAAGCTAATCAGTGCCATTTACAAATTTTATCTGCAGCACCATTGCTCTGCTGCGTGAAACTGGAAGCATAATAGAAGAATAAAAACAGATGTGTCTGAGCAGAATTTAAGATGGTTTTTACAGTATGTCTGAGGCTGCCTCAGAGAGACAATTTGTAAGAGAGGACTGATGATGTGTTTGTGGGGAAAAAAAGTAGCATTGAAATGACAGTGAAAGCAAGTGGAAGAAGAAACAGTTCCATGCAGGATCTCTTGAACAGCAGCAGCAATGCAAGGGAGAGGATGGAAATAGCTAACCAGCGCCAAGGAAATGATAAAGTAGAACCTGTCCTTTTAACAGGCCGGTTGTGTCACAAAATCATACTCCAGGAACGTGCATGTCTGTGGCAGGGCACAAAAGTCACATGAAGGTTCAGAAAAGTACATGTTGATCACTGTTTTAGTGGAGCTTCAGCAAAATCTGTGACCTTCATAGAAATATCTGAACTTTGCTATATCACAGAATCACAGAATGGTAGGGGTTGGAAGGGACCTTTGAAGATCATTTAGTCCAACCCCAAAACATTTAGAAAAGAAGAATGTTTTGTGGGTATTTTCAGAACATCTCAACAGGATAGTTAGCCTCATTAACAATTCACCTGTATTCCCTTCTTTTACATCTGATCTGAGTACTATGCATGTACTGGTAAATAAAATGTCCTCGGACTCTAACAGGCTGAAGTATAAATAAACTCTGTTATTCACCCCAAAAGCACAGTGGCTTGTCCTTAAAGCCTGGTGGCCTCTGGTACTCTCCACACACTAGCTGCCCTGGGTCAACTAATATTTACTAATACTTCATCAGTATGGGAAATAAAGTTCTAGGTCTTGGGTTTATACTCTGGCTTTTCCAGACTTTTCCCTGCTGGAATAAGCCTTTAGCTAGTCCCTTGAAAGGCTATCTAAGAATGAAGAAAGGGGAAATGCCCCACTGAACCAAGTGAAGACCATCACTCCCCATGGGGTACTCCACCCAGATAACCTGGTTAGCCTGAGACTCAGTCACCTCCCAGTTGTGTGCTTCTGTTTTTCTGCAAGCACAACAGCAGCTCTCCCTGGGGCAGGCACGGGTGCCTCTGGGTCAGTGCGCCTGTAATTAACACCCTGTTTCCAGGTCCATTTCCAGTTACTACAGTCAGTCAGGGTTCATGCTGCAAATGCATTTTTAATCCTATCATCTTCCACTTCCTCTATTTGCTGTCTCATCAGGGTGCAAGACATTTGCTTCACCCTTGTCCAGAGACACCCTTCTCATGCACCGTGCATGAAAGCTAATTTAATTCCCTTACGACCACATCGATCCCATCTCTATGGTGCCTATTAGTGCTACCTGCTATCTGAATCCCCACAGGCCTTTCGGAGTCCTGCCTCTCCATCCCAGGAGTTAGCTCACTAAACCCAGATACCTTCCTCAATTTCCTTGCATCTGAAGGTCATTCACTTTCACCTTCTGTCTGTTTAACTCCACCACAACAATCTCCAGAGGTGCAATCTTTTGACTAGGATATTATTTTGGATTTACTTGCTATCAATGGGGAATAAGTCTCACAAACATATTTTTTTTGCTTGGTGTGTGTATGCTGATGATATTCTAGTATCCACTGAAACTGCCTCTTACTGAGGTGCCCTCAGGGGTGTCTGGGTCTCTGTCAGATATTCACAGCTGGATGAGCAACAATTTTCCAGAGGTGAACATAGCAAACTGAAGCCACTGGTTCCAAGCAGCTACATGTGTTGACTTTTCAACCCAAAGCTAAAATCTGAAGTACATTTATTTTATTTTTCCAAGGAAGTGATGCTCCAGGGCTGCTTCCAAAATGAAGTACGATAGGTATCTTTCACATAGTCCCATTCCTCAGATTTGCCTGCCAATTTTTTATTAGACGGTGATGCCTTAGTACTGCTGGATTTGCCGCTTGTGTTGCTAGACTGACACCGCTCTGTACTGCATGCACTACTGCCCTTGAGATGGCAAGAAGAAATGCATTCAGGGCAAGAAGGAAAGAAAAGGAGACCTGGGGCGGAAAAGATTCGGTAAGGACTGGCTCACGTTCACTTAGACTTCGCTCAACCTTTGTCTTCATGCCCAGTCAAGGGAATCTACTCTATGATTTATCTCACCCTAAAGCAGATGTCTAAGTAATTGCATACATCATCCTCTGAATTGCTTCTTTCTGTTAATTGACTGAAAAAGGAGATAAAGTAAGATAAAATGATTTCTACCTTTGGGAGGAAGAACTCAAGTACTCAGATTGATCACACTATACCTGTCTAATTTAACAAGTTTCAAGGCTTCCTTCATAGTCAGAAAGAATATATCTGCAGGTGGAATTAATTCTCCTTAGAAGATACCCGCTGGGAGCCTAACCAGCCAATATACACTGGACATCCACTTGACATGACAAAAATGACAGACAACCCTCCATTCACTTTCCTTCTTCCCTATCTCTGTGTCAGAAGTGTGGGAGTATAAAATACTGGTGGAGATGTAGGTATGGATCACAGTGTGATATGGGGGTATATTAATGTTATCTACAACAGATTGCCACCAGCAGCTGCTCTGATCTGCATGAGAGGCGATCACGGCGCACAGGTTTCCCCTGTTCAGAGTACAACTTTTCCAGCACACATTTGTATTCAAGTCTGGTCCTTGTTATGTGTCCTAAGGGTGTATCAGCACCAGCGTTCAGCAGGAATAAGTTTTCTAACGTATTAGAAGTGTTTGATCAAGTGTCAGGTCGATCTTTCATATGGTTGTCACTGTGTCCCTTCAAGTCATTTAATCAGAACTGTGGGTTTTTTCCTGTTATCTACCAAGAATAAGCAAGTTTGCTTTTATCTTTTTAGCCTGGGGTTTATTTGGTACAAAGCAGAATACGCTGAAACACAAGTTGTATGTGAGACCCACCATCTATTTCTACAGTGTCTTCACTATCTCTGCTCAGGTGAGGGTTCAGGTTCACAATGTCTTTAGCCAGCCCCATCCACACAACATCTGGAATTGCTTTTCTTATACTTAAATATAGTTGGAAGGTACTATCATACCCCATCTCCCAAACTGATTTTTTCTTTGCCTACGAGCAACTTCTTACTCTTGGATGAAAAACTGGAGGATTTCTTCAGAAGCAGCTCTGGTTTTTTCCTGCCTTAAAATAACTAGACTCATAAATAAAGCAGAACTGTGCCCTGGGAATCAGATAGTGGTGCTAAGTATGTGATCACAGGAAACAGATGAAGGCCTCTGTGGCCTCAGTGACTCTCTCTGTTGCGTAAGTTGAAGTGTTTATGTGCAAATAAAGCTAAGGAGGCGCCAAGTTCTCCTGTCAGTGATTTTTCTTCCATAACTTTAAGTGATTCTTCTGACCTATTCTGGGCATCTTCTTTATGATAAGGTGAAGCGTGTCTGGATCAATGGTGTGATTCTTCTCAAGCTAAAGATGACATCTAAGATAGGTCACATGAGCCACTCCCTGAATACACCTATTTATTTTCCTTGATTTAAAAGGGTGACACCTAAAGTTAAGTGAAATCAGTCTTGGCAAAGAGGTAGACCCCAACACAGAGAAAGCAAAGTAGATTTTGGGAGTCACAGAGCAGTTCAGGGGCTGAATGAGGAATAAAAAGCAGGTTCTGCTTCTGTCCATTGTGATATTTCTGTCTCGTTGAACCTTTTCTCCTCAGAGCTCATGAGAAAAAAAAGGTATTCAGAGCTTGATATTTATGTTGAAAGGCCAGTGGCAGAATAGACACTGAAACCACCTTTGTGCATCATAAAGAAGCAATAAAGGGTGCAAACTTGTTTTTCTCATTTCAGCTTTGCAATTCACCATAAAAAGGGAAAGCTCCCAATAGTGTACATAGCATCCAGAGTTCATAAGAGCACTTGTTGTAAGACCTGATGGAACAGTGTAATCTCTAACAATCTAACAAAGGCAACAAAAAAAGCCTCATAAAATTGTCTGGGAGAAACAATCAAATCCTAATGAAATTACAAGATGCTGCAAATAAGACTGCCAACAACAGCCATGTTGTCCCAGTCCTACGCACTCTTAGCAAGAGTTGCATTACAATGGTCTTACTTTTCAAGGCTTTGTTTCCAAATAAGGACCTTGGCAGGTGGGATATGTGCTTTAATGATCTATGGTTCATTAAATATTTGTTATCTGACAGCCCAGGAAAATACAGCGGGGTTTCCATGTGTGTTTTACTCATGTTTCACAGATCTCTGCACTCATCTATGCTCCCATGAGTGGCCAAGCTTACAACAGGGGATGTCAGTGCTAAGAGCTGGTCAGCAGGATAAATAATTAAGAATGCACAAGCTGCCAGAGAAACACATTCAGAAATTATACTGTGTCATTAGGTATCTTCATGGCTTTATGCTCACTTAAGTTCTTGCCAATAGTGTAACACCATTGCCAAACTGTATCCAAAACCAGCAGGAGTGCAACTCAGTGGTAGGACTTGTCTTTGCCCAATCATAGTAAGAGGGAGAGGTAAATATTTGTGACGCATCATTTCTGTTGTTGCTCTTGGGGCTTGGATTTTGTTTTCAAACAAAAAGTAATATTTTTTCAGGACAAGAATAAAATTTTCCTTTGGCATTTCTTACCTGTATATCTTACTCTTGCCAGGTTTTGCCAAGATGGCATACCAATGTCTTTAGTTCTTGATAAGTTTTCAACTCATCTAAGAATATTCACAGTCTAAGAACAAAAAGAACAAGAAGTTCAGCAGGCATCAGTCTACTTTCAGCTCAGCTGTATCTGGAGCCAGTTTTGTAGCAGTGTTTAGTAGTACAGACTAAAAGCCACTGGCTCTGGCAATTCACTCCCTGCATTCATGATGTGGAAACATGCAAATATTACTCCAGCTCTGTCCCATAGTCCTGCTCCTCCTAAAAATACTTGGAAACTTATCACAGACATCAATGCATACAGAATAGGGAATAGACATTTATAAATTAAATTGAATATCACCTCACCTCAGTGCAGAATAAGGTAAATTTGATGTCAGTTAGTTCCTCACTCTAAAGCTTCTTCCTAATACTACTGACCCCAGCTAAAAAAAAAAAAGACAAAGTAGAATACATGTCTGGGTTATGCTGGCATATGTTGAAGGTTTCCTGGAGCTATACCTAAGAAGTGTGAAATAACAGCAAGAAACAACACGCTAGGTTGTCTGTGCGAAGCCTGCTCTGTCAGGTTTGTTTTCCAGAGCTGTGCAGGGTCATATGGTACAAACACACCCCAAAGGCTGTGGTTGCCTTGCAGTTGGAGGGGATTTTCCTTCTGCGTTGTCGTTAAGATCTCCTCCTCTCCTGCCTGGCAGCCACCCTGCAGGTACAGAATATCTGTACAAGACCGGCAAATAGCCCAATGGGGTGAGTTAGGGAGAAGCATTATCACCCCCAGCAAAGACCAAGTACTGGCTGCTGATGAACTGAGATGCCTGGAAGCATGATTATGCTCCAAAATTCCAGAATAGCTCCCATTCCTTAAGTTATTCTCCGCCCCACTGATAAAGGTTGGCTGCAAATGAATAATCTCAGGAGCATGGGTTTGAACTTCATATGCTTGCAGCTTCCCTGAGAGGATCCTCTGAAACACTGATTGCAATGACCTTGCTGTAACAGGAATTATATTCTTAATATATGAGGGATTTCTGTTATCTGCAATAGTTCATTGAAGCAGATGGTGAGATGAAAAGCAACCCTTGCTTTGATACTGAGCAATGCACTGGATCTGATTCAAACTTGCACAGTGGAAGCCCTATGCTTTAACAGTGACTAAAATGCACTTAGATTCAATATCCTTACAAGAGCAACAAAAATCCAGTACAGTAGAGCTAAACTCCAATAGACGGCTCCAGTAAAAGTGAGGCAACTTGTTAAAAAGCTAAAACAGGCAGCTAAGGGAATTAAATCCTTTTAGGTAGTATGGAGACTACTGAAGCATGCAAAACTAGAAGCACAGCACCAGCGAATACCACCCATTAAGAAAGTCTTGAAAAAGGATAAAAGGAAGCACAGCAAAGGAAAAGGGGTTATTATAATTAAGAAGGTATCATTCAACAGACTGAAATTTTAACCAAAAAAAAAAAAAAAAATCTGTTTAGTAGACACAAAAATACAAACAAGCAGATGAAAAACAGCTCAAGAAACAATCAACTAAAAGATTAAAATAAACAGTAATTTCTTCTTCCAATACACAAGGAACAAAAGGCCAGCCCAGAGCATCTGCAGGGTCAACTGATGACCCCAGCAGACGAGGAGAACTCAGGGAAGACAAAGTCATTGCCAGGCAGCTAATAAATTCCTCATACTGATGTTTGCTGTAGAAGAAACTGGGAAGACTCTTGTATATCCTTTGGTAGCCTGCAGTTATTTCTGAGACTGAAATAATCACAGAAGAGGTGATGGCACAAATAGACAAAATGAACAGTAGAAACTGACCTGGGCACCCACTCCTCCTAAGGGAACCCAGCGATGAAACAGCTGAATTACCAATGGCAACATTTAACATTTCACTTAAAGCTTCCTTGGGAACTGAAAGCTGTAGAGGCTGGAAAATAAAAAGATCAGAGAGGGACCGGGATCATTAACAGCCTGAAAGCTTGATAGCTGCACTATGCAAGTTTGTAGAAGCCATAATAAGGAAAGCAAACAGCAATAGTAGATTCAGTGTGATTTGTTTCAGATTTGGTTCCCCTCATAATTCAAGCATTGCTTGGGTAGTCAGTCCAGAAGCTGCTGCTGTTGTAGCCATTTCACCAGCACTGATGGCTGCGGTCTGTAAGGCAGCAAAGGGCTGGAAAACACAGCACAACTGGCTGAACTCCTCAAACCCAATGGTCTTGATACAGCCAAGACACAGGGTCTTTTGAATCCATTCCATCCACTCCAGGGTTTTGCAGGAACTAAGTATAGAGGCCTGGTGAGCATCAACAGGGTGCACTGCTGGGATTAATGGATTTTTTCTCTCAATTGGTATGGCCACTCTTATGTTCTTACACTCTTGTGGCATCCTTCACTGGCTGTTTGCCAAGGCCCAAGCCTGCATTTTGGTGTTTCTTTAATTCATGCGGGCAAAACTACTGTTTCTTCAAACTAGTACTGGATATAAGCATTTCTGCAGGTAACACATCAAAGAAAGGATCTGAATTACCAAAAAAGCTCAAAGGAAGCTGAAGTTCTAGGAAGCACTTAGTGCTAGTTTAATTCTGCTTCTTTTAAAACCAGGCAAGTTTCACTGCGGCTCTTTAGTTCTCAGCTGGGTAGTAGAGAGTTTATTTGTGCTAAGAGCTTCAACAGTGCTACAGGGCAGCTCTACTTGAACTTGTAGATGTGGACGAATGACCTCTGCGCTCCCCTCCGGTAGGCAGCACAGCTCTGAAGTAGTTTCCTGTTTGGGCATATTTGATATCCAGGCCTGGCCAGATTGTTTCTGGAGATACTTATTTATCCAATGACAAGACGGGGGGTCACCATCTGAAAGTACAAATGCAAAGATCTTTTGTTAGGCTGCTGAAAAGACAGAACATCTCCTCGTGGTCGTCCTTCTTGGAGCTGCGTCTCCTCCAGCCTGCTGGCTCTTTCTCACCCCAGCAGCACAGATCTTTCGCAGCACGAAAAGCCAGGCTACAGCAGGGAAGGCAGCAACACCAGTCATGGCGCAGCCCAGTAAGTAATAAAGACTGCTGTTTTGCAGGGTTACAAACCTGCCCACAAAGCAGCAAACACTGCTGTCTGGGAGAAAAATGAATCCTTACGGTCCTATTTGTTCCCCCTTCTTTGAAGCCAATGTGCCAGCTTGTGGAAATGTATTATTCAATGCTGAGAAGCAGAAATCTCTAGAGCACTGGTCTCTGTAATTTTACTTTTCCCCTTAAAATTCATGCTTGGCTCAGATCACCCCCTTCAACAAAAACATGTAACAAAAGGATCCAAAGCCAGACTCCCCTCCTTTTTTTGACTCTCCACGTATGGGCACAGAAAGATTTGGAGCTTCTGATAGTGACCCTACATCTCTTCATTTAATAAATCAATGTGACCAGAAACAGTGTGTCCAGGCCTGCATACCAGATCCACCAAAACCGACAATTGCATGAGAGATTTACTAGGTATTTCACACAGAAAGGGCTCCGTTAATTCTCTCTTGAAGTCTCTTAGTCACATGGGTTTCGCAGACTGTTAGTGAAATGAATGATAATGGAACAGAGTCAGAAACTGCTATTGCAAGTGAATTTTGCATGGCGAGTGCTAACGTATCCTAGCGATGGGCAGCAGCACCAGTTGCTGAGACTGATGGACAGACTGATCATCCTGATCTGAATATAAGAGCAGGATATAGCTTCTTATTTTGTAATTCAGGACTAATACACCTCATCCTCCTCCAGATTAGGGGGACCCTAGCTCCCTGTTGTCATTGAGATGCGAGGTGCATCTGCCTTGGAGAAAAATCCTTGGAAGAAGCACTTTTCATGTCATCTCCGCATTTTCCTCCAGAATGAAAATCACTTCCTTGGTTTTGTTATGAAAGAAAAATGGCCTTTTTTGTATGGGTCAGCAAGCAGAAGATTCGTCTTTTTCTTTTTTTTTTTTTTTTTCCCTGCTTACTGATAGAATTGGTTTTATCTGCTTATTAAACCTAGCTTTTTCTGACCAATATCCACCTAGGCAGAGACCTAACAGCCACATGAACTGACACATATCTAAGGTATAAAAGAGGAAACTAAATTCTTGATCCTACTTTTGCCATAGTTAACCTAAACCAACTCTGCTGAGGTCAGTAGTGTAACCGCCTTTGCCCCGCAGCTATCATCTCCTGTTGCAAGAAATGGTAATGCAGGAGATAGTAGGGGAGATCTTCAACTGATAGATTCTTCAGTTTCCTAAAACTGGTGATCCATTGGGCTGCAACATCCTGCAGGATAGTTCTGTCCTTCATTAACTGCTTCCGCTAAACAAATTTACTCCAATTCTGCTTTTAATCACTGTGACTTACCTGATCTCAGTAGCACACAGGCTGTTTGTTTCAACTATGGATTTGCCATTAGGACCACATAGCTGCACAATAAATTAAAAGACTTCAAGCTTCCAAAGATAGATTTATATTAGGAATCCTACACAGTTTGAGATCATTTGGGGGGACTGGAGTCTTGCTGGTGAGAAATGTATAGTTTGGGAAATGGATCTGGATTTCAAACACCAACCAGCCTTCAAGTACAATCAGGCAACATGATGGTGTGACAAGAACATCTGGAGGCATTGGCTGGATTCTCTTTGCCTCTGCAAGTGAGCATGAGCACGTCACATAATTCTTTCTTTGCATTAGCTTAATGGGGAAAATAATATTATCCTTTTACAGTGGGATCAGATCTGGAGCTGAAAATCTTACCTTATTTTCTAAAGCTTTGTAGCAGTATATGAAAAAAACAGCCAATAAATATGATCTTTTCCTTCCTGGCAATTCCTTCCTCATGTGTCAGCCCTTTGTACAGCCATCCACTTTAAATCCAGACTCCTTAAGAATTAATCAATATTTAACCCTGAATCCACTCTATTATTAATTTAAACAACAGCCGCACATTACTGTCAATAAAAAGCCCCAGAAAAGAAGGAGAACAAAAGCAAGCTGTTTGAAATCCTCATAAGCAATGAAGATGAAAAAAATGTGAGGGAAAAAGGTGGCTCACCAATAAAGTTCATCTTGCAGATCAAAAGCAGAACTCACAGACATGTATGTACACTACATTTTCAATTGTATAATTCCGTTGTCTGCAAATTATGCACTGAGCCCAGCTGCAGAAATCCTGCTAATGGGTTTGCACAGGGGCAGCTTGACCCAAAGAACTGTCCTTACTAGTGACGATGAATAGGAAGGGTTCTCCAGCTTGACTTCCAGTTTTGAGTCTGAATTTGAACTTGATATTAGGCAGAAATGAATAAATGAATCTTTTAATTGCAAGACCAATAAATTCACTGAGAGGTCTGTGAAACACCAACCCATACATTCCTATTTTGCAGCCCGCTTCCTCCAGCCCTCCACAGTGCTAATAATGTGAATCTTGTCCACAACACAGCAAGCAGTGCTTATGGAAGCCTCTGGAAGTTACAGACCTCCCCAGTAAAGCACAGCCGTACCAAAGAAAAAAATCACACATACACAGTTATGAATACACATCTTCCTAGCTAACCATCTTTAAAATGCTCTAAGCAGAGGCATTCGCAGTGCAAAACCCCTTGGGACACATGCTCCACAATAAGCACTGCAGCTTATAGATATTGCAGGGCTGCCTTTCGCGTGCGGACAGACGCTACTTTCCCCAAACCTGGGGCAAAATAACTGAATCCAGGAAGCTTGGCTCTTTCTTTTATGGATTCAGAAGTGCTGCCTATTTCTCTGAAGGGTGTTTCCATCTCCACCCCCTCAGACGATGACAAAATTTATCTCTAGCAGCACCAATGCAGTTTGTGTCCATGAGAGAGAGATGATTCCCACATCATGAGAGCAGCTAGATTCCCACATCTGGCTCGAAATTGTCCCTTCCAACATCTGCAGCTCCTAACTGGATGTGACATTAGCGTACAGCAGAAACACATCCCTCCTTCCAGCACTCTGTGTATCACAACATCCACAGGGAATAGCTGGTGGCTCACACACACCACGCCGTGTAGTAACAGTGCCAAATATGGACCAGAGTCTGACTGTAACACTGTCACTTGATACAAGCCCCTGAGTTTTTGTATGATGGAAATCAGTGATGTAACATTTAAATTCACACTTCACAGTAGATTAGACGAACACATGCCCACCAACCTGTTTCCATTCTTAAGCATTATGATGTCAGTTATGCAAGTGAAAGTGAATTTGATAAGGGTGAGCACTTGTTTAGCTTCTGGGTCCCCTAAAAAGGCTATCTCAGGAAATCGACAAAATATATTTTTTCCTACCAACAAAAATATATTTGCACTGTTTAACTAAAGTAAACATTATTTTCATGGGACACCAAGATAGATTCTTTCAATTATTTTGGCTGTTTTACCACAGACAGAAAAACTGAATGGTCATTTGAAGTCAGTAGAAAATATCTTTGTTTTCTCGTTGTTGTTATTTTTACTTTGTTTTGTGGTTTGGTTGGTTGTGGTGGTTTGGGGTTTTTTTTTACATTTTAAATGTTTTTGTTGCACCTTGTAAGCATTTTTTTTTCCTGAAAATATTTCTTCACTGTCTCTCTTGGAGCGTAGGAGTAGAATCCCGATTTATCACTGAGAGTTCCCTCTTAAAACAAACAAGGAATATATTGTTCCAGTCACAATTCACTGGAAGAATTAATTCATTTTTGTGGGATCACACCTCCCAGAGTAGTTCTGGAAACCAAAATCTAAATGTAACCTGACTGAGCAAGATTTGATTTCTAATACTTAAAAAAGTTAAGATATGGTCTTTGCTCCCCTTGTGTGAAACCGTTACCCTTCTCTGTCTGACTGCATTGACATCGCTCTGCTTTCTGCCTCTGCTGCCCAAAGCACCGGTTTCCCCCGTTTATCAGCCACAGACGATGTGTCAGAGCTACTCTCTCAGTATCTCGCTCACCGCTGTGTAACATCAGCATTTACACAGCATCGCATATGCCAGCTGCTGCTTGTGAGCATCTCTTGAAAGCCCAGTTCCCCACTAGGATTTAGTCTCAGACCCACAGAGGCAGTTCAGTAAATAATTCCATCAAAATCAATGACTGTTAGATGTGTAATTCCTATCCAGACAATTGCGTGCCTTTGAGGACCTGGGTCTCGGCCCACACACCAATGTCATTTGGAGTAAAGAATATGTCCCTTGATTAATTTTTTTAATGAGACGAAAATTAAAGTTGTTTTATGATGGGAGTTAAATATTATTTGTCCCTTTACAAATCACTAGTCCAAATAAATCTGGTAAGAAGTTGATCTCTGCTAAAGGCTGCAAGTTCCCAGGGGCAAAATAATTAAATGTTCCAAAATACTTATCATAATTATGTTTTGTTCAGAGATTTGTTGAGCTACCCTCTTGGGATCAATTATGACATCCTAAAGCCAGAAGCAAAGAAGTTTTTTGGTAAATCCTATTGGAATGAGTACCAGCTGTTCCACACAATAAAGTAGCTCTTTCCCCATATTTTAACATGCTACTGAAGTTATTAAAATGTTGCTTTTGGTCATTCTTCAGCATTCTGCACAAAGCTCTTGAAGGTCAGAGTGGCTGGCAATTAGAGAACAGGATATGCAAAGGAGCTCTCAAGGAGCAACAATCCAGGTGCAGGAGTCTGTTTAATAAGAACATGTGGTTTGTGTAAGACAAATTAATATTTTTCTGCATTTTCTGACAAAAAGAAGTAACAGGTTAGAAGGTTAGAATGGAGCAGCAGAAACTAATCAAAGGACCCGATTCTAATTATCTCATCTTTTCCTACCTCCAGTAACTCCTGTGGAAGCACCTTTCACACACATACTGCTCCTGCTCCTGCAAAAATTAAGGCAGAAATTACTATTAACTTCAGCATGAGCAGATTGGTTTGGGGTCCTGATTCTCAAGGTATGTTTTTATGGACAGCATAACCCCCTCTTGACTTCCAAAAAACTCCCTCAAATTCACATCTAAATGGTACCTGATACTTTAGCATCTGAATTCCAGCTCAGTGTGCTGCTGTATGGATGGGAAAACTACCAACAACTGGACTACTGAGCACAAACACCTCTTGTTCCTGTTTATAGGTGGTAGAAATTACCAACATCTTATCCAAGCCTACTATTCAGGAGCAGTGAGTTAAAATGATCACAAGTCAACGGTCTCCAAACCCTTCCAGTCCCCCATCACAGGACTGGCACAGGACAGTAGGTCCAAGCATGTTTCATATTGAATCCCTGTCACACAACGATACTCCAGGCTTTGCTTTTTTTTCAAGGCTTTTACTTTCAGAAAAATTTTGTACATCTCTTTATGCACTTGATCTCATCTGCATTTAAATATGATCCTGAAGACGATTAAAGAGGAAAATAAAAGATTAAGTGGTTCTCCAGCTTCTTAAAGCAGCTCTGCCTTGCTTCTCCACCTTGGTAGACCCTTGGCACCTTCCAGTGGGAGTAAGGATCACTTTAGGCATTTCACATACACAGACGGACACACAGCACAGGTAAACTCCCTCTTCGCCACAATTCACAGATCTTTTAGAAGGAGATTCATGGATCTGGACCATGACTCACATAGGTTACTCCTATGACTCGGTGGCATGCTGGCTGAAAGCCACCAAGGTATGTCTGTGTAGGCATCCACTCTCTCCTTCAAGCTGCTGCAAGACAAGCATGACTGGAGCTAAATACAATTAAATTAGGTTCCAAACCCTCTTTTATTTGCAGTGCAGTGCCACATTAGGTTGCAGACTGATAACATCACACTCCGGCACATGCTATATTTAGGTCAAACATGAGTTGCCTTTAACGCAGCCTCAGTGATGGACTCAATCCTCACAGCATTTACTTCATCCAGGTGGCTTGGAAAAGACTGACTAAGGGCAGCAGATCATTCAAAGGTCTTCATCTTCTGGTTGTGGCTTTCAGTAATAACATAATTTGCAATCAGTTATGAATTTGGATACCTTCAAGAACTGGCATTAAACAAGGTAATTTCACAAAAAAGTGAAAAGCTTCACTTCCTGGATCATTCTGCATTCACTGTCTCTCATTCATTCTCCATAACTGGTTTAATGAACTTGGTGATTAATTGAATTTACAAGAGGAGTGTGCTTTAGGGAAAAAGGTATTTTCCGCAGGGAATAGTCTACCTGTGACCAAAGAAAGCCACTGCAAAAATGACCTTTGTTTTCTATTCATCGTGACAGCTCTCCTTTCTGTACTTGTTAAACACCTATTGCAAAGAAAAAAGAGTTTGGTGAGCAGTTTCTTTTATGATTCTTTGCACAAGAAAAGGATTTATCTATCAACTTGTATTGTGAATATCATCAGCCAAACAGCAATAAAAGGTAAAATAATTGCACCAACCAAACAGGTCAATAAAAGATGGAGCAATTAATTTTGCTCAAGACACTTTACAGGATATCATTTAACTAACACGGATCAAACATAATGACATCAATTACTTTTTAGGGTTAGAAAGGCCTGCTATAAGAAATAATTGGAAGTAATTATAAACATCAGATTTCCGAGTTTACAAAGATTAAAGCATTGCAAAATTTGATGTCTCCTGTAAAAAGCTATTTCTGCAACAATTGTAAGCAGGAAAGAGGAAAAAATATTATTGCCATTACCAAATATTCAAGCCAGACAGCCTGAGAGACAGTGTTTAGAATACATATGATGTATTAATCTTACCACCAGGAGAGAAGAATCTTTTTGCTTTTGCTGAAAGTAAGTCTGTTATCAAAGTCATTTCTATCCCTATAGAGTGCAGGTCACCATGTCACAAATATTGTCACCTGTCTGCAGCTGGCCTTGCGAGCCTGGGAAATCGTTGTGTCGTAGGGTTTCCTCATGGGAAAAGACTTCTGCTCGCAATATCAGCTGCAGAATCAAGGTCTGTGTGGAGCTGGATGCTGTTATCACACCATGTGTCTGCTGTAGGCTTGTCTCTGAAGGACAGCAGTGACCCTCAAACTCCTCAAAGCTACACAGCTGCAGCAGCTGATTGACAGAGCATCTGTATGAATTTATTCAGTCTAATTTCTCAAGCAAAGCTACCTGCCAAACTGACAGCCCTTTCTCCCAGAGCAGTACCCGGTTATTCTGCTTCCCATGGATTGCACAAGCACATAAGCATCTGGTCAGCACTGGGTTCGTATATGGGTCTTCATGGGCATAGTAATGATGAGTTTTTGATTTCTGGAGGATGGCGATCATCAGAACTGCCACCTTGGACTTCCAGAGGATGGACTTTGTTCTGTTCAGGAGCCTGGTTGACAGAGTCCCTTGAAAGGCAGTCCTGAAGGGCACAAGAGTTCAGGAAGTCTTAAAGGCACAGGAGTAGGCCATCCCCCTATGCTGAAAAATGAGCCAAAAAGACTGGCCTGGCTAAACAGAGAGCTATGGTTGCAACTTAGGGAAAAAAAGATGATTTTATCACCTTTGGAAGAAGGGGCAGGCTACTCAGGAGGACTACAAAGATGCTGTGAGGTTATGTAGGCAGAAAATCTGAAGGGCTGAAGCCTAACTAGAACTTAACCTGGCTTCTGATGTTAAGGACAAAAAAAAAAAAAATTCTACAAATACATAAATAAATAAAAGGAGGACTAGGGATAATCTCCATCTTTTATGAGTCAGAGCTGGAAACATAGTGACAAAGAATGAGGAAAAAGCTGAGTTACTTAATGTCTTCTTTGCCTCAGTCTTCAGTAGTAGGACCAGTTGTTCCGTGAGTACCCGGCCCCTGAGCTAGTAGACAGGGGCGGGGAGAAGAATGAAGCCCCCATAATCCAAGGGGAAATGGTGAGTGACCTGCTACATCACTTAGACATACACAAGTCCATGGGGGAAGATGGGACCCACCTATGGATACTGAGGGAGCTGGTGGAAATACTCACCAAGGCCCTTTCCACCATTCAGCAGCAGCCCTGGGCAACCGGGGATGTCCCAGTTGGCTGGAGGTTAGCAAAAGTGACGCCTATCCACAAGAGGGCTGAGGGACATGGTTTAGTGGTGGTTTTGGCAGTGTTATGTTCATGGTTGGACTTGATGATCTTAAAGGTCCCTTCCAACCTAGACAATTCTATGATATCATTGCATACAGGCAGGGCTGTGTACAGGCAGATCCCCCTGGATATAAAAATACAACGTAAACTACTAAAGAAGTATCAGTCAAGCTAAAAGGACATTGCCATGAGATCCAGAAGTCATTCACCTGTTTGGGACAAAACTGGAATAGAGCATCCCTCCCCTCTTCACTCTTTTCTTGACCAGCACCATCCTTTGAGGCTTTCTCTGTCCAAGCAAGGGCTAAAGAAATGCTGAAAAGGCCTGAGAAAAGGCTCAATAAAAATAACTGTGCAGCTGATGGGATAGAAAGCTTGAGAGTGTGACTGATAACCAATTAAATACAGGACTAATGAGCAGGCGTCTGTCAGAGGACTAATGAAGGTCTGCACAAGACACGTGGTATTTGTAGAGAGGGGGATGACTAGACTGGGAAAATATTCAAATACAGCATTTAAAGATACATGGCATGAATTGAATACTTAGCCATGCTAAAGGCTTGAGCTAGTTTGCGTGCTAGAAGTATGGATAAAGTAATTAAGCAATAAAAATAGGCACAACAGATGCTTGATGAGAACCATTGGGGTGATTTTCCCATTGCTACATAATGTATAAACAACTGGCCAAACATACACAAAGAGGTACTGTATCTTTGATGCTTTCAGCTTGGGGTTTTGGAGATTTGGACCATTTGGATCCATGTACCCTCTCAGCAGCAGTAAAACTATGTGCCAGGAGGCTCTGAATAATGGAACGTGCTAAATCTAGCATTGCACTGAGCAGTATCATGGGGCAAAGCTACTTGAGTTGGTCTGAAGAAGAGGTAGTGCAGTCACTTGCTGCTGCTGTCAGTACACTTTGGAAAAAGCAGTCAAACTCTGGCAGTTAAGACCCTAAGCAAGGGTGTGTATCATAGCTATGTCCCAAAATGAGTGTAGGGTCTTCAGACAAGGCCTGAGTTTACAATATGCACCTGTTTTTGAGGGGAAAAAAAGTCTTCATGCAGACGAGGCTCAGCGCTGGAGCTAGAGCACAGATGTGGGAAAGAGGGTGGCAGGACCTCAGGGCACGCTGCAGGATGCAGCCAGTGCTCCACTCAGACGCTAACACTAGCTGCCTACTGCTGAATGCTGCTTAGTGCAGAACACTTCCAGGAATTAAATGCTAGAAAAATACAGGTCCGTTCTGAAATGAGTCACAAAACGCCAAAGAAACACAAGCTGAAAGGTTTCCCCAGAACCAGCTCTGTCCTGGAGCACTAACATACCACCTTGGCATACGTGGAGGATCCTTTCACTGAGGCCTTGCTCCTGATTTTGCTTATGCTGATATTTTGGTGGAATTGCTTCTGATCAGGGCAGGGTAAATGAGAAAATAAGCTGTTTCAGTGCAGAACAACAGGTCTATTTAGGTCTGGCATTGTGGCTGCACAGGTAGCCTAGGACCGACGTAGTAGAATAGAAAGGAGAAACAAGTAGGATAATAAAGAGTAGTAGGGGGGTTTTATGTGCGCTGGAGCGTTCCCACCAGGCTAAAGAGGACTGATGTGTCTCCTGGTATATGTCAGTGACTTAGTTAAGAAATGGCTGCACAAACAAACAGACAAACAGAAATCCTGTCAGGAGATTGTCAGGGCAAGAGTGCGTACAGTACACAATGACAAATCCAAAGAAAACACAAAAAAAAATAAAAACCCCATTAAAGCATCACAAGAAGATGAGAAGGGAAATTAGCCAGGCACCAAAGAGCATCCCATTAGAGTGAAATTTGGTGTTTACGACTGCTACTTATAGTCATCACATGGCCTTAATGAACAATTTGTCTTTGCCAAAGCCTGCTGTCCCTACTGCAAGCCACCATGTTTCATGTCCTTTTAATGGTCCATGTGTTTCATTTGTAACAATCCAATTACCAATTGGGCTCCAATAGCTCTAATCACCATCTACTGTTAATATTGTTTCTGTACTGTCGGGAGTTTCACAGTTTGTTAAACTGCACTTTACACTACTGAGATTTTCAAACCGTAAGATCTTCTCAGCCTGTTAAGCTTCTGGAGGGGAACAAGAAAAATATAGCTACAGAAGAAGCAATGCCACTGAGCTGGTGCAGTAATTCCTCCTTTTAGACCAATTCTTAGGTGCAAAGAACATATTATGTGCACAAACCATATGATACCGGGGCTGCAAGAGCCTATGTACTGATGATCAGCATTCAGAGATATTCTGAAAGGGAGAGAGAGTATGTGTTGATTTATTTGCCAGTATGCTGACAGAGGAGCACACGCTGCTGGGTCATTGCAGCTAAGCATCAGTTCTTCCATCCTACAAATTAATATGCTGCAAAGGAAAATTGCTGCCCCAGACACAAAGTGGACCCAAGTGTGTACAGCTCCAAATGGACCAAATTAAGAGGATCTGTGTTGTTTTATAAGCCCAGAGCGTCATCTGGGTTAATGTGCACTGAGTTGTGCAGAGTGTGTCCCTTTATCCCATGCCATGCAGGAGCGATGCACTGCACTGGGGTTGTGCTGCTCTCCAGCTAGGGAGCAATTACAGGATGGACCTGGAGAGGGAAGATGATTGACTGAGGTTTTTGTTTCTCTGCTGTGTCTGTTATCCTGCTCATGTTAACATCATAAAAGTGGATAAAGTGTGGTGTGACATGTGACAGTTGTAGTTATGATCTTTTTGAAGTGCACTCCTCCATGCCACTTGACTTAACGCAATCCTGCACAAACAGTGCATGAAAGCGCCCAAATATACAGAGAATTTCAGTACCATACATAGGCCAACACAGAGGTGGTAGGAAAATATGTTGATTTATTTGAGGGGCAAGCTAGAAAGTCTGTCTACTTGTATCCTGCCTACTGAAATTGCATCTTATGAGTCAAATAAACAAAAAAACCCAAAACACAGACAATAAAAAAACCACAAACTCCAGCAGCTCATGAACCCTTTATGTAGTTGGAATCACTAATGGGGTTCACTGATGCAAAGGGAAAAACTATAACATTGGGACGATGTGGACTGAAATTGATGATATGGACTCACTGCCTATCCGCTAACAGTGCCTTTTAGGGGTACTCAGGGATCTACAATAAGTAGGAAATGAACAATTTTAGAGGATCCTTCATATCATCTCATTATCTCCTTTGAAACTAACTCAATTCAGAATAGCAGACTGTCAACTGTACTTTTTGATCCTTTTGTATATGTTGAACATTGCTGTTTTCTTAGAAACTTTACATGTACATTGTGTATTATAGAGATTTACAATGACTGATTTAACTCTATTTTTAGTTTTGTTATACCCTTGGTGGTGTAAAAATAAATTAGTATTTTTGTAATGTCCAATTATAGATGCTGAAAGAACAGATCAGTCCAATATCAGCTTCCTTTTCATTCTCCTTGTTGACTCATGTTCCTTGATTTTCTGCATAAATTGGTAATATCTTTCTATACTGTGTAGCAGCACACAGCTCGTAACCTGGAAAGCAACAAACTAACTTTCTATTTATAAAGAATAAATACCTGCTTTTTTTCAGCAGCTTTTTTTTTTTCATAAACAAGGACAGAAAAAATCATTTAGAAAATCTTTGAAATTCAGATAGATTTAGACTAGTTTAAAGTCAGAAATAATCTGTATATGAACAGAAACACAAAATGGAAGTTCTCTCACAACTGTCCCTATTGACAGTACTCATCTATGTTTAAGTGTAATGTACAAAAAAAAAAAAAAAGCGTCTGCCTGATATCTTATATATGTAATTAAAGCAGCAAGGTCTAAATCCTCAGTAATCCTGTGCAAATTATGTGTGGGGCTAATGACTAGTGCATCTAAACCAACTCCCACAGGCAAGTGTAACAAGGCTGCCCAAAACCACCAAGACCTTCTTTCAGCTACCTGATAAATGCAAGTCCTGTGGAAAGAACCTGGCTTTCTGGTAAGTACGTGAAGTTTTCCTGTGATAGCAATGGACAAGATGATTTTTACTAAGACTAGCAGAGTTTGGTCTTAATGACAGAAATAATTTTCCAGAAAAGACAGAGGAAGAAAGGAGGATGCAGAAAGGGACTGATTAACAGCTGCACTTAGGCAAGATCAAACAATCTAATAAAATTAAGTAGCTTTGCAAGACCAAAGTAAGATCCAGAAAACCAGACTCTATTTGACTCGAGTAATAAAGATGTTGTAGCCAATAAAAGTTTATGTGGAAACATAATCCCTTAAACTGACAAAAACTAATTTCACCCGGAATAGTTAAGCGGTTACAAAATTACTCTTCTTTATTTTAACTTTCTTTTTATGTCAGTTGTAGTTCATAGATTCTGTGACAGATACCAGTGTAGAGTTTCCCTACGGTAAAACATTAAGCATCCGCGTCTCACCAGAAGTCAGATATCTGCCTAAAGAGAATGATACATAAATTATTGTTATTTCTCTTCTGACATTGCTGAGAGCCTTTGCTGCTATTCCAACACTTGTACCTGCATCAGCATGTCAGGAAGATACTTACTGCTCAAAAGATTTAATCACATAATTGATTGGCTTCCTTTATACCTGGTGGATGGACAGGTAGAAAGGCCTTTGCTGCACCATGTAGTGTCTACAGGAGGCTTTGCACACCCCGTCCTTTCTATCTGTGATGTGAGCGCTTATATCTGATCTGTACAATTGATGGAAAGAAATAGGCACTTCTGGGGGCTTCATCTGACTCAGATGCCTTCTTTCAGGAGATGAGTTGTGCCCTAGCAGTGCCTACCCATCTCCACTGATATTTAGGCAGACTGAGGTCATTAGGTCAAATGTAAATTTGATCAGACAGCCTACCCACCCCTGCTCAGTGCACTAAAACAGTCACAAAAAATTACTGTTGCCCTAAACTGTATTTCCTTCCTTTTTGTCTTCATTTCCTGTCTAAACCAGTTCCCTAGGGATGCCATGTTTTTACTGGAGAAAGTTTAATTGGTAGGATGGTTCTACGTAGCAGAAACTTACTGCTGTTCTCAAAAGAGGAAAGTTCATCCACAGATTTGATGTTAGCCATGTCACAATCCAAGCTATTCTAGCTGCATATGGGAGAAGCAGAGATGCTACAGAGGAGAAGAGACACATCCTATAGCTCAGGGTGCCAAAATGGCGCACAGTTTGTGTCATGCAAATGTGGCCTAGACCTTCAGACAATACATCTTCCAGCCTCCTCTCACTACTTTCTGCACCTCTGCCTCTTCGGACCAAGTGATGAAGAGGGACCCACACTGAGTCATGTGATAGGAGAAGGGTGGGAAAGAGGGAAGTTGCAGGATGGAGTCACATCCTCAGACATGCGTCTTCTGGCAGGGCTCCTGGAAACATGGGGATCCCCAGGGAGATGCTTTCTGTGTTTGTAACATGGCCACTCCCTTACTCTGTCAGGATAAAGCAGAGGAGACGCAGACCACAATGTTTCCCGTTCTGCACCTGTGTTCTTGCAACATAACACATGATTTGGACTCCGTTTTGAGTTTCCAGGTTCAGCTGATCACAATATGATTTATAGACCAATAATACAACATGAAAAGCATTCTCATTTCCTGCAGTATGTACAGTAATTGATCTTGATGCCAGCTGACTAGAAGATGCAGGGGAAAATGAAGAAATTCAGAAAACCTGGCCCAAATCCTTGAAAGTTATTTCTACTCACTGCAGAGGGTTTTGGATACAAGTCTCTGTGAGCCCTTCAGTGAACTTGAAGTTGAAGCACCGTGTTATTACTAAGATACATTTTTTATTTAAAAAGTGAGTTGCTGATTTTTATGATGGTTTTCCTTTATTTACAGAGAACATAATATCAGCCAGGGAATTTCTCTATTGGCAGTGACAAACTATGGAAGATTTCAGTTGTGTCAGTACTTCTATGAGTTTGATGCAAAGGAGAATTTGATTCCGGCAGTATGCAACCCACAGCCGTATGCCATGGAATGCTCTCTCGCTATATTCTGTCACTTTTATATATACATATCAAATGCATGTTAATCTCCTCTACAATAAATAATTGTGGCTGAAATAGATAGTCTACTGAGAACGTTTACTGATTCATAGTTTATACTTGTCTATACTACAGGTTTAAACTGATCCATCTACTGCTGTAGCTACACAACTGCAGTTCCATTTGGATGGACTCTTTACAGCAATCAACCATAGTTTGCAAGACAATATCTTCCTCTGCTTTCTAACAGGGGTAATTTCCACTAGTGGAAATGGAAGTTTTGGTTGTCAAAATAAAGATTTGCTGTTGCACGGCTATACCACTAGCTGAAAGTGGGGAAATCCAAGGTGTAGGCAGAACTGTAGCATCTGCAGTTCCTTTTAGAGTTTAACTTAGAGCTTTAACTTTAGAGCTCATCAATGAATTGCCATGAGAATATATGCAAATCATCTGGAGTTGTCAAGAAAGATACACATTAGAAAATCTCCTACTCTGATGGAAAACTTAACTAGAACACCACAGGGGAGGACTGAGAGTGGCTGTTAAACCTAACAGTACTTATGAAACCTACAGCTCAGAAATTTTCTAAACTGTTGATTAACAGAAGCTAAGGGTACGTATTACAGAACAGCTCTTTATACACTTTATGTTGATCTCCTACATGTTTTCTGAGTATCAGAATGTCAGGCCTTCGGATGAGGTGCTAGACAAACTTTTGGCTTGACTAGTGTGGTCATTCCTATAGACAGCAGTATAAGTAGACATGACAGATTCAGGTCAAGTACTTGAAGATGACTAAAAGCCTTTTTCTTGCCATATAAAACTGTCCTGAAACCCCAGTCTTGTCCTTATGACAGCATTGTGCTCTGGCAACAATTGCAAATAACTAAATGTTCAGATTTTGGGGCTTATTTCATGTAGTCCATGATTAGAAGGATGGGAAAATTTTCCACATTACTTGCACAGCCCCAGAGGGTTGATTCATTGCTGATGGATTTTGGATTAGACCTACTCTTTCTTCAGAGAACCAGCCTTTAATGACAGCTTTCACACTTGTTTATGCAGGTTTTAAGGGTGGGAGTGTTGATCTGCTGGAGAGCAGGAAGGCTCTACAGAGGGATCTGGACAGGCTGGATCAATGGGCTGAGGCCAATGGTATGAGGTTCAACAAGGTCAAGTGATGGGTCCTGCACCTGGGTCACAACCCCATGCAGAGGAGTGGCTGGATAGCTTCTCAGCAGAAAAGGACCTGGAGGTGTTGGTCAACAGCTGGCTGAATATGAGCCAGCAGTGTGCCCAGGTGGTCAAGAATGCCAACAGCATCCTAGCTCGTATCAGGAATAGTGTGGTGAGTAGGACTAGGAAAGTGAACATCCCCCTGTATTCAGGACTGGTGAGGCCCACCTCAAATACTGTGTTCAGTTTTGGGCCCTTGCACACAAGAAAGACATTGAGGTGCTGAAGCAAGTCCAGAGAAGGGCAACAAAGCTGGTGAGGGATCAAGAGCACAAGTCTTTTGAGGAGTGACTGAGGGAACTGGGGTTGTTTAGTCTGGAGGAAAGGAGGCTGAGGGGAGACCTTATCGCTCTCTACAACTATCTGAAAGGACATTTTAGAGAGGTGGCAGTCAGTCTCTTCTGCCAAGTAACAGGCAATAGGACAAGAAGAAATGGCCTCAGGTTGCACCAGGGGAGGTTTAGGATGGATATTAGGAAAAATTTCTTCCCTGAAAGGGTTATCCAGCATTAGAACAGGCTGCTCAGGGAAGTGGTGGAATCACCATCCCCGGAGGTATTTTAAAGATGGGTAGATGCAGTGTTGAGGGACATGGCTTAGTGGTGGCTTTGGCAATGTTAGGTTAATGGTTGAACTTCATGATCCTAAAGGTCTTCTCCAACCTAGGAAATTCTATAATTCTAAGGCATTCATGGGGAAACTCAGTGCATGGTAAAGCAGCAAACATGAACCAGCCCACTGATGGAGCTGCTCAGGTAGACTCATAGGTAGGTGCTGTTCTACTAGATACAAATTAGATATTTAAAGTGTAGTACAGGAAAGACCTGGGAGCTCCCAGGTATAGATACAGAGAACCAGCATGTGACCTCTCACAGGCATAAGTGACCCGTGAACCTTCTGCAAGCTGATGGGCATCTTCCCAAAAAGTGTTTCATCTGATCCTAAGTGTCTTAAGCATGCGATATATATTTTTCTGTCGAGCTGATATCTCTCTCCATTGATCAAAGGGTGAGCTTACATGTCTTGCCTAGAACAGATGACTTACTTTATATGTCTAAAGCTAGTTGAGTCCCCCCCTCCCATGGCCTATTTAGAACTGTTATGGAATCAGTGCCAAAATATCTGAGGAAAATACTGAGAGGGAAAAAAACCCCACATACTCAATGCAGTAACAGAGAAAGAAAAAGTAGAAAATAAACCTCAAAAAAATATATGTTGATTATAAAAAACTGATGTTAGAGAATGTGTTTATCAGAGCTAGGATAGTCAAGTTATTCAGAGCAACAGAAGAAAAACCACCCACCATGACACTGTATCTCAGTTTCCCTTGTTTGGGAAGGTTACTCTTGAGAACTCCCAGCTTGTCTTTTCCTTTCACTCACAATCTCCTTTATCTTTATATCAGTTTTACCCAAATTGCCCTTTACAACTCCTTGATTAAATTTAGGCTGGATTCCTTTACACATTGTGTGATTACCTGCAGAGAGCTATTCTGTTACGTCCAGAGGAGTGTTTACATGGAAGATAGATGTATATATAGGTATAAAGATAGATATATGGATATTTAAAGATCACCTCTTCATACTTCTTATATCCTGTTTAATTCTAGCTGGTATGAACAGGCTCACACATTTGATCATGATTCAAAGCCGATTAAACTCAATGAAAAGCTCACACTGACTTCAACAGACATTAGATCATGCTCGCAGAGAGGATAATAGACCTTTCAGCAGAGGAAATGAAAGTGTAATAATACACTGGCTTAGTGTATAATCATGTCTTCATCTAATAGCTAGCCCCAATGTCTGTAATAGTTCACTGGTTTCTTACAGATAAAAAGTCTACTTTTTTGGCTCTGATCTTACTCTTTTGGTATTGAAGGTCATGGATTCAATTCCCACCAATAGCCACAATGAAGGGACACTGCTGTATCTGTGTATGAAGGCAACTGAGGAACAATGTGAACTCTTTGGCTTTTAGAGGCATTTGTCTAAAAGAGATCATATATAATAGAGTGATTTAGTTCCTGAATTCTTGAATCATGTATTTTTCCTCTAATCCCCAATCTCAGAGACTATAAAACCCATTTTTTTACTGGGAGCATATGTAACTGGCACATAACTCTTTAAGCTTTTCTGGTAGAGGTAGCTTTTTGAGTACTGGCATTTGTGATATCAAAATATATGTCACACTGTTTACTGCAAAAGCTGTATCTCTAGTACTAAGCTAAAAAATGCCAGTCAAAGTTCCCAGACTTTGAAATATTGTCCATCCTGGTACACTGTCAGAGGGCTTCCAAGGGCAGGTTTGACCAATGTCTCCCAGAACCTCACAAGGTTCCTGGGCATGGTTGGCCATTCCCAGTAGATTACTTTGAGGGTAAGAGGACTTGGCAATATGGATATGGGCTGTTTTGTGCCACTTGAATATTGTACCAGTCCCAGGCAAATTTAATTCATTAGAACACATGCAGACAAAGGGTCTAAATCTGTCTCCTGGCACCTGCATCCAGCAATGGTCCCGGGGGGGAGTCCTGTTTAGAAGTCTGTTGCAAGTGGTATCACTGCATTTTTAAGAGTGGCCAGCTATGATGGAGTGAAGACTATTGTAATTACTTGTCTATATTTCCTGTATAAGAACTAGTCTGAGGAGGCTTTGACCAAAGACTGCAATGATAATACAGAAAAAAAGATAATAATACTTTATTAGTGTTGTACAACAATAACTCACAGAGTCTTTGTGTAGAGCTTTTCCAACTTATACCTGGATGAGACATCATTGGCTGCAGAAAGGAACTATCAACAGAGAAGAAAGTAAAGGAAAAGTATACATACCCTACATCTGCACAAATCCCCTCTATATATTTTTGTCATTGGAAGAAACAGAAATAACAATATCAGAGGATATAAAATTAATTTAAGGAATTTGATAAAAACTATATAGAGAAGGCTAACTCCAACTAATCAAGTTGGCAATCTTTCATCTGCTACAATATACCCTAAGTATTCTCTTGCAGATTCCTTACAGGAGCAATAAATCAAAGTTTGAGATGAGAAATGCTGTCTAATGATGGGCTATGGTAAGAGAGAAAGTGTGGAATAAGGAAGAGTCTCCCTTGCTCAAGGAGGATGAGGTTAGAGATCATTTAGGCGAACTTGACACCCACAAATCCATGGGCCTCCATGGAATGCACACATAAGTGCTGAGGGACCCAGTTATTGCAGAACCACTCTACATCATCTTTGCATGGTCATGGGTAACAAGCAAGGTGCCTGAGGACTGGAGGAAAGCCAATGTCATGCCAGTCTTCAAAAAGGGCAAGAAGCAGGACCTGGGAAACTACAGGGCAGTCAGGCTCACCTCCATCCCTGGAAACGTGATGGAACAGCTCATTCTGGATGCCATGTCTAAGCATGTGGAGAAAAAGAAGGTTATCAGGAGTCATCGCCACAGATTCACGGAGGGGAAATCATGGTTGACCAAACTGACCTTCTATGACGGAACGACTGGTTAGGTACATGAGGGGAGAGAAGTGGACATTGTCTACCTTGAATTCAGCAAGGCTTTTGACACTGTCTCCCATAACTTACTCATGTGTAAGCTTGGGAAGTGTGGGTTTGATGAGTGGACAGTGAGGTGGGTGAGAACTGGCTGAATGGCAGAGTTCAGAGGGTTCTGATCAGTGATGCAGAGTGTAGTTAGAGGCCTGGAGGCTGCAGTCTTCCCCAGGGGTCAGTACTGGGTACAGTATTGTTCAACATACTCATCAGTCACCTGGATGCAGGGACAGAGTGTACCATCACCAAGTTTGCTGATGATACGAAACTGGGAGGAGTGGCTGACACACCAGAAGGCTGTGCTGCCATTCAGCGAGACCTGGACAGGCTGGAGAGTTGGGTGGAGAGAAACCATATGAAATTCAACAAGGGCAAGTGTAGGGTCCTGCGCTTGGGGAGGAATAACCCCATGCCCCATTACAGTTTAGGGGCATGCTGGAAAGCAGCTCTGCAGAGAAGGACCTGGGTGTCCTGGTGGACAACTTGACCACGAGGCAGCAATGTGCCCTTGTGGCCAAGAAGGCCAATGGTGTCCTAGTGAGCATTAAAAAGAGCGTGGCCAGCAGGTCAAGGGAAGTCATCCTCCCTCTCTACTCTGTCCTAGTGAGGCCACATCTGGAGTACTGTGTCCAGTTCTGGGCTCCCCAGTTCAAGAAAGACAGGAACTACTGCAGAGTCCAGCAGAGGGCTACAAAGTTGATCAAGGGCAGAGAGGATCTCCATTACGAGGAAAGGCTGAGACCTGGGTGTGTTTAGCCTGCAGAAGAGAAGACGGAGAGGGGATCTCATCAATGTTTATCAAAATCCAAAGGGTGCGTGTCAAGAGAATGGGGCCAGACTCTTTTCAGCGGTGCCCAGCGACAGGACAAGGGGCAACAGGCACAAACTGGAACACGGGAAGTTCCAGCTGAACAAGAGGAAAACCTTTACTTTGAGGGTGGGAGAACACTGGAACAGGCTGCCCAGAGAGGTAGTGGAGTCTCCTTCTCTGGAGATACTGAAAACCCACCCAGATGCAATTGTGTGCAACCTGCTCTGGGTGACCCTGCTCTGGCAGAGAGGTTAGACTAGATGATCTCCGAAGGTTCCTTCCAACCCCTACCATTCTGTGATTCTCTGATTCTGTTATTATGACTTGTACAGGTTGACAGAATTTCTATAACATGCCATTCTTTTCACAGATTCCTGCATTCATGCTTTCATTTCCATGTAGGCAGGAATGCAGATGTTACCTAGATTTAGCAAAAAACTAATTTTCAAGATGTCTTCTGCCAAAATTGCCAAGAACCATGAGTGTTTCTGGTATTCTCTCCATTTCATTTCATTGCCCATTAGCGAGGTAGGTCTTCATGTGCATGGTATGCCTATAATGGCAGAAAAAACTTCCCTTCCAAGTACTATATCCATTTATTCTGGTGTGTAACTAACGTACAGTAGATTATAAAACGGAGATAATGTTCAGCCACAGCTATTATCAAGCCAAAGCTTCTCCAATTCATTTCTCAAGTGGGGTATCACATTAGCACTTTATAACAAGTATATGAAATACCTGAGATCCCCCAGATAGGGCTCTGAGGATAAATTCATAAATGCCAATTTTAAATTACAAATACTATGTTTAAACCCGATCCATAAGGAAGGCGCATAGACTTTTAAGTCAGTAATGATTTCAGTTCAGTCTTCTAGAGACAGCTTGTCCTCCTTTTTCTGACCTAGGAAGTACATCATAGCATAATAATTCACAATAATACTACTACTATTATAACTATAGCATAATAATACAGCTAATCACAGTACTGTAACTAGAAATATGCAAAAAGTCTGATACTGTAATTATGATGCTCTAGCTATTCCACAAACCTTGACAATAGCATCACTGACTAATACAGTGAACCCAGCTTTACACATTATAAGTTCTCTTGATGCCATATTATACAAAGTCTTCCTGCCTTGTCTCACAGAATCTCTGTGGGTGGGATTTCACCTAGCTTTAAACATCCACAGAAAGGATCTCAGCTGCTAAACTAATCACCTTAGTGTGTCTTTATGGTCAGAAGAAGAAATTAGGCACTTCAAGGATGTGATTCATTTACATTATTTTTAGGATGAGAAGAATAACATCTTACAGCTCCCATGTTTTGACTCTGGTGTCTGTAAAGGAAAGCAAGGATGACAAGTTCAGATGTAGACATCGATGTAAGCAATTCCTGTTCACAGGGTCTTGCTGTCTGAGCTTTTCTGAAAGGATACTGACTTTATTCAGGAAGATAGACAATATTTGAAACACAGTTCAAGAGACTGAAAAGGTCCAGAAGGCTTAACAAACTGCATTCTTCGTAACTTCTTAACTGCAATTTCCCTGCTGCTTAAGCTCTTAAACACTCAAAGTGATGTGGTCAATAAAGCTAATAATATACGTCATTCTCCCCTAAGAAAACAATTCACTGAATGGCAAATCCTAGTGGGTTGATTTTTGAAGAGTCATATCAAAAGAGTTGATTAAAAAAGAGCACTTGATTTTTATAAGTTTTATGATAACTGTGAAAACCACATTCTTTGCAGTGATGAGGCTTTGTTGGAACTACTCTTTAGGGACAGAAATAACTAACCAAGATAAATCAGGAAACGTAAAGGAGAAGAGTGAACAAATACTACCTGAATCAAATCATTTTATCTCATTAGTGTAAGTACTGCAGCTTAGAGAAAATCAACACTTCCAGTCTCTGCTGTGCCAGCAAGGAACAATTAGACTTTTTTGTTATCTTCCAGAACTTCTGCCCACACCCGAGCTGCACTGAATGCCCTTGCCTCTCCCAAAGCCAGTCAAAGCTACAGATGCTCACATCACCACGAGACTAGGAACTTAACATGCTTGTTGTTCAGCTTAGATACTCCAGAAATCTGTATCCCATGATGCCTTTTTTGCTTCCTTCTGTGAGTATAATAAGCTGGATTTGTTGGTAGATATAAGGTACTAACTCATACTTACCTTTTGAAACAGAGAAAGTGTAATAGTATTCTTGATTTTGCTGAATTCTGATTAATTTAATCACTAAATACTCTTGATTTATTATGAATAACCACCATGACCAACCATAAAGCAAGAAGCACTGTGAACATTTCTCTTTTGCCCTCTGAAAATTTGGTTATTCTTGTTCTTAAGACAATGAGGTAAGAAAAGTAACAGAAACAGGGTGAACCTTTAAAAAACTTTGACAGGAATCTCTTTTCAGACACGCACTCTGATTGTCACCAGATCCCTCTGGAATACACTTGGAAAGTTCCTTTAATGACAATAACTTATGAGAGACTATTGTAATAAAAGGCAAACTGATAAACAGAAGGTATGGAACCTAGTGATTACTAAACAAGAATTTTTAATTAATACTGACTGAATTATTTATGACAAAAGATTCACTCACATAATGGCAAAACCTTTCATAAGACCACAGGCAGCAAATTCCTTTATCTATTATATTTTAAAAGTACTTCAGTATATATCCTTTTAGCAAACACAAGATCAAACACAGCAAAATCAGCAACAACATAACAAAAACAAGCTGAAGAGTGAGAGGACTGCTTTCCAAAAAAAAAAAAAACCAACCAAATAAATTGCGGTTTAATTATTCAGTAAAATTATTTAAAACTACAAAAGCAATGGAACTGTTATTAACGTTTCCATTAACAAGCAGCGTGTCTTTGTTCAGATTACATTTATTGCTTCTAGCAAGGGGCTGTCACTGTCTGAAAGCTACTCCATGCTTCAAATAGCTCTTACAGGAACAGGATCAGATCAGTCTCAGAGAAAAATCTGAAGGAGAACTCAGTCTTCTCTAAATCAACCAAGTAAAACAGGACTTGCAAAGTCAAGAGGAGAGATGGTCAGCCCAGTGGTGTCAAGGGACCAGGGTATCTGCAGTGTGTCCCACTCCACAGGGTCTCAGGTACATCGGTCTGTCGTGTCTATCAGAGGCTGGTTTGATCTGATCTGGCCATAGACCAGCACTCAGGAAAAATGCCCAAAGCAGCGCTGGCTCTTCGCTCCCACGGCAGCTCCAGGATGCTGAATCCCCATGGGTGGGCTAAAACAGCCTCGTTTGAACATTCAGCATCTGAGCATCCTCGTGACAGTACACACATCACACAGCATGCAGGAGCCTCCTGGTCTCATCCCCAGGATAGCCGGAGACAGAGGACACCAACCAGGCACTTGCTGACAGCAACCCTCTGTGAAGGCTGTGATGTTTTACAGCACCTGAACATTGCAGCAGTAGTTTAAAGCAGCGAGGAATATCCTGGAAGCTTATTAATTTCCCTGAAGTCTGTTCAAGGTTCACGATGGGGCTTAGCCTGTGTAGTCTGAGAAAGGACGAAATGAATTAGAACTTGCTCCGGGTGGTTCCTGTCTGCTTCATCTTTGGTGGGGCAGGGAGTGGTTCAGACAGTACCTGTAATTTAGTCTATCCCAAAAGGAAAATGATAACAGTTCAGGAGGATTCTTTTGAGCCTGGTTGTAAGCCATGCAGAACAGACTCCTTGTAGTTGAGGAAAAAAATGTTGAGCCGCCAGAAAGAGAATGAGTTTACCTTTACCAGGCGTTGGACGAACTGCTAAGACCAGAACTGGGATCCCCTGCTCATTTTTTCTGAACTGCAGAAAATAGGTGCTGCCAATTTTTTATCACTTATCTCTGTTCTGCTACAAGTATCAGACATATAAAAGCATTTAAACAAGTGGGTGTGGGCTCCAGCACAAACACAAGATGTATATGCCATGCTCCAGTGTCAAGGAAACTCTTGTTTTTCTTCACTACAGTTCCAAAACATCAAATAAAAATTAATTCATGCTTGAACTGATTCATTCTGAACACTGATGAAATGCCAAACACAGTAATTTTTTTGGAATAATGCCCAAGACAAGGAGCCTACACAAAAACTGGCCACGGTTGGTTTAGTTACCATTGAGTACAATTAGAACCCAAACCTCTTGCAATGGAGATGGGGGTATTTGATTTACTTTGTTATATGATAGGAAGCACTTCTGCTTTTTTAGGAAAGCACCCAAAAAGCACAGAAATTACTCTACCCTTAATGCGCTTTTTTGTTTTGTTTTGTTTAACTTGTCATTTGCAATCTATTTTTTTATTTTGCAGCTATTAATCTGTAATCTTTGCAGCTCATCTGCCACCTTGTGGCCCCATTGCAGACTTTTCTTGGAGCTGAAAAGGAAGAATGGGTTCTTTAGCAAAATCTCTGCATCTGCTCTGCTCTTGCCAACCTGGCAAATACAGTGGCCTTCATTATTATCAGTCTGACTAGCCTTTCCCCACAGTGTCAAAAATTAGAAATCCAGCAGGTCACGTCTGTAAACTACCAATATACGTTTATCTCTGTGCACTGTATCTGTATATACATGTGGAAATAGAATCAGTTACACCTATTAAATCATAAACATGATGTTGGGAATATACACATCATATAAGATGACATATACATCTATAGAATGATAGACAATGAGGCTGAAAAAGACCTTGTGATCTCACCCAGTCAATCTTCTTCTGCAAAGCTGAACCAGATCTAACAGAACATTTCTGATCAGTATCTAAGCTTTTCACAAAAACCTCAAACAACAGAGATTGCCTAGCCTCCCAATAAACTATTCAAGTGCTAACTGTCTTACTACTAGAAAGCTGTTCTCCATATTTAAGCTAAACCATTGGGTTTAGTCCCATCACTTTCTGTCCTGTCGGACAGATTCATGATGAATAGTTTATTCCTTCCTTTGGCACACACATAGAACATTGATGAATTGATATCAGTTTAAACTGTTTCTCTGATATTAACTGATTCTGATATGGATAAATGATGGATATTTACATTAGAATTATCTGGGCCTGAATTATTCACAAATAACTAGGGATTTTGTATGTCCAATTTAAATCTCATTGAAGAGGTTTGATTTCTGAAGTGTCTCCTTGCGAAAATAGGTCTCTGTATAGTGGAAAATAACTAGGAAGCTAGAAACTGGGGCACCAGAAATAACTGGTTGTTTTTGAAAATCTAAACGCTGATATTGCAAAGAATGAATCGACATTTTTGTCTTATGGTGATAAAGTTTTAGCTGAAGAGGGTCCAGGTGCTTGATCTTGCCATCTTGAGAACTTCCAAAATTACAGTCGGCAGCGCCCCCCTTGAAAGAAACCATTGCCTCTAGTTTTTTATATTTTAGCTCAATTTAAAAAACAAGCTGCTACTCCATCTGCTGCAGCAGAGTACGTTTACAGAGTTGAACTGCATGGTCTACATGTTAATACCATCGTGTGAGCTGCATGATTACTGCTCAAAGACAGATTATATCTACACATCAAAAGGATCCTACAGAATATGCCAATTTGACGTGCTCATAAAAAGCAGTCACTTTTACAGCTAGTGCCATGCCTATTAAAGGCACTTAGGTACATCAGTAATATTAAAGACATCCCTCAACCTTATCAAGTTATTTACTGAGATCTGCTTTTATATAAAACATCTCCTGACATGCAGTTTCTTTGGCTGAAAGGGTTGAATAAAAATGTACAGAAAAACACATCAGGGAGATGACATAATTTAACACCCTTTTCAGTCTTTGCTTCGAAATGTCCATCCCATCGTCAGTTGTCTCAAGGGCAGAAATGAAATACTCTCTGCCTTCTGTTGGCTACTAATTTTTTTCTCCGGTACTTTAGTCCACATCATCTCTTACACACACAAAGAAAGGCTATCGCAAGATTCTCAGTCATCTACAAATATGGCAATATTGACTTTGGAGAGAGAGACTCCTCCTCACCTATAAGGCTTGCAGGCCCTTGCAACAGCTATCTTTTAGGCACATTTGAAAACGTTAACCCCTCGTTCACACCAGCCCAGCATATTAAGCCCCATCCCATGTCAGTACATGGCAATAGGTGTGAATCATGCCCAGAGCATACCCCATACCTTTTCTGGCTAAAGCACCAGCCTTTTATTTTTGGCCTCAAAACTGATGTAATAGTAAGAGGCTTCACTTAGTCCTGAGCATCTCAAGTGATCAGAAAGCTTTGGCTGCCATTCATTGACAGGAGATGAAAAAATTATAACTCAGGCCACCACAGAGGGCAACCAACGATGCTTCCCTTGGAGGGTCACTGTGGTTTTTGCCTGGGGGACAGTGATGGTACTTGCTGAAGGCTATCCTCCTGCTGATTTATTCATGAATGAATCAGTATGTTGGCTGGGGGCAGAGAAAGGCTCTAGGGTTTGAGGTGATTTTGCCTATCTACAGCTGCTGGACAGGAAAACCGTAGTAAAAATACCTGCCAGACCTGTGGCAGATGCCTCCCATCTCTCTCAGAGCAAGTCTGAGTGAAAAAATGCAACTCTCTTTCTTGAATTATCGCAAATTTGCCTCAAGCTTTCTCCATGGAGGTGCCTGATGCCCAGGGCTGAGGCTGTCCCAGCTCCCCATAGATCTGTCCTGCTGGCTCGGGGGTTCCCTACAACCCCAGGTCATCTCTACAGGGAGCCACCAGCATGCAGAAGCCTTGACATTTTACTAGCACCAGACCTGATGCTCGTGATGGAGAAAATAGATTCCAGCTCCTTTCTCAATACTGTGTATGTGCTGAGAATGGAAAGGGAAATTGCTTGGCGACGGGTGTTCGGTACGGGGACTCAGCTGCCGCTGGGTCAAGGACAACCGTATGGAGGAAGCAGCAGACTGTAGTTTCCATCACACCTCAGTCCTCTGCCAGCCCTGAACACTGATGTGGCTGTTTCCCCTGGCAGCAAGCAGTGCCAGAACGCCTCTCAGGCAGCATGTTGCCCTCAAGTGGGAGGACGGCACTGCAGACTCCTGTGGACGCACTGTCTCTTCATTTTCTGACCATACAGCATCCACCACAATGCAGTCCTCATCAACAACTAAGGCACATTTTCCATGAGCTACAAGCTAAAGGTTTACTGTAAGTGGGCACTAAGTATAAACTGCATTTTATTGCTTTCCACTTGAAGTGTTTGTGCTGCAAAATAAAACTCCGGTGATCCCTGCTTTAAAAGTAACAAGGTGCAACAGGTCCAGCTGCTTCTAAAGTAGTATAGTGTGTCACTGATGTTGAGCTTCCACTTATGAGATGTTTTTTACCTGAATCAGAGTGATCCCCACGATTGTGTAAGTCACCACTAGCTCTCTGAAAAAGGAGAATATCCACATACTCCACCTGTTTGATGGACAGGACTGGGCTCTGGGAACAAATACAAGATGCTCAAGATTGCTTAAACTTCTTTGCAATAGGACTTCATGGAGAAGCTGCAGGAAGAGCTTTTGTGCAAAAAGCAGTGTCTACCATGTCACAAGGGAGACCTGTACACTGTCTCCTTCCAGATCAAGCAATAGCATGAGTGTGTTGCAGAGGCCTCAGAGCAGCCTCTGTCCCAAATACCTTCCAAACAGTCAGAAAAACACCCTAACGAGGCATAGCGGTGGCCAGAGTAGGGAACAGAGAAGATATCTCTCTTCCTAGTGGCCACTGAAGACATTGCACATGAAGAGCTCAAAAACAGTGATGCTGAAAAAGAGAAATAAAAGTATAAGCAAGTTGAGCAACGATCATATTTTTATCAAGGACATCGAAGAAGAAAAAGGCAAGGGAATATTAAATGACGTGGGTAAAGAAGAGGATAAAAGATGGGAAATATTTACCTGGGACTTTGGAATTGGAAGAGGAAGAAGGAAAAATAAACTTCACAAGCTAGAGAGCGTTCCTATAGAACATCTGATGAGATCACAGCTGGGTCCCATGTGTTACTGTTTCTTCAAATTTCTCACTTACATATGTATATAAGACCACCTGCATACATTATTTTCTATTTCAGAACTAGCGCGAAGAGCTCCTTTGAATAATACATTTTTTATGTATACCAATATTTTAAAACAAAACAGTTCTGCATTATTTGTTCCAATCTGTCTGCAGTTTAAATTATGCTGCAGCAGAATGTTTCAGCATGAATTGCATTTGAAATATAAAATTGTTTATGCTGCTTTTTCCCCCTTTCCAATTGAAAACAACCCAATGTAACAGTTGTAATGGATTTTTAAACACATTTATCACCAACGAATCTTTTCAAGGAGGAAAAGCCAGTAAGTGGAACACAAACGGACCTTTGTTACAACAATTCCCCATGGTGTGGCTATGTACTGTGCAAAATAGAAACTTACATCCTCTAATTACATTTTCTTTATATTTGTGATGAATCAAATTTTCAGCTTAAAAAAAGAACAAAATCTTTAAGTACCATAATTAAGCAGAACATGATTTTCTTTATGCCTTTCTTTACACAGCTTTCCTTCCTGCCATTCACTATGTAGGCAAATCCAAACAAAACCCTTGAGACCATGGAGCATTCCCACCAAAGGACTCTTCCCAATAAAGAGCCCAAAGATAATTATTTCTCAAATGGATAGACCCAGAAGTAGTTAAAAACATCCCCAAAACACCAAGTTCAATTTTTTTTAATTTTCATGAAGTGTCAAACTATGGTTAATTATTTGTCTACCTACCTAGCACAGACACAGTTGCCTTCTGTTCTTACTGTGAGAGGCACTAAAAGACTCTGTTACACCCAGACTTATAACTTCTCTGGATGCAAGAGCATTGAAGAAAGACCATATTGTTATTGTGGTGGTCTTGCCTCTGGGGAAGCCCTTGCAAGCAGGGAGTTTATTTTATGACTTAATTTGAGTGAGTTGTGAATGGCTTTGTGGCTGTCTGGAGTGAGAGTTGGACTCATTTTTTCTGAACACTTCCCTGAACAATGAATGCATTATATAAACTTTATTAAGAACACAGATTAAGAAAATATGTGGATTCCATGCCATAGATATGTCTTTTATTGGGAATTAATTTGCAAGGGTCCAAGATTTACCATTGTTTACAGATAATAGAAAGTATATCTTTGACTTCCCTTACTGGGTGCTTCAATAGAAATGTTTCTTGAATCTGTACTGTCACTGAATACCCAAACCATTAGTAAGACAGACAGAGGTATGCAGATTTTTGGCTCCTAATTGCCCATTGAAGGGCAGTTATGAAAATGTTATTAATTTAGTAGAAGATAAGTTTTCATTTCAACTTCAGAACTAGCAAGAGCGTAAATTCCACACCACATCCTAAGACAAAGTATCAATAATTATGGACAACATGGATAAATACCACCATCAGAACTATTAGTTATAAAAAACGTGTTTGGGCAGGGTTTTAGCCACTCCTAAGGAATAGCTGTAGATGCCAGAAATTGCAAAACTGATCACCGTGGTTGTCCCAGAGAGGTAAGAGTGGCCGGGCTTTTTTAAAGTGTGGTATCTCTTGCAGCAACAACTGTTGCAATAGTTTTATGAACCAGAGGAGAGAAGTAATTTATCCAACAAGTGCAAACTGTAAGACAAACTTCCTAGCCACTGTGACCTGAAAACATCTGTTTCATTTGCTGAAGCTCTGTACATAGATCTTGCAACACACACCACTTTCAGTGTTGGCTCCATGGAGAACATAGCAAAGGCCTAATTTTACCCTCAGACAGGTACATGCAGCCCTCAAAGGCTTCAGACAGCCTTGCCTGGCCATATCTGAAAATAAATTCCAGCTTAAAGCTCCAGCAGTACCCATCATATTACTGTATATTGGAGGCACAGCCATGAGTTCTGCTATGATGCTGACTGCCAGCTCTGCTTCTGAGGAAGGGTTCCTCAGGATGGAGGATTGGTAAGGCTATGAGCTTAGCAGATAGACAGGACGGTCACTGCTCCAACCCTTTTTTTTTGAATAAGAACTACACGACTTTGGTACTTTGAGTATGTTATGGCAGGGAGAACTGTGTTTGTTGGGTGTTTGACTGGGAGGTGTGAAGATGTTTTCACTCTGGTCTGCTCCATCAGGGATTAAGGAGAAATTTGGAATTCTTGCATATTCCTGATGGGCCTTGGGATCTTTATGGATCTGGTATTTGTAGTCAGATATTGCAATGTATTACAACAAGAACACAATGAGATTGGACTCGGTTCACATGGAAGACACTGTGGAGAGCGATTAATAGATTGTCTTTACCCAGACCTTTTCTGAACAAGAACTGTCTTTCTTAAACCAGGTTTTCAGAACTTAGCCTTGTAAGCTTTCTTAACATTCAGAATTTTCATAGTTTACGTACAGTGTGACAGAGCAGAGTGTCTCTCTAGTATATCATTCTCCATTCGCTCTCACTCCCAGAACACTAGTACAGGAATTTCTTCAATGAAGTGATGTCTCACCATGGAGTCACGGAAAATAAGACTGGAAGGGACCCCTAGACACAGAATCAGAGTGGTCTTTGCCATTCCTGAGACCAGCTTGACTACTTTGTCTTTTGTTTATATAAAAAATCCAGCAGTGATGACTCCTTAATCTCTCCATAAAGACAGCCAATCTTGATCTGAGAGCATCAGAGGAAGGTTCATTGCTGAGAGAGAAAACAAATGATTGAAAGATACCTAAAATTTGGGTAAAGAGCCTTGTTTTAAAGCAATAACTTTCTTGAGACATATTTGTTTTGATTAAAAAATAAACGTAATTAAAATATAATAAAAACCACAAAATATTTCTGCAATTGTAACAAAACAAAGACGTGGAAATGAATGCATTTGTAACAAGGATGCAATCAGACAAGGCCGCTTTCCTAAAACCCCTTTTTCTATAATCATAGCTGCATGAAATATGTAGGCAAAAGCCCAGTGTTTTGCTCAGAAAACAATTTATATCCGGCTAGGACAGTAAATTATGCTCACTGCTACTTTGGAAAAAAAAAATCTTTAAAGGGAAAGGGAAGAAATCTTGTATTCAAGAGACATCAGCCTGTTGGTTGTGACTGCACTGGCTGTTGTGCTCGTTGATGTCTTTGCAGGTTTATTGTGGCTTTTATACACATTGACTTAATGTGGCAGACAAAGCTTAACTTCTCCCTGAATTTGCTCTAGAATACGTCTAAGAGTAATGGTGCAAAAAATCCTCTCCCTCTCTCTCCTCCCATGTATGTGTGGGGGTGAACATACACCTGCCAATGCGGGCATACATGTCTGTCACTCGTGCACGTGTGTAAACAGTATTTCTAATTCTGGGGTGCTGAAACAGCTTGTTAGCATAAATATCTCAGTTATTTGTTTAGGTACTCAAGTGGCAATAAAAAACACGTTCTTGTAATGTGATGTCTTTTGTTTTCAAGAATGCCCCCAGGAACTTGATTTGGACCTGATGTTAGCAGAAGCTCTATGCTTAAGAGACTGCGATTCGTAAAGATTTATTCCTGAGACATAATTGAAAAATCTCAGTAGCAATGGTGTGTCACCATTTACACATCACGTGGCCAACCTGCTGTAAAGGACCCAGTGAGATTTCCCTGTACTCTGGACAGTATGGGGTCTGCCCATTGCTGGTCAACCTGCTCCTGTAATAAAAGAAAAGGCCATTTTAAAATGTTTCAAGCTTAAGTTTACTACGTGCTGAACACAGGAACAAAAAAAGGAAAGTCTTACTTCCACAATTTTTTTTATTGATATTCTGTCATATGATACTGTAACAAAGCTACTTATGCTTTGGAAAATGCTGCACAGTTCTGACCTCAGAGTTTTGTGATAAAAATAACTATATGCTGAATTGATGGTGGTATTTCTGCTGGTAAGGGTGGAGAAAGGTAAAAGGCAAAAATCACTAACAGGTCTCTGCTACTTTTCTCACATCATACAAGAAAACAAAAGAACTGCCATTGATATTATTAAGCCATTGCTGCAGCCACATAATTAGAAACCTTTGCAATTTGCAGGATTTACACCTCTGACTTGCCTGCAGTTATTATTTTGCCATGGAAATATAAACATTATAGGTGACTATTATTGCAAAACATGTTCATACCATTTAAGCTGCCCAGTGCTTTATCAGTGCAGGAATGACAAGTCACCTGTACAGTTAAGCTTCACCCTTAAGACAACAAAATAATACAAGACAAAATGCAGGGTAACCGATCAATAGATGGAAAGCCTGAGGGTTGCTGAAAGGGAAGAAAGGGCAGAGGGGAGGATTTTAGGTGATTTTAGAAACTAGAAAGAGGAAATAAATAGAAAGAGGCAGAATAACAGATGTGTAGCACAGGGAAAAGAAACACAGAAAAAGGAAATGTCAGAGGAGTGGAAGGACTTCAGCATGTAAAAGCAAATGGGAACAAGCAAGAATGTAAATAAGAAGAAATTTTGCCAAACAAATAGTTCAAAAAGAAATGGACCTACCCCTAGTCTTCACAGCCCTACCAGGAAATGCCCAAAAGTGGGGATATTTCCATCCCAATCTGTAAAACTGGCTTACCTCCTTTTTTCACTCCTCCGCAATGAAACCCACCCTAGCCACCTTCAGTCCTCATCCCAGACACCTTCAATCTGATGAGAAAATTACCCTCTGGTGAGAAATGACTCCCAAATTTGTGACTTACTAGTGTAGGACACTGGTAATGTTTTGCAACTGTTTTTTTCTTCAGCTCCATCATGATGTCCTAAAATTGGGACCACCTCCCTGTTCCCTATGGAAAACATAACTATAGTATGGGTAAAACACTACGTCCTGCGTTCAGCTGGTAAAGAGTTCATTTTCTTTCTGTGATTGCTGTGAAAGGAATGTCAATAATACCTATCGGTTTTAGTTGTTGTTAAGTGATATTTACACTATTCAAGGACTTTTTCAGCTTCCCATAGAAGAACAGACAGAAAAAAGGAATGGCCAATGAGATATTCCATAACATAGATGCCATGCTCAGTATATAAATGGGGGTTATCCGGTGGGTGGGAACCTGCAATCACTGCTCCGTAGAGTTCCAATTCACTGGGCAGTGAGAGTGAATCACATCATTATTATTATTATTAATGTTGTTTTGTTATTTTTCCTCCTCTGTTACCATTTCTATTAAACTGTCTTTATTCCACCCCACAAGGTTTTTTATTCTTCCTTTCCTCTCCTTTATTTTTTCCTCCTCCCCCCACCTTTCTGGGGTGTACAGGGGTGAGCAAGCGACGACATGGTTCTAGTTGTCAGCTGGGGTTAAACCACAACACGCTAATTTAGCATCATAAGCAAAGAGAATAGCTTCACATCAATTCACTCCAATATGGTGCTAGGGAAGCCTTACAACACCATCAATTGGCTGAAAAGTGGAATGGTTGTCACGGGATGGTTTGTTTTGGTATGTTTTGCTGTTACATTATTGCACATACCGAGTAGTCTCAAATCAATGAAACAAGACAGTCAAATTCTAGGTTAAACACTTCCTTCCTATCAATAAGATACTTTTGTCTGGAGCCAGGCTGATGTTTTCTAAAAACACCACTTAATATGATTCAGGTCATGATCAGTCACATTATCAACCGTTCAGTTCAGATGCACTTCCTCACCTCCAACCGTGCTGTGATCATTAGAATCAAATATTCAGAAATCATTAAAAAGGCAAATCAGAATAAAGCCATTCCTGTATGGGAAGAGATCACAGGAGAGCAGTAAGATACACAGTTATCTGCCAAGAAAATGTGAAAAAACCAGAAAACATTAAGGAAAGCTGCTGTGAGAGGAAAACACAGGAATCGGAAGATGCTGGTTTTTTATCTTTAGCTTTGACGTTTTTTTAGTTTTTCAATGTTTTCTCCCACATTCAGGATAGCTTTACCTATCTTTTGGCACAGCAAGCCAAACCCAGATGTGGGTTATAATTCTTTCTCCTAAGAGACCGCTTACCACCACCTTCGTGCGTGGCTCCCATCAATGCATGGCAATGGTGCTCACAGAGCTGTACAGCCCTTTGCACCATGGACTAAGGGGATGGATCCATGATGGTTTAGGTCTTCCTTCTTAGACCTGAGTCTGTTCTCTAAGGCTTTTCCAGTGGGAATAGCCCAGTCCTTGTTCTCTCCATGTCATCTTCCCATCCTGATTAATGTTTCCCTGAAGACACTGGTGTAATATAAGATATATACTAAAGTGCTAATTAATTCATAATGGGCAACTCTGCAACTCCTTTAGACCATGAATAAGAACAATAAAGGGTTTTGGTGATTTTTCAAGATTAGCAGCTGTATCTCAGTCAAGGCAAAGAAAGATTGGAGCAATGCCAGTCTGAAGATGGAAACTCCCACATCACCCATTCCAGCCAGTGAAGGATCTCCTCTAAGTTCACAGACATGCTTCAGGACTCAAAACTGTCTTTGGATATTCCTGCACTGATAAAATTAACCAATTTCTACAGCACATTGTGCTCTCCTAGCAAATGCGAACTTGGACCAAATAAACTTTTGATTTTTGTGCCCTAAGAATGGGCTACAGCAGTTCAGAGTCTTCTTCCTAGGGACAGAGCCCAGTCCCTGCAGAAGGCCACAGACAGAAATTGCTGGGGACAGGCAGAATGAATACTCTAGACTTCCCTTCTGTTTTGCAAATTGGAGAATGAATATCCATATAAAAAGCCCTGACTCTCTCTTGCCTATCGGTGGCTGCACTGTTGTAATTTCTGGGACTACAAAACTGTTACTTGCTGTTACCAGCTTATGATTTTGAGAGACAGAGCCCTAACAAGGGCTGAGATGATGACTGGGCTAAAGCAGATGCTTGTGGCTAAATTACATATAGACATGGTGATTGTTAATCTGTGCCTCAAGTATACCTTCTCCCCACTTACCAACTAGGGAATGGCAGGAGAAACAAATAAGGTAAAAAATGTAGATCACTGCAGGCAGTATGTTTCTTGAAGGAGAATTAAAAATCCATATGACTTATAGAACATGAGTGTGAGCTAATATAAATTCATCTGAGATACCATTCAAGCCTTAGTAGGTAGCAAGATTGCTTCGCCTCGAATGCTTACCATGCATTAACAATTTTTAACGCAAATAACACCTTGTGTAACCATTTTCTTGCAAAGTTGGCTTCTGGTTTTGGGGATCAAGTCTCATTTCCATCAGGAGGGAAGGCTGGGGAAAATGAGATCAACAAGGGCATATAGAAGAAAGCAAGGCCTCCTCTTTAAAATCTCCCTGTTGGAAGGGTCTCAGCACTCTCAGTGGTTATGGGAGACCACTGAAGCTGGGTCTACTCTCTGTGGCTCCCACAAGGCACGTAGGACTGTGTGGGGCAAAGCCTTTGGTAGATATGTTTTACCTGGAGGAGATCTGAGATGGAAAAATGTAGCATCCAATTAGCTTCAGCAGACCAGTAACAATGAGAAGAAAAGACACTCCTGAGTGCCCTGTGCATTGGACTACATGTGCTCAGGCTTGAAAAGCATTTTAATCTCCAGATCAAGATACAACAGCTGGTACTTGAAGACAGAGAATCAGGCACCCATTTAGACCAGCCAAGAATCTGTCCCTAAGGTCCAAATTAAACCACAGTTTCCCCAACAGGAATCAGAAGTAACTATGGATTTTAAAGACACCTATTTTTGGTGCAAAATCATAGCATGAGCTACCATGCCCTAGAATAACTTTAAGGGCATGTCATTCGTGTGTTTTAAAATTACATTACATTACATTACATTACATTTAGTATAGTGTTCCATTAATATATTTAAGCTTCTAAATATATTCACCAAAACTTGAAAAATTAACTATGCATAAGACTGTAACTAAGGAATAGGTAGCCAAGTATGGCTCACCAAGCTGGATGTGGGTTGCTCACTGCTCTGGCTATCTGAAAGTCTACTCTTGGGCTCCTTCAAGAGTTGGTGTGAAGAGGGGCACGTCAGCAGAGCTGTTCGGCCCATCGTAAGGTAGATGTCAGAAGAATCAGCATGAATTTCCCTTGTAGAATAAATGGAATTTCTATATGGGGTATTTTCCAACACATTAATCACACTGTGATTATAGACAGAGTGATGGAAATTCATTTCCGCTAATACCAACTATTTAGCTTGGCTAGTTAGTAAACTTCCACTATAATTAAAGGAAAGAGAGGCACCTCTTGAGAGTAATACATGCCCCTTGCTCAGACACTGCTCTTAAGACAGGATGAATCACCTTCTGGTGATGCTGCTCACTCCCTGTCAGCTTCAGTCGACCATGATTTTGGTGAAAGCCTCTGAACTTGAATCCAGCACAAGCAATATTTGGTGCTTTAATGTGGAGTACAGCTATAGTTCCATCTTTCATGTTACTAGTGGGTTTGGAACCTCTGATATTTTGCTGGGAATACACAGTCCCTCATCAGAGAGGCACTGAACAACTCAAGTGCTTGAACTGGACCCTGACTGCCACTACTGAAATATTCACAAATCGACTGGTTGATCTGTTTGCCAGGTCTGGAGAGAAACAACTCAAACATTGTCCTGTTAAACCTAATTATACTCAAACAAGTACGCAGATGCTTCCAGTTTTCAAGTACTCATTTCTCACAGGCCAGTGAATATTATCTGATGTTATTTTCTCCCCTCAGAAGAAAAGGTTAAGCATCCATTTGATTGACAGACCTCCCAGCCAGAACAACAGAGAAATATAGAAATACGAGCAGATAGCGTTTAGCAGTGTATTTTAAAGTCATGCCTAAAAATGTAGGCATAGAAGTGCACTTGAAAGACAGCAAGGTGAGTCAGACATGCAGCAATTACATTGTACTTAAAATGAGTGAGAAGGTTGCTGCTGGGAGGTCATGAGAGATCACTTTGTCAAGCAGTGTTAAATGAAGCAGTTGCCTTGTGTCTTTCTTCGGAGCTGCTCTGTGAAACACAGCATCTAGTAATTTAAAGGTGATGGGAAGAACAAGGCAGAGAATTTTCAGAAGAAAAGCCTGGCCGTGTCCATTTGCTTCCGTTTGCAAAAGCGTGGACAAGAAAAGATGAAAGATGACTTTGCATGTAAGTCAGCACACCTCTGCATGCTCCAGCTCTGTGCTGAGGGTGAAGAGGGACTCTGAGGGTCTTGTGCAGGATCTTTTCACAGCAGTGAGGCTTGATTTCATGCACTGAGGTTTAATTCTGGCATCCACTGACAGGCAGAGCAGCCTGGATGTTGAAGGTGTCCCAATTCCCCCACTGAAGGTGTGATGCCGTTTATCAAAATCACGATGCAGCTTATATTGTAGGTACCATTGTATATGGAGTGAGACATTCAGGGCGTAAGAAGACTGGCCTGGTGTTTCCATTTCCAGAATGTATTTTGTCAAGCATTTTCATGTGAGCTCAGCATTTTTCCTGCCTTCCTTCAGTTTGACCATTCCCAGCATGCGAAAGAGAGCAGCTGACAGGAGCTCTCCCTTGTACGCTGAATGAGAAGACCATTTGAAAAACAGCTTGATCATACCAATCTCCTGCAACCTTGATGTGAAACGCCCGCTGCGGTTCCTGTGTGGTGTGTTGTGTTTTGGCTGGTTCCCTTATCCAGCTATTGATTTGCTGACTCTGCGTTCAATACTCTGGGCCTTCCGAAGTTCTTGGTGTTCCCCAAGTGTCTTCTTCTCCATGCAGTGCAGTTATATTTAATCTTCCTTTATCAAAGAGCAGCACATAAGGGGTTGGTACTATTTTCCTTGGAACAGTACGTATACATAACGTAGCAATGGCCATTGTCCCAAGAGGCAAGATTCTGAATGCTACTGATTGCTGTGAGAAAAAGATTGTTCGGAGTGAAAGTTACACTCCAGCACAGCTTAGCATATTTAAACAGTGCTAACTTTATGCTGAATACTCACAGAGCTTAAAGAGCCCCACAAGAGCGGATCTGACCCCCTAGTTTGTCCTTTGCGACTGCAGTGGAAGCACACAATAGCATTTGCCCTTTAATGGGATTTCAAAAGCCTTTAGAATCCTTTAATAAAAAAATACAATCAACAGAAAATAAAGCTGCACTTTCAATTAACAAGGACAATTACTTCTAATTGTAAAGCTCATACATTTTTCAAAAGAAGAGATATCATTTTGCCTTAATTGCTAGGTGTGTTGAATAGGCAATTAAAAACACATTACATTTGGACCCACAGATAACAAGGAGCAAATTTCTGTCCCGAGCAGATTACAGTTGCGAATGTGCCACCGTTTTCACTTTAAAACCAATAAAGGGGCTCCCTGGGCATATTTCATGGTTCCTGCATTATTACTGCAGATAAGGTATCAGCATTTCCATTACAAACAGCTGATTTTCAGGGGGAGTCGACTAAATGTTCCTGTGGACAGAAGTGTGCCATCACTCAGCCCACACCAGCTGGGTCTGTATTGTTTTAAAAAATATTGGGTTACTTGGGCTGCCCTTAGCCATACAGCGGCTGCCTTCCGCACTCTGGGGATGAGCCCCAGCAATTAAACAGTGGTGGGGACAGGGTTGGTTCTAAAATGCCAGCGCTCTAAAGGAAATCAGCTCCCTAATAGAAATATGCCCCTTTGTGGTCCTCGTGCTGAGGTATGGTGATAACCTGATGGAGGGACTAGCTCACAATTGCACAAAATTGGTAGAAAAAAAGAATCCATGTGATTTCTTGCTCTTTCCTCTGGTCTCACTCCTGCAAACACTGAGCACAGCAGCCAGCTTTACAGAGGAACTTGCTACCCTCTGATCTGAAGCAGACAAGCCCTGGAGAGCCATGTTCTTTTCCGCTACACAGCATCATTGAGGGACAAATTTACATGTGAATCCATTTGTGCTGCTATTTGTCTGCGAAACAAGAATGACATATGCAAAATAACAGTCATGGTTGAATGTACTTTGCAACCTAGGATTGTTTCTGTATTCCAGCTCCATTCTCATTGTTTATTTAAATCCTGCCTCTCCCCAACATCCTTTCTCAGTTAAAGAAACTGAGGCTCTTGGAATGCATTTATAGGAAATCTAATTAGTAATTCCCAGAAATTTGAAGGTGGAGAGGATGTTAAATGTAAGATAGCCTCCAAGACCAAAAGTTATGGCTGCCCATCACTCCAGCCTATCATGCTGCAGGGGTCCAGAGGGGCAGAAAGGTGCAGTCCAGGTCTTGCTCAAAACAAGTGTTGAAGCCAGCATTTGGAATAGATAATTGAAGATCCAGACTGCTTTCTCTGAACTTTCCCCAGCATTAAATATAATGTGCATTATAAAATTCTTCTGGCTATTTTTCTGTTCATGCAGCCCAGTGAATTTTAGCCATACCTAAAGTTAATAGGTGACATTACTATACAAAGGACTTTGAAAGCAAAAACAAGCCAGTAATTGCACTTCTTTTGGGCTGTGGGGGTTTTTTTGTTTGGTTTTTTTTCCTGTTAGGTCTATGGTCAGGAAAGCACAAAGCACGTATTTCATTTATCATGATTTATCATGCACACAAAATTATTCTAGCAAGACATTTTTAATTGAACTGCTTGCGTGCCTGGAGCTAAGACAGCAGAGAGCTGACTAGAAGTAAGACTGATCAGATGCTTAAAGGTAAGCCTATCTAAGCACCTGGCTGATTTGGGGCTACTGATGAAATCAGTTGTGGGAACCTAATTCATTAGGCTTTAGTCTTTATTGATTTCTTGCCAGGACAATTTATAGAGTTGCAGAACTCCCAACTTCATGCAAAGATTCTTGTAGAACCAGTAGAAGAGTGAAAGACAGTTATAAGGGGTCCCTGCGCTCATGGCTGAGCAGCTCTGGCTCCTGTATCTCTCCCAGAAAGCTCATTTAGTTCTCCAGGAAAAGATAGGTAGTGATGTGGACCCAGGAACTGCTCACAGATCAGTCTTACCTAGGTCAGGGTAGGGGATCAACCTGGTTAATAAGATGTTATTGTCCAGAGCTGCGAGAGCTGAGACAGCAAACCAAAATGGAGTGGGCACAGGGAGCAGTGGGTTGTTTCAGGGACTTTCTGACCAGTCAAATGAAAATATTGCTACAATATTGGTATGAGTCTTCACAAATACAAATAATATTGCTCCTCAAGCCATTTGCACACTTCTGTCTTTTAAACACTTTCTTTCTGTAATCAAGCAAAGGAGGCAGGAGACCTGCATGGATAAGCAAGGAGCTACTGGAAAAACTCAAATGGAAGAAGGAAGTTTACAGAATGTGGAAAAAGGAACTGGACACTTTGGAGGAATATAGGAATGTTGTCAGAGTATGCGGAGATGCAACAAGGAAGGCTAAGGCCCACTTGGAATTAAACCTGGCAGGGTATGTGAAGGACAAGAAGGGTTTCTTCAAGTACACCTGTAGCAAAAGGACGACTAGGGAAAATGTGGACCCACTGTGAATGAGGTGGGTGCCCTGGTGCTGGAGGATGCAGAGAAGGTGGAGTTACTGAATGCCTTCTTTACTTCAGTTTTTACTGTTAAGGCCAGCCTCCAGGAATCCCATACCTTGAGGTAAGAGAAAAAGTCTGGAGAAAGGAAGACTTTTCTTTGGTTGAGGATGATCAGGTTAGAGATCTTTTAGGCAAACTCAACACCCACAGATCCATGGGCCCTCATGGAATGCACCCATGAGTGCTGAGGGAGCTGGCAGATGTTATTGCAAAACCACTCTCCATCACCTTTGAAAGGTCGTGGAGAACAAGAGACGTGCCTGAGGACTGGAGGAAAGCCAATGTCATGCCAGTCTTCAAAAAGGGCAAGAAGCAGGACTCAGGAAACTAGTGGGGGTTAGATGCTTGGACAGTGAGGTGGATGAGAACTGGCTGAATGGCAGAGTTCAGAGGGTTCTGATCAGTGATGCAGAGTGTAGTTAGAGGCCTGGAGGCTGCAGTCTTCCCCAGGGGTCAGTACTGGGTACAGTATTGTTCAACATACTCATCAGTCACCTGGATGCAGGGACAGAGTGTACCATCACCAAGTTTGCTGATGATACGAAACTGGGAGGAGTGGCTGACACACCAGAAGGCTGTGCTGCCATTCAGCGAGACCTGGACAGGCTGGAGAGTTGGGTGGAGAGAAACCATATGAAATTCAACAAGAGCAAGTGTAGGGTCCTGCACTCGGGTAGGAATAACCCCATGCCCCACTACAGGTTCACGGTTAACCTGCTGGAAAGCAGCTCTGCAGAGAAGGACCTGGGTGTCCTGGTGGACAACTTGACCACGAGGCAGCAATGTGCCCTTGTGGCCAAGAAGGCCAATGGTGTCCTAGTGAGCATTAAAAAGAGCGTGGCCAGCAGGTCAAGGGAAGTCATCCTCCCTCTCTACTCTGTCCTAGTGAGGCCACATCTGGAGTACTGTGTCCAGTTCTGGGCTCCCCAGTTCAAGAAAGACAGGAACTACTGCAGAGTCCAGCAGAGGGCTACAAAGTTGATCAAGGGCAGAGAGGATCTCCATTATGAGGAAAGGCTGAGACCTGGGTGTGTTTAGCCTGCAGAAGAGAAGACGGAGAGGGGATCTCATCAATGTTTATCAAAATCCAAAGGGTGGGTATCAAGAGAATGGGGCCAGACTCTTTTCAGTGGTGCCCAGCGACAGGACAAGGGGCAACAGGCACAAACTGGAACATGGGAAATTCCACATGAACATGAGGAAAACCTTTCTTTTGAGGGTGGCAGAGCACTGGAACAGGCTGCCCAGAGAGGTGGTGGACTCTCTTTCTCTGGAGATATTGAAAACCCACCCAGATGCCATTGTGTGCAACCTGCTCTGGGTGACCCTGCTCTGGCAGGGAGGTTGGACTAGATGATTTCCGAAGGTCCCTTCCAACCCTTAACATTCTATGATTCTCTGATTCTGTAATATTTAATGGCAAACTTCGTACTATTGGCCATAACAGTTGCTGTACAAATTGAATCTTTGATAGCAAAAAGTTCTAATTTATTTAACAGAGACCTAAATTTTGGCTTGTTTTGCTACATGACGTTCACAGCACTGTGTCCTCTCTTTTCTGGTGACCACCCTACTTTGCACTCTCAGTTCTATATTAAAGGATGTGGTTCATTTTGCATTTTACAGCACCCATCCCAAAAGTTCCCTGGTGCCACAGCTAAGCAAATCAGGAAGTCCCTCTGAGTGCCTCTAGCAAAGATTCATGACAACAAATCTAACCTACAGGGACACTGTGGTGACATCGGAGTTCCTTTCAGTCTCAGATATTGACGGTGACTCCAAACGCTTTCTGATCAGTTCGCATTTATGGGTGTGTGTGTATATAAATACATATATATACATATAGAGATGAAAATAATAATTAAACAACTTGATTGAAAAAATATGAATGATTTTGTGTTTGAAAGGCTTCTGAGATTGGGATTTGGGTTTTTCCAGGTTATAGGTTTGCAAAATTTCAGATTTTAATTTGGTGTTAGGGAAACCCGGTAGTCTTTTTAATTCCAAATAATTCCTAATCCTCAGCCTATTCACTCTAGGTGGGAAAACTCAAGTTAAAAAATGAAAAATTGACTTGAAATAGAATATTTCTCTGTGCTATCAGAGAAAGGGCAAATGGTGGGCTTCTTGTTTTGCATTGCATTTGCATCTCATGTTCAAAAGCATTAGTATAAATGAGGATTTTAAACCACTGGATTTATATATACATCTGAAAAAAGTCCTCTAGTATTTAGGTGATGCAAAACTATTTGCCTGGAAAAAGTTGATTTGTACAGTATTAAAATATTCCACATACATCAAGCCAAGTAGACCAAGTGAATGTTTCATACTTGGAGTGTGAGATGCATACATATGATGCATTACATCAGGGAGTGCTAAGATGTATTTATAATTTGAAGGACTTTAGAGACTGAAGCTGCTTCAGTGCCGAAGATGAGATACCAATAAAAAGGGAAGTAATCTTGAAGAGAGCTGTGCTGTATTCCTTGGAAAGCAAGGCAGCAAAAGATAAACCGTGACCACAGGTGTATACTTAGTTGTCTGCCTTTATAAATATGTATCAGCTAATAACAAGTACATCTAGTACATCTGTCTCAATATGTGTGTAAAAACCTAATCAATGTGCAGGATAACAGAGTACAGGTTTGGTCTGGTGAATGCACAGATGTTGTAATGTATGGATACGTTAATAGAAGTCTGCGATGGTAATGAGTGTATGGATACTTCTATAAATACACACACGTGGGCAGTTTGCACTGAACTTTGCTCTTATGGGCAATGCTGAAGCAGCAGTTTGCCGTTGCTCTTCCTGACTGGGTCACTGCTAATCAATAGCCTTATAAATCAGTGCTTTTAGGCCACTGCTAGTCTGATTGCTCAAGTAAACACTTGTCAGGTTCAATTAATGGCCAGCATGGTCTGCTGCTCTCCCCTTCCCCTGTCTTGCTGTTGCACTGAGCACAGGCTGCATTTATTGTAGTAGCTGTAGCTGTTCTCTTCTGACAGAGACTGTGGTGGGTTGACCCTGGCCAGGTGCCCACTAAAGCCATTCCATCACTCCCCTCTTCAGCTGGACAGGGGAGAGAACACACAATGAAAGGCTCGTGGGTGGAGATAAGGACAGGGAGAGATCGCTCAGCAATTACTGTCACAGGCAAAACAGACTTGACTCGTGGGAAATTAGTTTAATTTATTACCAATCAAAGCAGAGCAGGGTAATGAGAAATAAAACCATATCTAAAAACACCTTCCCCCCAGCCCTTCCTTCTTCCTGGTCTCAACTTCACTCCCCATTTCTCCACGTCCTCCCCCCAAGTGGTGCAGGGGAACAGGGAATGGGGGTTGTGGTAAGTTCATCANAGGCTCGTGGGTGGAGATAAGGACAGGGAGAGATCGCTCAGCAATTACTGTCACAGGCAAAACAGACTTGACTCGTGGGAAATTAGTTTAATTTATTACCAATCAAAGCAGAGCAGGGTAATGAGAAATAAAACCATATCTAAAAACACCTTCCCCCCAGCCCTTCCTTCTTCCTGGTCTCAACTTCACTCCCCATTTCTCCACGTCCTCCCCCCAAGTGGTGCAGGGGAACAGGGAATGGGGGTTGTGGTAAGTTCATCACACGTTGTCTCTGCCGCTCCTTCATCCCCAGGACTCACACCCTTCCCCTGCTCCAGCACAGGGTCTCTCCCACAAGAGACAGTTCATGAACTTCTCCAACATGAGTCCTTCCCACAGGCTGCAGTTCTTCACAAACTGCTCCAGCACAGGTCCTTTCCATGGGGTGCAATCCTTCAGGAATAGACTGCTCCAGCATTGTTCCCTTCCACGGGGTCACCAGTCCTGCCAGCAAACCTCCTTCAGCGTGGGCTTCCCATGGGGTCACAGCCTCCTTCAGGCACATCCACCTGCTCCGGTGTGGGGCCCTCCATGGGCTGCAGGTGGATATCTGCTCCCCCGTGGACCTCCATGGGCTGCAGGGAACAGCCTGCCTCACCATGGTCTTCTCCAAGGGATGCAGGGCAATTTCTGCTCTGGCACCTGGAGCACCTCCTCCCCTACTTCTTCACTGACCTTGGTGTCTGCAGAGTTGTTCCTCTCACATATTCTCACTCCTCTCTCCGGCTGCAATTGCTGTTGCATCCCTTTGTCTTAGATGTGTTGACACAGAGGTGATACCTCCACCACTGATGGGCTCAGCCTTGGCCAGCAGCTGGTCCACCTTGGAGCCAGATGGCGTTGTAGCACCCCTGCTATCAAAATGCTGCCACACAAACCCAAAACAGTGGTGAAGGAATAAGACAGGCATCACAGTCTCGTTTATCAGTGGGATTTCTAGGCTTGCTGGGCTGCTCCTAACTCCACTAGCCTTACTCCCAGTTCACTCCCATGTAATCAGCAGGGAATTGGTCTCCCTTTGTGAAAAAAACTCAGCTAGAGCAGGAGCATGTGGGATGGGAAGCAACGTAGTGCAAACACAAGCATGGACAGACCAACCAAACAAATGATCTCCTTAGAGATTAATACAAATTTAAAACACAAGAAACAAAAGGAACAACCAATAACTTCTTCAGAGTGAAGGAAAGTTGCCAGGGAAGTCCCTCAAGGATCCGTCCCAGAGTTTGTTCAGTTCAGCATATTCATAAATGGTCTGGAAAAGGGAATAAATAACACAAAATTATTCAGAATAGTAAATTCTGTGCTGATTTCCTTACAAAAGGATCTCACAATGCTAGTGACAGGGTGATAAGATTGCAATGGAATTTCAATACTGATGAATACAAAGTAATGCATTTGGAGGGAAAAAAAGCTGTGTAACCACACATACAAAATTATAGGCTGTAGGAATTATAGAGAGGAAAGGAAAGGATAGGAGAGGTCTATATAGCTAGGAAACGTTCAGATAAGAAAAATTGCAGATAATTATTCGTGATGCCCAAGAAATAGGCAGTCTGAAATGAAATGATCAGAAGGAAGGTTAAAAAAAAAACAAAACAAAACAAAACAAACCACCCAGAAGTTACTTTTTCATACACTTCATAATTAAATTGTGGAACTCATTGCTACAGAAAACTGTAGAGACAAAAGTAAAATCTGGTTCATAAAAGAGCTTAAACTCATTGTTAAAGAATGTGTAATTGCATATTGATGCTGGCTGAGGAGTTATTTGAACTGCTGTTTGCCAGGAGCTGATAGGACATTCCAGATAAAGATAGCTTCATACATGACCTGTTAATCCTCATCCATATGAATCACTAATTACTAACAGAGACAGGATTTGAGACTATATGCTTTTTGTCCAGCTGAGGAAGCTGGTTCTTATATTTTTAATAATATTCCTACCCACTTTTTTTTTTTGAAAAAAAAAAAGCCACTAAACCAAACTGCTCTACATTTCTATGAAAACTAGGGGAGGTGTAAATAAAATGGAATATACTACTTTTTAAATTGCCAGCCTCTAGAAAAATGGATTTTTTTCCCCTTACTTTCCTACTTATTGGGATAATATCCATATCTTAATCAGCCTCCCTGCTTCCCCATCACTCTAACTTTGGCATGGACTTGATTCTTCAAAGCTCTTACCTTGCACAGCAATATAGGGACTGTCAGTCATGGAAAAAAAAAAAAAAGTGTTTTGCTTGTCAGTAGAGATTCACAGTGTGGTTTTAACCATATCAGAAACTCAATCCAGCCCCAAAATAAACATGCTGTTTCAGGAATGGTAAAGTTACAAAAGTTTACCATTTTTCCTTGCAGATTTGTGTCCTATGTCCTACAAGTCAGGCTTGCTGTCTCCCTTCCCATCCACCTCAACCACTACTTCCAGTAGACCTATTTGGGTCATATGTGACATGGCTGGGGGAGGCTGGCTAGGTGCCTCCTACCCGTCAGGATATCTGAGCTTGTAAATGCCTCTTTCAGTGGGTTTCACTGAGTTCCTTCTTTGGTATTCTTAGCCTTTATTTACATAAGTTTAAAAGATATCATCAAGACCTTTAATCCTCCATCAGTTTTGAGTGAAAATGGCCAACTGCATCAAAAGCTGTAGGGGAACTGACAACACCAACAGCTCCATTGCACAACTTTGATTCCAAGACAAAAGGGTAAGAAGTGTCACATATCATTCTCTGGCTATTTGTAGAGCTTCTGAAACTTCCATTTCTGGGGATCTGTATTAAAGGAAGTCCACCCTTTTCCCTGATATCAGTAACAGACAGAAAAACCAACTTCCATGACATTTTAATTTATAAGAACATATTAGGTAATAAAAGGGCTCTGCAAGAGGAGCCCTAACTTTAAAACATTTTCAGCTTTTTCTGTTTCACTACGAAGAGGGCAAACTAGTTTTTCCCTCTGCAGTACCTGATGAAACAAGAAGAGACAAACACAACCACAGGATGGAAACAAATTGCAGACCCCATCCAATTACACAGTTCAGATTCATAAATAATATAAAGTGCAAGTCAGGTGTTTCAGTTCAGTTAAGTTCAGAACAAGAAGAAGAAAAATAGAATTCTTTGAAAAAACTCATTTTGTCTGAAAGCAAAATATTGCAAGCCAGCCATGAGCTGTAAGTTCAAACACCTTTGCTAAAAGCCTCTATTCATTTGCAGTTTATTGCATAGCATGAAGCTGCCCACTTTGGTTATATTCTTTTTTAAATGCTTAGAACAATAAAATGTAAGAAGATTAATCATATGAAATATATATTCATTAGGTAAATATTGAGATGCCAAATCAAATAGATTACTTTGCACAAACATTTCTCATAAACTATGAGTGGGCATCATATTCAATAAAAATCACAAACAAGTGGAGAATGATTGCCCTGCACGCAAAAGCAATATAAAATAAACACTTTCATAAGCAACAGTTTCACCACTTATCTCCAAAAGCTATTCATATATACAATCTATTTATAACAGTAAACTGAATCTGAGTTTTGCAATTTTACAATTATTATCCCCTCAAGAAGGAGACAATATGCAACTTTATGGCAACTTTTCTTTTACTTAATACTATTCCTAAATTATTGTCAGGTCACAGGGAACAGAATGAGCAGACTAAGTCCCATTTTCTTTCCACTCCTTCTCTCCTTCTTTATTTATTTATTTATATTCCTTCTCCCTTTGAGAAATGTTTCCCATGAGGATATTTCCTTCCACATAAAAATATAATCACTATTCGGAAAAAAAAATGGTCTATAGGTCAAATTTTATTACTGACCATTAAGAGAACAGTTATTGTTACGGAAGGGCAGAAAACCAGTTATATTGCAGAATCAGTACAGCACTGAACCATATGAAACTAAACCATTTGAGAAACAAGTGCATTGTTTGTTGGAGCAACACAGAGGTACATCATAAAAGCTTCTTTCTTCACATGGATGGATGCCAGGTGGAACATAAGAACAGCCGATGCCTTGGGGGCCAGCACACAAGGCTGCCCAGAGGCGACACAGTGCTGGAGAAGGGCCACTGCCCTACTGATGAGAAGAACAACACCAATTCCAAATTCCCTCACTATAAAACCAAAGTCTAACACAGTCAGTGTCCTGACTCCTAGATTATATGTCTCCATATGAGAGCCCTGCCTCCCAGTGTAAAACATGGCAAAGACATCAGCATCCAATGCTACATGGAGTTGTCTGGCTTCTGGAATTTGTGGAAATGACTGTTACGTGACATTTTAGACCAAATGCATTTCAAAGCATTAAGACAAATTAATCAAGAAAGGGATGTTAAATGCAAAGATCTATCACTTCTGTTTAAGGAATTTGCTGAGCCACGTACCATGAGAGGCTGGAAGAATATGGTGGAAACTATCGCTCCACGTTGCTTGGTCTTGTATTGCATCTACTATTGCCCATTCTCAGAGACAGTACGGAGCAAGATGGACCTCTGCTCTGACCTACGGCACGGTTAAGCTTCTGTCTGCAGCTGCACTTTCAAGGAGTCTAGCGATTGTCTCAGTTCAAATCCACTACTGACCTTATTGCTTATAAAGAAAGAGTTAATAGTCTGTATGTCACTTTAGTAGGAGACGTGTATAAGGAAAAAAGAGATAACACTGGCCAACAAAAACGTAAACTGCTATTTACACTTGGTGATTTTCAGCTAGGACACCATCCCTCCAAGACTGGTAAGGTATTAGTTGCATTAATTACAAGTAGTAAAATCTAGGAGTTTCTTAATAGTTGATCCTTTACAGTTGAACTTGATGATTTTAAAGGTCTTTTCCACTCTAACTGATTCTATGATTTTCAGGTCTAATCTAAGCTAACCATATTCTTCATTCAGTACTAGTAAAAGCTTGAGTATAACTGCTTATTTCTGGTGTAACATACCCTAGGGAGAACTCTGGAAAATTAAGCAGTGAAGGAGAATGAAGCTGAAATGCCGGGCAGAGAAAAGTTGCAAGCTATAGGATGTAGCGCACACCCAATTACCACTAATGACAAATGTCATAGAGTCAAATACAAGGTCATACCATTTACTGAAAACAAGCACTGATATACCATCCTGAACTTGTCCGTGCTGTGCATCATTTCTACTGATACCAGGTAAGTCAGTTTGCTGAGAAGAGAGTGGTTTCTCCTTCCCTGATGCCAGCAGTCCAATGGTACTGCTCTGAGGACAGATAGTAAAGGCATGTTCTTGTCAGAGATTGTCATTAACAACTTCGGGAAGTCACGATGAAGCAAGAAAGCGTGTCTGTTGTTGTTCAGCCCTGCTAGTCCTGGTTTCAGTCTCTGAAGTATGCGCTTAGTGTTAAATAACAATCTGCATTATGCATTTTAGTTTAATGTGGTTATCTTTTTTAATGTTAGTAGGTGCAGGATGATACATCTTAGACAACCTCACTAAGGCCTTCGAGAAGTTTTGATTCTTAAAAAATCACTTTTCCCATGATTAATCTACACTGTGTGGTTTTTTACATTAACTTATGGAGAAGGCTCTTGAATGTAACAGCCTCAAGGGTTTAGCTCTGTGTTTCTATTTGTGGTACTAGAGAAGGTTCCAGGCTACCTAACGGCTGGGGCTGGCAGCCCTTGCTAGAACTACAACTTCAATTTAATACTGAGTCAAGAGGATAATCAGTGCAAACTTTCATGTGCATCCCCATCAATCCAGACAGTTTCACCATTCACAGACACTTCACAGAGCAGATTCACAGCTAACAAAGTCTCCAGAGGTTCCATGGTGATTTACACTAGCCGGCCTCTGGTTTCCGAGCTTAGGACTTTTGCTTTCCAAGTGGGTGATATTATCTCAAAAGGAGAAAAGCAGGAAATAGGAAGTATTAGGAGGGAGGGAAAAGAAGGTGTATTGGAACCCTTCTGTCAGAAAAAAAAACCCTCAACACGAGCTTGCAGAGCATCCATGAGGATTCACAGCTTGAACTGCACCAAACTGCAGCTCTGGTTCAAAAGGGGTTGAGCTCTAAGATTGCTCTTTTGCCCCCCTTGCTGTGCTGTCAGTATTTTATTGCTCTATCAACAACCTCTTTCTCTTTCCCTGTGCCTTATTATCATATCCTGCCCTCCTAAATCTACACACAAACATACAATATTCTGAAATGACATCATCTATCTTAACAAAAGGACAAAATTCTACCATTTGAATTAAAATGAGGAAAAATAGCACGGATTCTATCTTATCAGGCAGCATTACTGCTTTAATCCATCATGCCGACTACACTGGTAAGTTATGGCCCAGAACGGCTGGGAGACCACTTGATTAGCTTTTAATTACCCATCACGCTGATGCTGTGATAAGAGACATAGTATGTTCTTGATTTCTACATGAATCACATTGTGTCAGCGGTTTGGCCCTGATTAATGTAAACATTGTAAGAGACTAATAAGAGTGTTATTGGAAGAGATATCTTCCTCAATAGAAGCAAGAGAAAGCCATGCTTTGTAGGTTAAAATACAGTCTTGTTTCCTCGCTCTTAAAACTTTAGAGTCCCAGGGCTAGATAGTGTATTGCCTTGCATGTTTTTGCAGCTATTTGCATTTGTAGTAGGCACTTTATACTTAGTTTTCAGGGAAGAGGAGGCTGCATTGCAACAAGACGCTGTAGAGTCACCTTCAAAATGTGCAAAACTGATTTGAATATTCCATAACGTTTTTCTTCTTCTGCCATAGGAACCAAGTCCTGCAGGATCATCTGTAAAATATGAATACCACAAATGGACAGCTGTGCAAAAGTACATAGAAAGAAAGGGAAAAAAACCCCATATGCCTTCTTCTAGTCAAACCAAGTGGCACGATCAGTTATTAACTTGACCTATTACACCACAATGGTGGGAAATGTGTTGAGGAAGGCAGAAGCAGGATTAAGAAAAGGAAATACTGCATTCCCCAGCCATATATATAAAAACAAAAGCAAGCTGATATTATTTTTTATTTCTTCCCTGGGTATCACACTTTTTGACAGTGCTGAGATTAACAACCTTGCTCTCAAAATGTGTGGCCAGCCTTTGCACTCAAAATAACACTTTATGACTTCATTGCCTGGTAGGACTTGATAAGGCTTCTGCAGAATTTTTGATGCAGAGCGTTATTGTGCTGCTGTGGTATTGATTGATCCACTGCAAGATGGGCAGGAGGTGCTCACATAGGCTTAAAATCCCCTGCTTGAGTTTGCAAATAGTTCCCCTAGGTAAGATTTATGTTACTGCGATGGGAAGAAGTGAAGCAGAGTTCACAGGGATTTTAGAGATGTAATTCCAGCTCCTAAATAGTTTGCATATTTTAAAACGTATGTGTAAAAAATGCATATATTATTTATGTTCATTGTTCACAAATACTGTGTTACCAGGGATTTCTCCATGACTATGGGAGAAGGCTAATCTTCCTGCTCTTCATAACACAGCTGTCAGGTTTCTCAGGCTATGTACAACACGTTTTAGGATCATTTTTTAATTGGTGCCTGAGAGAGAAAGCTCTCTCAGTAATTCATTTTGATACTACCTCTAGCCAGCAGATAGCGTGGAGCACCCTATGTGCTCAGAGAATAGAGTTTTATTTGCTGAAACTACTAGCTCAGGGGAGGTGTGGTACATGACAGTGCAAAACTACATCCAAGAAAGAGGACACAACCAAGTGAAAATTCAGACAGAAAGAGACATGCAGATTGTACAAAACCAGCTTCACTTGCAGGATTCTTGTCCTGCTGGAAGTTGTGAAGAATGACAGGTGTGACACCGGCTTATACAACATCAACAACATAGTCATCGAGTGAACGATACTGCATTTGAATTAAATTGTTTAGGATACTTCAGTCACTGAATTTGTTTCCTCCAGACTGAGTATTTTTTTTTCTTTATTGCAAATTTATCTACACCCCCAGTTCTCTTACTCTGTCAGAGCTCACGTTGTGATAATAGCAAATGTAAAAGTGCAAGTGTTGTTCATTACAAAAGAACATAAGCAGGAGCTAAATTACTTCCCTATATTAGTCATGTATTAATTTCCATTAGTTACTAATTACCAGTAGTCAACATCCTCAGGTTCACGCAAAGAAGAGACAGCAGGAATTTCCTAAATCTCCCATATAACCTGGCGTGTGAAAAGAGCCCTGCTGTAACTCAGCTCTGATCTAGAGCTGGCAGGAAATACGACAGTCCGCCACTTCAGCCTCGGAAAATATCAGGGCAAATTCTGAATGTTTCTACAGATTTCAATAAAACTCCACTAGAAAGAGTGATCTAATGAACTGTGTTCTCCCTTACCCTTTTAGATTTGAACTTTGCTCTCTTCCAGAATGGTTCTACGTCACTATTTAACAGTGTGTACAGATATTACACGTGAATGGGATACAAGATGCTCAAGGTAAAGAAAAATTATATGGTTTATATAATAAACCAGCCAGAAGTGCGGTGAATATGGTTAGCATATCTGTAAACTAAGACTAGTATGTTCTGCATCTCAATGTGAAGAAATGATTAAAATTCCCCCTTTGAGAAGTGGCCTGTAAGGAACTTGATGCAGAGCACAAGTGCAAATTCCACAGAACAATCGACTGCATAAAAGCTGGGAAGCAGCTGGTTTTGCAGCTATTCAACAAAAAGGCTTTGGAGTTCCTGGAGGATCACAAAGTAAACAGGAGTCAATGTCAAACTACTGTCAAAAAAAAAGGAAAACAGAAAAACAAACCATAAAATAACTCTTGAAATACAAACAGAATTCCTTCTTTGCAACTCAAAACTGACCAAATCCCTAAGAAAGCACTATACTTGGCTTTGCACATCATAGTTCAAGGAATGCCTGGATCAGAGAGAGTAGAGAAAAACAACAACAAGAGCTCTAGAAAACATGACCTATAGGAAAGACTTAAAGCATGGGGTCAAAGAGGAGACTGAGAAAACAAACATCAACAACATAAAAGATATACACAGAAAAGACAGAAATAAACTGTTATTTATACCATCTATAGCTGGGAGAGCCAAGGCTTAAGCTACACAAACAGATGTTTAGACATTGGGTAAACTCTCTTATTGTGCAGATATTTAAGAGCTGGAACAGACAGCAGGGAGGGGAGGGGTGTAGGCTGTCAACATTAGAGGTTTCTAAGAACGTGGTAGCTAAACTTCATGCTGCACCAGTGAAAACAAATCATTGCTGGTATCAGCTTTAATAAGCACATACACATTTTGTCCAGGAGGCAGCCATCCTTCAGATCCAAAGCAAACAGGACAAACCACTCTAGATTTCTTGCATTAGATAGAGGCTTCTGATCTATTTCTAAAGGCTGTTCTAAAACTGCTAACTAACCTACAGTTTTGAAATGCTTCTAGATGCTCTAAAAGATGAAAGTCGGTTTGGTGCATGGAGGAAAGCAGACAGGACAAAGACAAATGCAAGTGAGAACAAAAACAGAGAGTAGACTAAGTTTTGCTCTTGTGAGTCATGCTGGAAATCCAGGACAGTTTTCCTTGGATTCACATATATGCGACTAACAGCAAAAAACTCACCTCTTTTGTTGCACAGACTAGTTAAGGGTGCCATTTGCATCATTAGCATCCAGCTACTCTTGACCTATCTAAACCTTTACAGGTCAAGGGAAATAGCCTGCATGTGAGGTGTCTCAGTGTCACATCTTTGTCACTGGTGGGTGTCGCAGTCTTTGAACTGCATGATCCGATTGCTGATCTTAGTGGGAAGAATGTTGTTGGGTTACAGTAGGGCACAGAATTAGAAACAAGATGAGTTTTTTAATAAGACATTCAAGCTGAACCCAGACTGGATTAGGACTTTCTAATGCACATTGTTTCTGGGCCAGTTGAAGCAGAGTGGGTCCTCCAAGTACCTTGGGTTGTGTGAGGAGCTGGCTTTCTCAGTCCACTATTCATACACCTCAGAGCATTTTCGAGTAGATAATTTGTGCACTCTTAGTTCTTCTTTTATGAGTTTCTCATTACATTCTTCATGTTGACTTTGCTACCAACCCAGCCTGTTTTCTAGCTACACGTAAAGCACCATTCAGTCCTCCTTCCACTCGATGCCCTGTTCCAACTGCCAGGCTCTGCTCTTCACATGGGCTTGTTCTCCTCAAAGCCCCCTTTCCCTCTTAATTCCTGTGCAAAGGTCGTTGGCTTCAGTGACTAGTTACCCAAGAGGAATCTAAGGTCCATAACCCAAAACCTATCTAGTCTTGAACCTCTGCAGAGCGCTGGTATATTGTAGATAGCACTAGGAATGGCCCACATATAGCACCATCAGCTGGCAGCAGCAGGTTTGTAACTTCAGGTTTCTCTACACGTGGGGCTCTGCTGGGGTTAGCTCATTGCAACCTGAGGTTGCTCTTTGCACGCCTGCCGCCGGGATACCTGCTTGGCCAGCCACCAGCACACCCAGCACACTCACAGCAAAAAGTGTGCCATCAGAGGGGGCTGCACATCACATCCCTATTTCTCACTCACTCCACAACTAATGAGCTGCACAGAAAAAGTGCCTGCTTTAGGGAAATGAAGAGTACAGAGCTATTATTTTACCATATAAGAATAGACCTGCACCCGTTATTAGAGAGTTCGTGCAATTGGTTAGGAAGAAATCAGGAGAAGGCTGTAAAATATATGTCATTAAAAGCATTCACCATACATTCTGCTGCCTAGCAATCACACCTGAATTGGAAATATTTCTGTGCCCCACAAAGCAGTCATATAGGACCCTGCATGGCCTTGTATACTTACCACTATCCTCACGATGCACTCTTTGCTAAATACTCCTGAAAGGAAATTCAGGTGTCAGCCCTGGATATCTCTCTATGGCACATATTTCCCACAGCCTCCCCCCATGGTCAGTAAGCGCAAAATTTACTTTACCTCCCTCCAGCCCAGATGATCAACAGAATTTAGAAGTTGGATCTTGTTAGAGATTACAACACGTGCAGGTGTGCAACCATGTAAGTGCATCTACTTTTATTTCTGAGTATATTCCTCGTACAGAGAAGGGTCTGACTCAAGACTGCAGGAGTTGAGCAAAACTTTCCCTCTCATTGCTCCTTCCTCAGCCAGGTGACATCCAAGAGCACATAAAGGAACATGAAAGCTGTTGGTCTTTAAACATAGGAATGGAAATCCCATGGAAATCAAAATGTCAACTATACTTAGAAATTACTGAAGTCAATACCATGACAGCATATGCCCAGAGTGACCAAAAAAAGACCAACTATCATTCTATTATGCTGGCATTTCCAAACTTTTTGAGATACTGATTTTGCAACCTGAACAGCTTTAAATGTGCATGCATACAGGTAGAGACTGAGCTCTGAATGGTTTCTTATAACAAGAAAAAAATTAAGTCTATCCAGTATATATCACAGATCACATGTTCAATCCTGAATGCTTGCTTTTATATACGGTCTCTGACATATTGCTATCAGATGTTGAAATGGATTTCAGATTAAAAGGTGCCAGTGATACAAGTTCCTGGAGACCATAATTGCATCTGAGGAGCTGCTGAGATGAAGCGTGTTTAATACTTTGATTCATTTGCATTCCCTTGAATACCAAAAAGGCATTTTGCTCCACACAGAAGGAGCTAATTATTTTACTTTAAATTACTAATAAATCAAAAGAGCTGGGGAATCCTGGCTCACCTAACAAACCACTTAGTTATAATCATTAAAGGATTAGACTCTTATATGAACGAGAACAGCCTCTACAGCCACCACCAGAGAAAAGACATCGGGCCTACGCATTTCTATGCTGTAAGATATAACAGGCCAGCCTTTCAAACTAGGGGAGTATAAACACAAGGATATACTCAAAATAAAACACACATTGTGCGCAATCTGGTCTGGACTTTACCATGTCAATATCCTCCACAGCCAGTGGCCTTGAATGGGATGCAGATTTCAGCTATGTGGGTCTCACCTTCAACCGTCGCTGCTTTCACTGAAAAATGAAAATTTTCTTCTTCAACTGATTTTGTTCATTTTAGCTTAGAATAGCTGATGACTATTCTACAGTAAGTAGCTTTCTCTTTCTATACAACTGGCAGGAAAATCCTTCTGTGAAACAGGCAGTTTTTTAGCAAATGCTTTTGGTTTTGACAAACCATAACATTCCAAAATATTGCCCATTTTTCTGAAGATCATCTGCCCAACTCAAGTTCAGATGAGATGCCCTAGGCCCTTTAGATTTCACGTGAAGTCTGTCCTGTCATGAGAGTGAAGGTGGCCTGTATGAAGTCCCTGGCTCAGAAGCAGTTTGCAAATGGTAGATTGGGGAGGACAGGAAAGACTGTCTTGCAGAGGAGAGTGGTGGTATTACGGTGAAAGGAAAACAGAAAAAAAACCTAACTGCCATGAAGAGTTGGTAGGCTTTTTGGCAATTTTCAGTTGGACTATTCTGCTTTACAACTGAAAACTTCCTTTTTTTTTAGTTTTCACTAAAAACTTGAAAATATTGAAACATTGAAAACTTGGATTGAAAACACATAAATTTTTAATTTTTGCACAGATCAAATATTCTGATGTGGACAGCCACCGTGGTGCTTAGACAGGGTTATTATCAGGAACAATCGTGTCATTTACAAATAGTATTTGCTCATCAAAGCTAGGCTTGAGTAAACCTAGCTCAGCTGAGCAAACATATATGTGTACAAATCTTTGTACACATCCAACAAAACTCTAACTTCAGTTGTTTGATAATAAAGTCATGAGTAGCTTCCCATTGCAAAAGGGAACACAGCCCTTGAGATCGATTAAAATGAAATTTTGAAACTACATTGATCTGAGCAGGACCAACAACAGACCTCAGACACATCTATATTTTTGCATAAGGTTTTCACAAATACTAAAACTAGTAATTTCAAACATAATGATGTTTTTATACCTTCCCCATCTGTAAAGTAGGGGTAATGGCTGTTATCTCACTCCCAGGGAAATGGCGGGTTAGCTCAGATTTGCAGAGCAATCTGGAAATGGAAAATTTACACAAGAGCGAAGTATTACTTTTATTACTCTCTAAAAATCTTTATCACCCACTATGTTTCCCAGAGAACTGCATCTCCAGCATTTGGCTGTATGTTCAGAGAAGGTTTTCTTCTGCCAGACAGTTATGGCTGGAGTCCTGCTACAGAAGATAAAAAAAAAACTGTCTGCCTTGCAAGTGAAAACAGAGAGCAAAATTCACATCAAGGAGTCCATGCACCTCATTTGTTTCAGACTCAATTTTGAAGTACAGGAAGCAATTAACTTAGGTTAGCAATTAAGCTAGGGGGTTGTTGGGGCTTTTTTTCATTAAAGGCATAGAGACACATGTGGAAGGCAGCTCTGAACTGCTTTATTCCATACCAATATGAATTTTTTCTTTATGAGAACACAGAGATAAATAGTAGCCATGCCCCAAATGTTCATATATCCACAAGTTAAAGTCAGAAACAACAGTGAAATGCTTAGAGGAAAGGTAAAGCTATTAAACTATTTGCCAACGTTTTTGTCTCTTTGCTGTGTTCTCTAAAGTCTATGCAGCAGTGTAACATGATCAAAAGAAATACATAAACCCAATGACTTTTCTTCAACTCCCAAAAGTGAACTATAACAGGTATGGAAGCAAATGATAGTCAATCTAGGTGAAAATCCAGCGTAGCACCCAGGAAGAGTTATAAGAATTCTCACAAAGACGTAACAGTGCAGTAAGTTCTGTTTGTGCTGTAGGAGGCTGCATACAAGAAGCAGGATGCACATTTACATCATACACAATAGCTTAAGTAATACTAAAACTTCGGCTGAATCCTCTGATAAGAGTCTGATTAGAGGGAAGTTCCTTAGCAATTAGGATTTTCTGCCTCCTGTGACTTCAAAGCCCAGCAGAAAGCCTGTCTTCAGACACTTTGTCTTAGTAGATCTCATCTTTAAAGATGTATGATCAGTAAAGTTTGTCCCTATATAAAGATTTCACAGTATTTGGAAAGTCAGGCTTTGAACAGTGATCAAGTTACTCAAGAACTTTGTGATTTTTCATGTTTATGAGAGGAGAAACCTTTCTCTCATGGCTCTAATGTAACAAGGAATTTTTAGAAGAAATTACTATTCGTAGACTAAGGGAGGGCCAACTTTATTTCAGCATTACTGGGATAAAAACAGCTCACCTCTTGTGCTTTATTTGAGTGTCACCACCTCTGATTTTTCCTGCCATTTCTTTCATTTAACAAAACATAGGTTCCCTTCCCTTTGACTTAAAATAAAACCAAAAAAAAAAAAAAACCCCAAAAACCATCAAAAACACACAAAGCAAGATTTGAGAACACAAACAGCACAGGCTTGCTTATCAGGAGCTAACATAAAGGAACCAAGACTTCAATACTAGAAAAGTAAATAAATAGGTTAAAGCTGCAGTCTAAACTTATGTGAATCCGATTCATGATGTTTAAACTGATGGGGTTGGCAATACTCTTGGGCTGTCCACCTGAGTGACGACGACAGGGCTTGTCTGGGTTGGCACAGTACCTGTCCTGCTCTGCTTGCAACTGAGACTCTTTAAACGCTCTAGCAATAAGAGCAACACCCATATTTCATTTCCTTTGCAGGAAGGTTATCTGGAGCTCACAGGTGATTTTGGCACCTGGAGAAGATTTCTAGGATCTGATGGGATTCAAGATAAAAACTGCAGGAAGTAATGGCAGTAGTTACAACAATGAGTAACTTAGCCCAATAGGATTTGATAAGCATAGGAAAACAGCACGATGAACCTAACATGCACTCTATGTGTGTTACTGGATTTATTTCAGAAGAGCTCTAAGTTGGTTCCCGTGGTCTGTTCCCATCTACTAGCAGCTGGAGCACAATAGAGACACTCCTGGAGCTCGTCTTCTGGAACAGTTTTCGCTGTCAAGTAGTTCAGTTCATGTGCTCCAAGAGCTCTCTGCAATGTGAGCCCAGGGACAGCTAGCAGGGCAGCTTCAGAAACACACTCCCAGTTCAAAAGAAAATGGTCACTTGTGTGCCTTCATGACCACAATGTTACCACACATCAGCTTAGCCACTGTGCCAGCTACAGAGTAGTTTAATTCAGTTTATCCTGCAGTGAGACAAGATGAAGCTAAACTGCAAGATGTTGTGTTTGTCACAGGCACAGAGCACGCACGCAGGCAGTGCTCACAGTTCAGCTGATGTACCATGCTGGAGCCTTAACGCTGTGTGTGTTCCTACAGTGACTTTGAAACCTGGCTGGCTGTGGCCTGAGCAAGGTTGTGACTCTTCCCTTGCCTTCAATATGCTGGGACCCATCCAAACCGTACCAAGAAAAGAGAGTGAAATTGTCCTGTCTTCTGTGACCCAGCACTAATCAGACAGCAGCAGAGATTTTACAAGACTACTTTCATCTCTTTTACAGCCCTGGGCTTGGATGTCTGGATAGTTCAGGTAAGTTTTGTGAATAATAAGCTCAGTCTCAGGCTCTTTCCACACCAAACTCCAAATGTGAGATATGCCCTTTAATTTGCCTTCTATTTTGAGCTATTGGTAGGTATTGGACATTTATTCATAGAATTATAGCATCGTCTAGGTTGGAAGGAACCTTTAAGATCATCAGGTCCAACCATTACCCTAACACTACCAAAAACACCACTAATCGGTGTCTCTCAGCACCACATCTGCACATATTTTAAGTACCTCCAGGGATGGCGATTCCACCACTTCCCTGGGCAGCCTGTTCCAGTATTTTATAACCCTTTCAGTAAGGAATTTTTTCCTAATATCCATCCTAAACCTCCCCTGGTGCAACTTGAGGCCATTTCTTCTTGTCTTATCGCTTGTCACTTGGCAGAAGAGACAGACCCCCACCTTGCTACAGCCTACTCTCAGGTGGTTGCAGAGAGCCATAAGGTCTCTTCTCAACCTCCTTTCCTCCAGGCTGAACAACTCCAGTTCCCTCAGCCGCTCCTCAGAAGACTTGTGCTCCAGACCCCTCACCAGCTTCATTGCCCTTCTCTGGACACACTCCAGCACCTCAATGTCTTTCTTGTAGTGAGAGGCCCAAAACTGAACACAGTATTTGAGGTGGGGCCTCACCAGTGCCGAGTACAGGGGGACAATCACTTCCCTAGTCCTGCTCCCCACACTATTCCTGAGCACACTGCTGGCTCATCTACAGCCGGCTGTCAACCAACACCCCAGGTCTTTTTCTGCTGAGCAGCTTTCCAGCCACTCCTCCCCAAGCCTGTAGCACTGCCTGGGATTGTTGTGACCCAGGTGCAGGACCTGGCACTTGGCCTTGTTGAACCTCATACCATTGGCCCCAGCGCCTCAATCCAGCCTGCCCAGATCCCTCTCTTCAGCCATCCTACCCTCAAGTAGGTTGACACTCCTGCATAGCTTGAAATCATCTGCAAACTCGATCTCTTCATCCAGGTCATTGATAAAGATATTAAAGAGAATCATTCCAAATGCTGAGCCCTGGGGAACACCACTTATAACCAGCCACCGACTGGATTTAACTTCATTCACCACGACTCTTTGGGCCCAGCCATCCAGCCGGTTTTTGACCCAGCAAAGAGTATGCCCGTCCAAACCATGAGCAGCCAGTTTCTCCCCAAGAATACTGTGGGAAACAGTGTTGAAGGCTTCACTAAAGTCCAGGTAAACAACATCCACAGCCTTTCCCTCATCCACTAAGCAGGTCACTTGGTCATAGAAGGAGATCAGGTTTGTCAAGCAGGACCTTCCTTTCATGAACCCATCCTGACTGGGCCTGATCACCTAGTTGTCCTGCATGTGTCCATAATGGCATTCAGGATGATCTGTTCCATAATGTTCCCTGGAACTGAGGTCAAACTGACAGGCCTGTAGTTCTCCAGATCCTCCTTCTATCCCTTCTTGTGGATAGGCGTCACATTTGCTAGCCTTCAATCAACCGGGACCTTGCTGGTTAGGCAGAAAGCATCAAGCATATTCAAGCATCATGCAGTTCAATCATGCCAAGTTTCAAGCAGTATTATCAGCACAGATAGCTGTTTGAATGGATTGTGGTTTTGTCCTCCTCACAGGTTGTTTTCCATCTTCTGGGGTATAAGCCAAGCTGCTCTGCTCTACTGAATGGCTGCTGGGGAGTCAACCTGTATGATTTTTAAACCGATCATCAGTCCTTCTGGTTTGGTCAAGGATTCATTCCATTCCTTGAGTTCACTTTGGATTTTATACCTGGAAATGGATGAGATCGGTAGTAAGAGTTCTGCTTTGAGTCACTGCCTCAGGATCTGCATTTCTACATGTGGCTGCAAGGAACATGAGCATCTAAAGGTTTCTTCATCTGCAATACTGTTTCCAGCTCTGGAGCCACCAACATAAGAATGACACGGACTTGTTGGAATGGGTCCAGAGGAGGGCCATGAAGATGATCAGAGGGTTAGAGCACCTCTGCTATGACAGGCTGAGAGACTTGGAGTTGTTCAGCGTGGAGAAGAGAAGGCCCCAGGGAGACCTTATAGCAGCCTTCCAATATCTGAAACGGGACCTACAAGAAAGCTGGAGAGGGATTTTGTACAAGGACATGTAGTGATAGGCCAAGGGGCAATGGCTTCAAGCTAGAAGAGGGTAGATTTAGAATAGATATTAGGAAGAATTTTTTTCACTATGAGGGTGGTGAGGCACTGGAACAGGTTGCCCAAGGAAGTTGTGGATGACCCATCCCTGGAAGTGTTCAAGGCCAGGTTGGATGAGACTTTGAGCAATCAGGTCTAGTAGGAGGTGTCCTTGCCCATGGCAGGGGGGTTGAAAATAGATGATCTTTAAGGCGCCTTTCAACCTATTTGATGATTCTATGATTCTTAACGAAGAGGCCCTTGCTTAAAGTACCAAGAGCATTTCAGAAGTAGTATAGCAGTCAAAATGATGGAATATTTTATTGCATTTTTTTTTAACTTCCAGATCAATATCCTACATTTACAACCCTGGGTTTGTCTAGCTGATATTGTCATTAACATAGTTGCAATTTTCATGGGTGCATTGGACATATTTGTCTCCTTTCATATGAGAATATGTGATGATACTAACATGTGCTACATACAGACAAAAGCACAGATAAAATTTCACCATGAAGTGAGAGGGTTTTTCAGACCCCAGGTCTGAACAGTCAGACTAGCATTGTAAATAAACCAGATTCTGGAATTCTAAAAAAATTAATTCCCATCATACTTGCCTCTACAAGATGAACAAACCCTTATTATCCTTTGTGCAGGTTTGCTACAGAGCTGCAGAAAGCTAAATTATTGTCATTCCTTCATCTAGATTATTAATGATGCCTAAAATGAAGCAGTATCCAGATGACCTGATGTTTGCAGTCTCAGCTTTGCATCGCCAACAAGTAAAGTAAATCACATTGAACAGATCCGAAAAGGGACACAAAATGCCTTGAGTAAGAAGCCAAGTTTTGTTGCGCTCAATTCCTTGATGTTACTTGATTGATTAGGGACTCTCGACTGTCTCAAGATACTGGTTTTCTGTTACTATTTGATGAGCTTTAGAAAAAAAATTTACATGAAGGCATTTTGACTATAGCTTCCCCAACAAAAGCTGGCCATGTAGACTTTCTTTTAGGGTAGCTTAGTGTATGTCAGGATAGAACTGTGTAGCTCCCACTTGACTTGCTAAACCTGTGCCTGGCTTCAGCAGCTGAACATGTGCCACACTGCTCACATTTTTTAATTCATAGTTAACTTCTAAGGTACAGAAGAATCTCATTATCACCTTGCACTTAGTTCTCTACAGGTGGGACGTGAAAGAAATGTTATAAACCCAACTCTGTACTAATTCTATATGTTACTTTTCACTGTCTTATTCCCTTTTCTCTTTGCACTGCTGAATCAATTAGTTGGATGTTCCACAGCATGGAATTGGAATGGTGAGTAGCATTGCTATGGCCCAAAACATGCATCTATTTTGGAGAAGGAGTTTCATAGCTGTGTCTTCTGTAATAAGGGAAAATGAGTCTCCAAAGTCTCTGCAGATCATTTAGGGCAATAACAATACTTAGCAGTTACAGCCCCTTTTCTACTAACCGTTACCTTAATTGAAATAGAAGAGTTTGATTCTTCTTTCTCTGCTTTACAGCTCCCTCGGCACCACTCACGCCATTCAGCACTATGAGCCACGATATCCCAAGGGGCACCTAGTGAAAGGGCTGATCCTTAAGAACTCCTCCATTCCCCAAAACACACATCTCTGGAGTCAGGTTACAGCAAATCTAGTTCACACCAGAGGCAGCTGCATGCCACAGCAGAAGCAAATCCCTTTGGTCCTCTGTGCCCAATGAGAAGGAATGAACACGCCGGGACACACAGAAGCAGGAGTCCCTGTGCTATTCCCAAGTGCAATGTTGCAGGTCAGTCTTGTTCAAGGAGGGTTATTTGTTTTCAGCACCAGTTAGAGAAACTAACCATCCACTTCCAAGAAAAAGGGATACCGTTGACCTGGCATCATACCAGAGAACACAATCCTTCCTCCCCATCCAGAGATCCACCTAACCTGACCAATTTCACAGAGAATATGATCAAGACATGAGCTCAGAGTTTATTTCAGAAAGTTGTTTATATTAATCCACTTATTCCCACTAACAAAAAGACAAGATTAAGACACCTTAGCAGCAAGTAAGAGTTTTTTAAATGGCTTTGGCATCTTGGGACCCAGAGACTATTCATTTCCATCAACCCTGACATGACACATCAGGGCAGTTTTCAGACTATACCAAGTTCATTACGGAATATGTAATTTCTTGCAAAAGTAAAAGCTGTCTTGCTAGTTGCAAGAAATGGCAACTTCAGTGTTTGTCAATAATTTTCCTATCACACACCGCACTATATTTGGGTTACTTAAATATTTTATGAATGTTTACAAAGTTTAGGAGGAGACAAAAAATAAGCATGAATTTTAATGGAATTAACTGACGGGTGACACAAAAACACTGTCAAAAAGCATGATACTTAATAGCTTTGCAAAATACTTTTGGGAAAAGGTAGTGAATCCTATATATGGGTGCTTGATTTTGTCTGAAAGCAGAATTAAAAAAAAAGTGAATTGCATTTAAAAGTTTGTGAAGAAAGCTGTGAAATATACAGTGAAGCTGGTAAATTCCACTCTTGATCACCTAAAAACGTGTCAGATATAATCTCAATATTTTTGTTTAGCAGAAGATTACGAAATGTCCCGCTAGAAACTAACGTGAATAAAAGCAAAGTAGAAACCTACACATAAATCTGGATTTTAGGAAGATCAAGAGAACTTGGTCAGCTTAGGAAGAATAAGTGATAAGAGAGGAGGCTTTTAATGCTAGTGCTTTAAAGACAGATGGCAAATAACATTTTTCTGAAAAGCCTTATGTTATCAGTTTATTTCTCCTTTTCCTTACATGCTGAGGGATAAGAACTGATTTGAAAGAGCTCCTTTGAAAAGCTAAAACTACTAATAAATCCCAAACAGTTTGCGCTTGCTCAGGAAGGTGGGATTTGTCAAGTTTTCCAAGATTTGTGAAAGATCAGAGTGGGACTTTTTGGCTAAGTTTTTTAAAAAGCCTTGGTGCAAGTTTTATAATTCTATGTAGTTTGAAGCATTTTGTTTCAGCATTTGGCAACACTCCTACATCTCTGGATCAGTGTATTTTCTCTTCACAGCTTCTTTCTAAGCCAAGACACTCTCTCTTCCTATGTTCCCACAGATAATAACAACAGAAGAACTGAACCCTGCTTTGAACATAAGAAAGGAAGCTACTACTGGAAGCTCTCTCAGAATGGTGCAGCTTGCAATCCTCATTTTCTTTGCTTCCAAAGGCCCCCAGGCCTGTTGTTCCTGAGGGCATGTGAAAATCCCATTGGAGATAGTCTTTACAAGGCTTCAGAGATCCAGGGGGTATGTTTGCACCTAAGGACTGAGATGATCGGAAAGAAACGTGGGAAGGAGAAATCTGTTTTTTGCAGATAGCCATTTTAATGCACAAAAAGGATTCTCCTAGCTAGCTAGCGCTCTTTCTCGTCATAATTTTGTTGAATTTTCAAGTACTGAGTCTACATCCAGGAAAAGGTGCTCTTTTAATGTACATGTAGAACTGGGGAATGAATAAATACATAAATAACCACCTGAGATGCACTATTATCACCCCAAAATGCTATGCCTGACAAGTCTTGTGGCTTAAATATAGCATTAAGTGCTTATTACAAGTGCAGGTATTATTTCACACAAAATCAGCTTTAGAAATAGTTCTTTAAAAAAGAAAAAAAAAAGGAAAACCCCCTTGTTTACTCCTAACTCTTCTTTTGGCTAGGATTACAAGAAGCAATCTCTTCATTCCTGAGAGATGCCACTTCTGCAGCACATTGCAAAAACAAAATCCCACCCCCACATAACAATAAAGAACACTGTGTTAGTTAGCACAATTAGACTCACGCTTCAGTATTTCCAGTCTTGGCACTCATCCTTTGCAAGTTTTGCCACGTTATTAGAGACATTAATGGTTGTTAATGCACTTGGATGCAAGTGAAGGAGAGCAAAGAAAGGATTCACAAATAAGCAGATGAGCTTTGTATTTGGAGATGGTATAAAAGCTGAATCACTCATCCATTTTTCTGTTTAAGCTGTAAAAGGAGGGTATAGACTGATTAGTATGAAGGGTCTTGCAACAAAGCTTGTAACATAGGTATAAAAGTGGAATAAGGAGAGAAATTTCTTTTACTCTTGGTGCTGTTTCTCTTCTCCTAGCATTTATATTTGCTCTTCAAGGTGAGGAATATGTTTTCTTTTGAATCTGTATAACAATGTTGTTGGCACAGAGGGCATAATTCTACAGACCACTGAAGTCACCAGAAATTACTAATAGAAATAATTCAGTGCTACTTTTTTCTTTTTTTACCTCAGTCCAAGAGATCTTGAAGATTTTCAGCCAAATCTTGCTGAAATAATTTAATTTCCTAATATCCTACTTTTAATCTTTAAACAGCATCTATGTTCCCTCTTTTGCAGAATTTCCATTTGTGTATATTTCCGGCAGAATATTGTAAGAACCTCACTGGGAATTAACACATAATGAATAAATGCCAAAGCTGAGCTGCAATGCTCAGTTTACCTCCAAAGCTGTCTCTTCATGCTTTTCAGGGACATTGACACCATTCTGATTTTACTTGGGACTCCAGAGGAAACCTTGAATAGAATTAATTTAAGACAAGACATTCTGCCTTGTGTGTTACCCAGGGGCCTCAAGATTTTTATTGAGGTCACTAGGCAATCATGAATATGCATTGAATATGAACAGTTGTCCAAATGGCCTCTGTGAAGAAGAATAGCTGATACATTGGCATTTACATCTGTTTTCCCCTGCTGAAGACGAAGAGTTCCCCGTTGTTTATGTGGGACCCTGGATAGAAAGATGTTTGGAGAAGAGCAGAAAAGGATAAAGCCTGAATTCTCCTTTGCTTCTCATTGCAAACAGATCGAGAGTATCTTCCCCGGATACAGCTGGCTATAGGAATGTGTTCATGTAGAGACTCAAACACACAAAGCAGGTTGAACCTTGGAGAGATTCAGTACATCTCAGTTTAGAGAGTAAGACAGGAGCATGGGATGACTGGTCCAGCTATAGATGTCAATAATTCAACTGTCTGGAGGATTTTCTCTCCTCTTTAGGAACAGCAGGTGCTCCGGAAGATTAATTGCTCTTTTCAGGAGCAGTAAATATCCCTTTTTCCAACCCAGTTATTTAAAATAAAGTGCTGACAGAGATTCAAAGCTACCTGAGTGTGTCCTTTATAGCCACCTTTTCTAAGATGTACAATTTGCATATCTGCTTATATGTCCTTAAAAAAGGGGGTGAATAAACTGATAATGAAATCTAGACATTGGCTACTAATTTTGGAGCTGATATGGGCACTTAATTCTAACTACATGAGCAGTCCCATTGAGTTCAAAATGCATTAGCCCAGTAATGTCTTGACTTAATCACACTGAAATATTGTTCGCTACCACAATTTGTGCAATTGCTGTGAACTGGGGGATAATTGTAGGCAATTTGAACAGTACATGGAAACTGACTCAACTCTTACAAGTAAACATCAGGAGGGAAGAGCAAGAAACTCCAAACTTCTCAAGATTTCCTTGAAAATCTTCAGATCCAAGCACCAGTGGCTTTCATGAAATCAAAAGCTTTATATTAAACACTGTTTTGTCAACAGGAACTCTCTGGGGACTACCAGAGGACCTTATGCCCCTGCCCTAAGTTTTGGGGTCTCCAACTGCAGTGATCATATAAGATCTAAGTATTTTAAGCCCACGAGAAGTAAGTGAACATTTGGGATCTGGACCTTTTCCCTTCACTGCTGCCTGATAAAAATCTTCTGGGACACCAGGACTAACAACTCCATAAGGAGTTAATTACCACTGGATTTAGTTTTGTTATCAACAGGAAGCTAAGAGGTTGGTAGTATCACATGGTTTGCTTCCACAGCAGCTAGGAACAGCCCTGAGTAAATCATGAAGATGCTTGGGAGTGTTCATATATTTGAATTACAACATGTTTCCTAAGCTAATTAAGAAATATTCATTGGAATAATTTGGTCTCTGGCATATATTCTATATTGGTCATGTCAGCATTATACATATTTTCCCCGTGAACCTACTCAGTATTGACAGACTAGTTTGCAGGCATACATATTACACTTTGTCTGCCGAGCAGCCCCTAAATGAAAAAGGAGTAATTCTCTAGAGATGTTTCGTCTATGGATTTGCGTCTTTCTCTAGATTATTAGATCTTCTTCACCCCCAGTTCATAGTATCTAATTACCCTACTAGCTTGTGCTCAATTATTTAAAGCCTAGCCCTTACTTATTGAATTTTATAGTTTAATATTAATAGATCAGAGGTTAACTGGTTCTATATTACAATAGGAGTCACTGGCTCAGTAATATAAAAGGAATCAGGATTATATTGAGCTCCGCCCGATACTAGTAATCGGGTTTTAAAGAGAGAACAGAGAGAAACAAATGCCAGTCACACTAGAAAGGCTGTATTTACAGACATGAATGCCTCCTACCTGAACTGCAGACAGTTCTGAGCAGCTTCTACCACCTGCTGAATGGTTTTCACCTGGAGCTTGGTAAAGTCAACAGTGAAGCTTCAAGACTTTAGTGGATCAGATCAGGGCCAAGGAAGAGATATCAAATTTTACCCAATTAAACCTGAATACTTTCAACACTAAACAGATAGTGTATCATTAGATGACTGTCCTAACAGGGTGGGCAGGAATGGCATAGGGTTATCCCTAATTGGGCAGGAATGGTACAGCGTTATGCTTAATCAGGCAGGAATGATACCAAGTTAATTATCCATTTCTTATCCTTTTCCTCTCACATTTTTAATGTGCTAAGGATATGGCAGTGATAACGCTGTAGGCTTTTAAGGATACACAGGATGCAATGTGCATACAGCAAGATGACTTTATTTTTATTAGACTCCTGATATAGTCAAAAAAAGCATAAAAACTTTTGATCATCTGTAACATACCTATGGGGTAAATGGGCTACATGCCATGGCATGAGAGAGGAAGAACACTAGAAGGCCAGAGGCTTTGATCTTCCAGATAATGATAAAGGAAAACCCCAGTCCCACCAGCACTGGTGCTTTATGAAGTCTGCAGAACCTTTACTTGTCTTTTTTTTTTCTTTAGGTTCAAATGTAAAGTCAGGTTAGTGAGGAACAGCTGCCATGGGATGGCTGAGCCTTGATAACCAACCACAGGCACTGCTACCTACAAGTACAGTGCAATACAAGTTATTTTCATCTCAGTGGAAGAAGAAGCTTAAGCCTCATTAGCTCACATTTACCAGAACTTAGAGTGCTCCCAATACAGTTATTTCTACTATTCTATTCTTGTCTTTTCAGATTCACAGAGTAACATTTTATGCACCGGTTATGAATTTAAGTTTAGGCTGTTTGAAACAACCCTTTCCCTGGGTTTTAGGAGGGCATTTTTGACAGTTTGGATTGATTTTACACAAGAAATCACTTTTTACAGTAACTCTAAACCGCATCACCTTTCTCCCAACATAAGTCACAGAAGCAATTTCTTCCATTTAAGCAAAGAGCAGTTTTACGATTACTGATATCAGGACTTCAGCTCATGCTTCTCTTTTCCTTATAAGCATGAGTTCAACATAAATGGCCTCTTAATAGAAATTGTTCCAATGACTTTCAAATGGCAGGACTCACACAAAGCTTATCTGAAGACCAGAATTTGAGAAGTCAAGTCTTTTCTATGACTCAAATTGTGAGGCCAATTATTCTAAAAGCCAAAACATTCCTAACCCTGTTGTTCTCAGTACTTATTGTCCAGGGTAGGAGCTCACATTCGTATAATAAAAGAAATCATTCCCTGTTGAGGATGGTCTCTATATACAGAACTCAGTAGCTTTTAGGCTTTTAAAACCACCATGCCCCTTCTAAGCCAAACAGTTCCAATTACCCTTATTAGCACTAGTGTAATTGCTTACAGCATCTTTTCAACACCCACACTGAACAGGGTTTGGCACTGTAACAATAGCCTTTTACCTGGAGTTTGCTTTTGAAGGCATACGAGCTTTTAGGGGAAAGGTGGAGCAAACAAAAGAATAGTTTTGAATTCGTGGAAGAGCAGTGAATCAAACTGTATCATTTTAAGAAGCTGAGCTCAGTGACACTCAGACTCAGTTACCTACCAAGAGGTGAATGTAAGGCTCCCAAGGTATAGAGCACTCTCGCTTCCAAAACAACAAGATGTTATCAGTCTGTATGAAAGCCAGCAGCACAAGACAGCTGGATTCAAAGCACTTTGTCCAGCTCTAAGGGCTGAGAACTATCTGGGTCACACCAAGATCAAGGGTTAACAGTGGCCCAGAGCCGAGGTGCAGAGAGGAGGAATTCACCTGCAAGCAGGCAGCGTTTGCCCACGGAGTCTCCATGTTTTCATGATGAACCTTACCTTGGCATGCAGGAGTTTGTGCAAGTGCTCTCCAGCCTTCCTTCCCTCCAGCAGAAAAGCATCAAAACAAAATACCTCCTTCACAGAGCTCTTATCGCCCAGCTCCTCAACAGAGGCAGAACCACTATGCCTTACTTTGAAAATGTCCTCAAAAATCCAAGGAAAACGACTTGGTTCATTGTGCATCTTGGCAGGACACCCTCAAGCCTGCAGCCTTCCTGGCATCTCAACACAAGGAGAAATGGAGATGCTCCCCTGACAGGTACCAGCCTCAGCAGAGAAGGAGCACTGACCCAGGAGTCCGGGTCACCCTTGGCTCCAAAAGAAAGCAGGCTATTGTCAAATCACACTCTGGCACAGCTGTTTTGGAAATGATTAACTGGGAAAATCTAGTCCGACTTCTTTGCGGGATTTTTGGATTTGCCCCCACAGCTGCCCCCAAGCTGGGCACTGTGGAGAACTGCCCCTTGGGCCTCCAGCTCAGCCTCCAAATCCTGCAGGAGGTGATGGGTGGTACCAGATGCAGGTCGTGGCGCTACAGGCTTCTGTGGTGACACAAGTGCCCCCAAACTCCTCTCTGCCCACTTCCCCAAATCCTCAGTGGTAATTGTAAGCTACCAGCCCCTTGAGATCTTGTACATAGAAATGGCATGAAGTGAGATGCACCTTCCATAATAATTGACAATTGCAGAAAAAGATAAGAATTTATCCAAAACCGTGAGCCCAGCTTTGATTATTTAGGTGCATGTTGTCTTTTCATCTGAAACAGAGTCCTATCCAAATTATAGCTCCATATGTACTGACACCGTCTGTTACATTTCTCCTTCTGTGAAGGGAGTGTGGTTCTTCTTAGATGAATGCCATCAGCAATGCCAAGCAGTATCCTTGCTAGGAAAATATTGCCTTATTTCTGAGGAAACAGGTTTGCCTTTAACAGACCAGGACAGTTTTATGTAACCACTGACTAATGTTAACAAGATTTCTACAGTAATAATCCTCTTCCCAACTCCATTTTCCAAGAACTCCACCAACAGCAATTCTTTATCAGTTTATATACAATTGCTTCTGGAATTTCCTTTACATCAGCAACACATACCTAATTATTTTTAGTGACCTCATTATGTAAAACACTCCAGTGACCAGGAACTAAAATTAACAAGATTTTGGGAAGCCAAAAAATAAAAGACCATCGTATCTCATTTGATTTTACTGAACTCAATTTACTTTTATGAGAGTCACTTTTTTAAGCTATCATTTTTACATACTGACTTTATTATTAAATTTTTTGAGTGAGGAAATAATTCACATTGTGAAACTGCTGCTGTTTTGCTGACATAAGTGCTGAGAGTACTGCTGGAGTGTTTCTGGCAGTCTCCTGTAACGAGATAGTTCTGTCGTCAGTGAGTTTAGACAGATGTGGATACCTGCTTCTGTGGCTGACAAATGGGAAGCATTTTAGTTCCCAAGAGGCAGTCAGGGTATGATCAGACACTTCCAGGTCCTTGCACAACACCACACAGCATCAACACCAACACCCAAGTGCTCCATGCTGCCTGGGGAACAGCCATGTTTCCAGCATGCCCACATCAAGCTGCTCCGTCTATGCTGGATCACTACTCGTTACAGGTGCTGTAGCTCAAGTACAGGACTACAGTGAAGGAGGCACAGAGACATGTGTCCTACTGCTACTAGTCGTCGATGTGTTCACCAGTAAGTGACAGTTAAAAGTCCTCAAACAGATAAAAATATCTATTTGCATCCCAATACCAGACAAGTCATGAAAGAAAGCATAGAAACACATCTCAGAGGGATGAATGTGGTTTCTGAAGTCTGTCTAAAGACTTCAGAGTGACTCTTATGGCCCTTTAGTCCTTCCTTAAGCTCAGAGGTAGTGTTAACAAAAGCTGAGGGTGGGAAAATTAAAATGAGAGATACCAGGGAATCCAAGAGATTCCTCCCAAAAATCCAGTTCATAGCATCACTGCAGGGAAAGACAATTTATATTTTACAAAGTGTGGCCCAGACTCGGAACTATTGTATAACAATCTCCACAGGTAACAGAGATGGGACAGGAGGGGAAGGAAATACTGTGCCATGTTATTTTTTTCCCTTGCTGCAAACCAAGACACTTTTTGATACATTTTTCATTCTTTAATGCTTACTTACTCAGTATACCCTAAAAAGAAATCAAACCTAATGTCTGGAGAAAAACAAGCGAAGGACAACAGCCCAGCAAAATCGGTAGACACTTTTGAACCAGGAGGCCTACATTCATCTCCCAAACTTTTCAGGACTGGTCCTGGCTATAATATGGGGAGAAGCAGGAAAGAGCCCTCTTTCACATGAGGAGACAGGAAGTTAAAGCAGGGCTTGAGGCCAGTTGTCCTCTAGGAGGTAGGAGTGGAGTCCATGGGAGAGACGGGTTAACCCTTTTGATTCATTTGCATGGTGGTTCTCTCCGCGTGGTGGCTGCCCTTGATGCTAATGGTGTGTGAAGGGAGTGGTGCCTCCTTGAGTTATCTCTTACGGCTGCTGCTGATTGCTGGATATTGTTGCTCATTTAAAATTGCTGTTCTCCAGCTCATGCTGCGGTCCTTGTTTGAAGTTGCCCTTTGCCCATGATCAACATCAGTAAACACAAACACTTTCAGGGAAGTAACAGTGTGTGAAGGTTGGGACGGATGTGGTTCTCCTCCTCCCTCCCCACCAAGCCCTTCACATCAAGCCCTGAACACGTCAAACTAGTGATGCTTTTTGAAAGAAGGGGCCTCATCTTCTGAAGTTAATGGAGCCAGGTGTATTACAACAGAGAAAGAAAAGTCATTAGGCCTGATTTATGTCTGCCTCTGGAGCACTACCAGTGACAGCAGAAGATTTAGGAAGAAGAGGTGTTGTTTAGGTCTCCTCAACACATCTAGACACTGGAAAAGTACCAGGGCTCCATAATGAGGAAAGGCAGCAGTACAGGAAAGCAAAAGTGAATGCAAATTAACTCTGTCCCGAGGAAGAAAACATACCAAAGAATAAAGCAGCTTTGCTGAGCTCAGAGGAAGGACCATTAGCTATGAACTGTGTAGGTCCAGTACTGTCAGAAGAGAGTGGGTAGTGGCTCAGGGGAAGGTGCAATTAGGAAGACCAGCCTGCTCTAACATTGGTCTATGGAGTGTTCACCATTAAAATGATGGTTCTTTCCAATCATTTTCTTCACTGCCAAAATTAAAATCCCAGCTGTTTCGGTCATTCCCTCCAAAAAGAGCATGCACCAACAGAAAGCTTTGCTATCCTGTTCTGCTGCCAGCCCTTTTTCACACACGCCCACAAACATATACACACATACAGGCTCTCCAAAGAATCAGAGAAATTCAGCCCACTCATCACAGGGAGCCTTACGACCTACTAGGCAAAACCTCACGTAGTCTGAATCATCCCCTGCTCTTGCTCCTGGTCCACGTGGACTTCCTCTGTGGAGCTGCCCAGGGGTAAGTCACATGGTACCTCAGTGAGAAGAAGAAAAGGAGGGATATCTGGGGACAATAGAGAAATATGTGATGATAATCTCTTTTCTATTAAGGGACTATCACACAGAATGCAGACCAGAAACATCATTATTCTAGAAGTTATTTCATTAATTTAATTTAATTCATTAATCCTTCCTTCCATGTATTATTACTTTTGTTCAGATCCCACAGAGCCAGGACATTCATCTATCATCTTGATAAGCAGCATTATAATATCACAAATGGAGATGGGAATGCAGCCAACCAGCCTAGAAAGTGGCACGTGAACCCTTGGGTTAGACAACACAGAACCAGCAAATCTCCCTTTAAATAAGAACTGGAGTAAGGAGACAGGTTCCTACATGAAGACAAGTAGTGCAACAGCTAGGTTTTTATCAAGGGAGGATGCAGTCTGTGAAAGAAGAAAATATCACTTTTCTTTTTCTAAAAGCATATAGAAATCCTATTCCATAAATAACTTAGAAAGAAGCTGAAGAAAAGGTATGTGTGCACAACACTGAAAATAGCACTGCATTCACCAGCAGGGAAACTGATAGTTGTTTCCACATACATTATAAAATATGGGTGGCACTTAGTCCCTAAATGAGTTTCTAGACCGTCGAATAACATTAATAAGGATGTCTTCCAGTAACAAGCTGTGCAGAAATGTCCTCTGTATTTGAAAAACTATCTTTTTTCCATCCGGATCAAGCTGAATCATCTTTTTTTGTTCTCCAAATTGAAATGGGTGGAGCAGAACCCATATATATCTTAATGTATAGCTTAAGAGAGGGTACAAATTCCTTTTCTAAGGGAAAAATTTAAGTGAATGGGAAAGGTATCATGCAAACTGGAGACAAGAGTTTCTCTGAGGTGAGCAATACGAACTTTCATAGACACGCAAAGAGTCTTTAGCAGAGAAGTTTTGCAATAATAATTTCAATCAGGTGGGTAGAATAAGTATACATAATAATACAAAAAGAAAGTACAGCAAAAAGACCAACATAAAACCTAAACGCATACAGTATATTACCTCTAGGAGGACAAAGAACAGGAAGCTGATATCACACAAAAAGGGGTGGGACTTCTCCTAAAAGCAGAAAAGGGTTAAAGTCAGCACATGCCTCTAGTGTTATGTATTATTAATAAGGTTTACTTGAGCATCAGTGACTGGCAAAAGCAGGTGAAGTGGGATTGAATTGTTACATGAACCTCAATAGAGTTATTATGCAGCTGCACAAGATTGCAAAAAATTTGTCAGGTTCAATGAAGTTATGATAGTTATAGGCTCAAAAGACAATTGTGGTCCAAAACCTTGCCAGCAAAAAAGAAGTTATATCCTGACATTTAAAAAACAAAGCAAAATAAAAACAACGCACACACACACACAAACACCCCAAAAACCCTCCAAACAAAAAACCACACCATTCAATTAGCCAGGACAATTACTAATGCTAAGAAATGGAAAAATAAAAGACAGCAATAAAAATATTGCAAGAGTAGTCCAGAAACTTTTTGGAACGACATCAGATAACCTGTGCACAGACACTATAAGCAGAATATATACCCTTACAAGCTCTTAGATCTAGAAAAAGCTGACTTCATAAAGAGAGAAAAGTATTAGTGAGTGCTGGTTTGAGAACCAGCGTTTGTGCTGATGCTTTTTGAATTGACAACAAGGAGAGCGTCCCCTGTGATTTCAGGAAACCTTGCTGAGGAAGCACTGAGCATCCTTGCACTTAGTCCCTGGTGGAAGACAGAAAATATTTGGCTTCAGTTCAGTCTGAAGGCGGAAGGAGAAACCTCTTCATGCCTTTTGCTTTTATTAAAGCTGGTAAATTTAAAATATGGAGTGGGCTTTTTCCTTTCAAGCTACTCAGCAGAGGGCTGCTGAAGGTTACTGTTTCCCCACATATGCCATACACTACATTTATCCTTAAGTAACTACAGAATGCACTAACAGTCTGAAGCTCTAAGAAAAGTTGTGACAGATTTTAAAAAAGAGAAATAGAGATCATTAATATAGTGTAAACATTAGAGGTAGATTGCCTGTAGGTGTATAATATGTATTTAAGCCTGCTTGTAGTTTAGCCAATGATTCTGAAAGTCCCTCCCAAGACCAGGAAAAAAGACTTACGGCATTTGGGAAACAACCCAATTTCCATTGCACTCCCTGTTATTTCAAGGAAAAGCAAATGGTTTCTTAGGGGAGATGTAAAGCAGCAGAATTAAAATTGTACAGACTGGCTTATACAGGGCAATGAAGATAGGTCAATGCAGGGACAGCTGCTCCGCTCAGAAACCCCAGAGTAAATTCACTTCACTACCAGCCACATCAAAATTTCTCTCAATGCTCACAAGTTTAGCAAGGGACAGAAGAGAGACCAATTCCAAGTACCAGAGTTGTAGTTTTCAAAGGGGAAACAAACACAAAAAACCCCAAACAAACACAAAGAACCCCACTAAACCACATGACCAGTTTTACAACCCATATGGACTTCAATCCTGGTCTGCAGATTGATACAGAAATAGATACCTGGCAGAGACAGGCTATTTACTCTTCAACTCTTTGTACAAGCAAGAAGAAACATGCCAAACACCATTGCTTATACAAAATGTTAACAATCAAAGTTTCAATGACAGCTGTAGAGTGGGGAAAATAGAAAAAGTCCCTAATGTCTCTACACAAGGTCTCCCAGGGACCAGCAAAACCAGAAGGTGCTGTTGTACTCTCTCTCTCCCTGCGGAGTCAGCACAGGAACACTCAGGAATAAACCAGGCAACACAGAGCAAAACAGGCCCCACTGGGCAACTCTGCGTGGTGCTCCCACAACAGCCCAAATGGACTGAGAAGAGAATCCCATTGGAGGACAGAGGTGGAAGGAGCCCTTGCTGGTGGTGACAAGTGCTGAACTGTTTCTCATGACCCTCATTATAGGTGACTGAGTGTGCCTTCTCCACATGCCCTTGCTTATCGGAGTTGCTGAATGACTTTTTAAACAAAACAAAACCAGAAGGATCTCCAGCTGCTAAGAGGACCTGATACAAGCTTCTTGTGCAAAGTACTGTGCTGAAGAGATAATCATTCAAAGCTTAAATGCTGCAGGAACCGTGACCTTTTAGCTTTCACGCATGAGCTGCACAGTAATTTCCACCCTTCACCTGCTCCTGCTGAACTTTTGCAGTCTTTTCCTCCAACTCTAAATCAAGCGCTTGCCCTCCAAAGTCTCTCAGAAATCAAACGCAGGCTGCGGAGCAAAGCCATCGTGTTTTGCTGAGGTTGTACAACCGACAGCTTGCAGTCTTCCCAAGAACAGAGGCGCAAAACTTTGAAGTACCTTGTGAGTGCAATGTAGCTGCTTCACGCGCTTTTGATCTTGCTGCTCTGTGTTTCTAGGTGAGCGAGCGGCATGTACAACAGGAAAGGGTGAAATATTGCCTCTAAATACACTGAGAACAAACATATGATGTGAGCCAGTGTTAAATCTTGTCCCCTGAATAACTGATGCAGTTGTTTAGCACTTGCACACACCTCCTGGCCCTCAAACCAGGTCTTGACTCTCTATCAGCTTTTATATGACCCTTGGTGCCACTTTGCAGTCTGAAAAAGAGTTTAGAAATAACAGCAGGTGAGATTCTTCACAAAGGTTGCTTTTCAGTTAGGAAGGGGAAAGATTAGGGGTAAAGAAGATTGACAGGGATCCGTAAAGCTATTCTCCCTGTGCCCCAGCAGTGGCAAGAGAGGGATGAGGAAACAGTCTGTTCTGTTGACTGTTTAACCAACACAAGGCTGGAATAAAGCTATTAATGGATTACAGGAATCACAGCCAGGCCAGTGAATATAATTATAAGGTATGCCCTTTTCTGTTATTTCCTAATTTAAATGCCAACCCAAGGTTTGCTAGCCTGGCTCTCAGGCTCATCTGATCCATTGCTACACCCTCAATATGTACAAGGCAGCGGGGTGGGACAACTGTCGGCCATGTGAATGGGGAGGCTGGATCCTCAACCAGTTCCTCCCTGTAGCTCATCGCTTACCTGCTGGCCACAGGGAGACCAAGCACATCCTTCAGTAGGAATGTACTTTTCTTAATTTCCAAAGACTGGCTTTGGGTTGCAGGTAGCTAGCAGAAGGGAACAAATAGGTCAGTGCAAGAGAAAGTGAAATAAGAGTAGAACAAGGAGATTCAGTCTAGTGGAGTTACAGGTTTTTTAAGTAGAAGCTAACCTCCTAAGCATAGATTTTATTTTATGAAATCCATTTAACTTGCAGAAGTCCTGTATGCCTGGAGACCACCAAGAAAACACAAGGAAGTCTTGGTGCAAAGACACAGTCGCAAACAGAAAAGCACCCAGACATGTGGCCCCTAAGAGAAAACATATCAGGTGTTCCACAGTGATTCAGTATGGCGATGGATGAGGTAAGATCCTCAAAATGAAAGTGAGGAAACTTCTAGGAAGAATATAAAAGTCTTAAAACCTTTTAAAATGTAAATCTCTCTCTGTCAGTTGAACAATTTGACCAAATAAGCACTTCCACTGCTTTTAGGAGGAAGACGTAACCAGCACAGAGGTTATAGACAATATTTCCTCCTTTGTAATTTAGTCCCATGTCTTCCCCAGGGAGAGAACAGCCAGGTTCAAACTGGCTCTTGTTCCTCCAGCAAATTAAATACAGGATAAATTTGCTGCATTTTTTATATTTGCAATCATTAGCCTTTTAAATTAGAGGAAGGAGTACTTGAAAGGACACACTCTCAAGTACTCTTCCTATAGTTCAACTTTGTTTTCCTTTTCATAGTTTGCAACAGCCTCTTAGGAGCTTAGACATAACGCTGCTTCATTTTCCTACCACACATGTCTTTTTCCATTTGTCAAACACTAATTCCCTGCACCCCTTGTGTTACTAATTAAGCTTAAAATTAACATGCAAGTAAACAGCTAGAACCTTGTTTGTGCATCTGCATCGTCAGAGATGACAGGAAAAGAAATGTTATGTTGAGTCCCTATCCTCACAGCACGTCTCTCAGAGCACAAGGATAGTAAAATCAGTGAAGTTTCAAGTCCTGCTATTCCACGTGGATAAGTATAAACAACAGTAGATTTTCAAAGCAACCTTCACCGATTCTCAGTTGAAGGGAAGGGAGAAAGACGTTGGCCCAGAAAAGTCCACAAAAGCTAACAAAAATTCCATCTGGCATTTGTTTCTCCTGAAAATTCCCTCTCCTCCGATTGATGCATAAAGAGAAAAATATTTACTACAAGCCAATGGGCACAGCAGTTGACAGTCAACCACGCAGGAAAGGTGCACCTTGAAGTATTATAGAAAAAGGAGGAGGCTTAATGGCACCAGAAAACCAGGCAATCATGCCTTTTTGTGCCGCACAGCTAATGAGGTGCAGTCATATATGGAACTGAGACTACGTCATATCCATACAGCAGATTCAAAAGGGACTGAATTTCCCTTTATTCTGTATGTTTGGGGTTTTTTTTTCACACATTGGAAGGCTAGAGCTGAGTGTGTTTTAGAATAACAAAGTTTGCTCCCACTTTCCACAGATTTAAAAGACTTGGCAAAGCCCCAAACAGGAAAATCAAGCCCAGCATCGTACTGTTTTACTTACCTGTACATTTCTTTTTAAATACGAAGTATATAAAACTGAAAGTTCTAGTCTCACTGACTTGTCATAGGCATAGGAAAGTCCCATTGGCAACCAACTTTCCAACCCTTTGAGGGCCATGTTTTTTTGGAGAGCAGAGAAAATTCCTTTAATCAGTAAAGGAAGGGTTCATTCCACCCCAAAGGAGCCATCTGGAAGAGACAAAGTCAAGGCAGATGTCTGAACTTCTACTTATATGGAGGACACGTGTGGACATGCTGCTCTCCACCAACAAGAGACCTCTTTTTAGGCAGGTGAGGCTCCTGGGGGAGGTCCCAGGGCTTGTGTCACTGCTGGTGTCTGAAATATGAAGCACTTAGTAACATGACCTTGAGATCTCCTTTCCCCCTTTGATAATTATTTCCTCTCAAAGTCTAAGAGGAGCAGTGGAAACGGCTGTGATTGCATGCATGAAGGAAGCATGCTAATACAATTGAAATGCTAATGGCTCTAGACAACTTGCAAGAAGGTATTTTCTGCCAGTGAGCACTGAAAAAGCACAGAGCAACTCTTTTCTGTCTCAGCCTACTCACAGGAGAGGCCACAGGCTGTTTCAACCGTTAGACATTGTTGTACTCTATGCTGTACTAAATAAAACCTATACACAAAAAAACCCCCTCACCTTTGGTTTCATTGAGAAGACACACACAGGAGGCATAAATAACAGTGAGGGAATATGGTCATAAGTGACATAATACCTCTGATTAGAAGTCTATTTTAATCCTCAGATATTTGGGACCAATTCCGTCGATATTTTTATTCCTACATTCCTCCATTGGTACGTCCTGATTTCACAGCCTTATATCTACAGAGCAGGGCACTGGGGCGGTGGCTCACAATAGTGGTATTTCTAGAAGAAATAATCATTTACTAAGAAAGTGATAGGGACATGACCTGTGGTAAGTATCTTCTGTATTTCTAAGTCTTTCAAAGTTACAGCACCTAACTGGAAGGGGAGAAGCATGAAAAAGCCCAGTATTTTAAATGAAAATGGGTTTTCCATTTTGAATTAAACTCTCATCTGTTTTCCTTAAGTTTTGACATTCATGGGTTCAGCTGGATCCCAAAACAAATTTCATATCAGATTCTTCTCCCTCTCCCTGCAGTATTTGTGGATTGTAACAGCATATGAGAGCGATTATAACATCAGCTCTTATCTCCTGTATCAGCTGGCCACAGAATGTCTTACCTTTATTGAAGATACTCCTGCATCAAGCTGAATAATTAGTGTTTGTCTAAAGCATATCCCTTCAGTATTTCATGTTATTTCTCAACTAAATACAAGCTGTTTAGAAAAGCTCTAAGAGCTGTTCTTTATGTTTTCAATCCACCAAACCACTTCAAGCTTATATCTCCAGCCGATTTATGTTTTCTGACACGGAGCTATTTCCTTCAGCTCAGAAGGTGGCTTAATGCCTGTCTGGCTACCTAAGTGGCAATTCCATCTCTAATTAGAAAGTACTATTTCCACTACTCCACATATCTGGAAATGAACTCTTTATAGTATCTCCTCTGTAGTGAACTGATCAGACAGAAAATTTGGCAAAAGTTCTGCACCTTCCTGCAACTCACACCAGAGGCTGGGGGTGGAAAACACAGTTATTAGTGGAGCTGGGTGCCCAAAGAGACAAATTCAGCCGTCATTCTATTAGATTCAGGATGACAAGGACAGGAAAGTGCTGTTATCGTCCAGGCAAGGCTGGGATTTGAACCTGTTTCTGCCAAAGCGCAAGCCGACATCCTCCACCCTGACTCCAGAAGTAATGCATACACATGCATGCTGCTGTGTCCTCATTTCTATGCCAAGTCCAGAACTTACCGCAGCAAGTGGCTCAAGTCCCACCACTTTCATTTCTTCGCTTGGAAACCGAATGCCACTTAAATACTTACAATTTCTACACCGAGAAGTACATTTTCTTGTGGTTACAGTCACTCCAAGCAGGGGATGAAAGCAACAACAAACACAGCTTCACCATCATCATTTCATTGTGTACCTCAGTGTCAAACAGCTTCTGCATGATAGCATTCAGTCTGTACTTCAAAGTCCATAACAGAATCCAGGGCAGCCGAGTTTGGCAGCGGAGATGCTGAGTGGCAGCCCAGGGGAAGAGGTGGTGCAGAAGCAGCGACAGCAGCATCTGACAGCCTGGCACAGACAACATCTCCAAGACGGTGATGTTATGTGAGAATAAAGTCCCATGTAGAAGACTGAAAAGGGTAAAGGGCTCTAAACGTGTTTCTGGGGGAATATTCAACTTTGTCACCATACAAAGCCATAGAAAGTCAGGACAGCCAACTCTGAGAACCAAGGTGAACTAAGCGCTCAGCGATGGGGTGTATACACCAGCTCAACAGCAGGCACAAGGCTGACTGTGAAGAGTTCAGTGGGCATAGCTGGAATTACTTAGTTCAGGGATTCTGGTGTGGTTTTAGTTTGGTTCACAGAGAGTGGCTGTCAACCTTACGTCCCTTGGAGAAAAAGCATTTCTGAAATTAGAATGAGATGTATAAGGCAGAATGAAGCAGTATAGTTTCAGACTATCAATAAGGAGCATACTTTGAACGGGCAGTATAAAATACTCATAAAAACAGTAAGATGCTGGACTCTCTGTCTCAAGAGACAACAAAACCAAGTAACATTCTGAAAGCTGTGCAAAAAAAGCCTGATGGTGGTACAGGAATCTCTGAGCGAGACCATTTGCTCCAGAGAAGGATTCAGCAGGCAGAGCACTGAGATCTTAACCCTTGTCCCATCTTCCACATCCGGTGGAAATACCAGAAGAGAGAGATCACACAGTCCCTCACCGAATCCCTTTTGTTTGACAGGTCGAGCAGGCACCTCAGCAGCACGGTCTGGAAACCAAACGTAACAAAACACGCGGGCCTCCAACTCTACTGCAAAGGGCATCATGCTGCTCCTCTAAAGGTCTCCAGTAGGGAATTGTCATTCTGTTATATTTGTCTGCTAAATTAATCATTCAGCCTTGCAAGTATGCAAAAGAAGTAAGTATTGATCTCAGGATTCTTTGTGATATATTGACAAAGACAAGGATACTGCAATGCCATTAAGCAGAGGCAACTGCTAATATTTCCGCATACTCAGTCTAGAAGATGCCTATCATCTCCAGCTCATTTAATCTGAGTTATTGAGATTTCTCTTCACTTACAAGATTGGATACTTCCATGCTTCCTTCCTGCTGGTTAGTTAACCTCTTTTTTCATAGCACTCACATTACTGCATTGTTAGAAGGATGGGCAAAAGCAATGGGGTACAGACATGTTGGGAGTTTTGCTGACTCTTTGCCCTCAAGCATCACAGAAATTATCCATTAAAGTTTAACTTTTACAGTGAATTTTATGCTTAAGCAGAACCTGAGTCTAATGTTCCAACTTTTTTTTTTTAATCCAGTGGAAACAGTCTTTACAATTCAATTAATATTCCACTACAGTACTCCCAACTGCACATTACAGCCATGCAGGAAGAGAATTGGACACAAAACGAGGCAGAAACAACAGGAAAACTATTTAAGCTCTTTATATTGTCCATACTCTGAAGTCTGCTTTTGGAGAACAGAGGCATATCTGTGAAATAGAAATGCAGGATAAAAAACCCTGCTATTTTAATAATTTAAGGGGTTGGTAGGCCAGGACTTGAAACCATGGAAATGTTATTTGCAATAGAGGAACTATTGGACAGTCCCAGGGCCAGACCTGATAACCACAATGTTTCCACACATGCGGTTACTGCAACTCCCCATAGAGCATTCCAGGCTGTCGTGGTTTGGCCTCAGCCGGCACAAAGAACCACGCGGCCGCTCACCCAAACCTCGCAGCAGCGAGGGAAAATTGGAATAAAAAGGCAAAAACTCGTGGGTTGAGATAAAAAGCAATTTAACAGAACAACAAAGAAAAATTGACAAAACAACAATAGCACTGGCAGAGGAATGTATAAATAGGGGTACCGTACCGCCGCGCACCGACCGGACCCGGACCGTCCCCGACAGCTCCCAAACTGGAACTGCCCTCCCCGGCCGGATCCCCCTAAATACTGGGAATGGCGTCACGTGGTGTGGAATACCTGTGCTGGGCCAGATACTAACCCTGTCCCTGCCGGAACCAGGACACAGGCAGACCCAACAAGCCGTCCGCTGTGGCAAATTCGGAGGCAGAGCTGGGTACGCACCTTTCATACAGGGATGAAAATACTTCATTCCCTCCTTATGGAAACAATGTGAGATTGTAATAACATTATTTTAGAAAACTTTTTTTTTTTTTTCCATTTGAACAAAATTACTCTGAAAATTTAGCTTGAGGTACTTGTACCCTCTGTCATGTCCTGGGTGGGACATTGCCATTGAGAAACAAAATGTGACAGAGCTGGAATGCAAGTTGTCCATTCACCCAATGTATGTTTTCCATCCTATTCACGACAATGAGACAATGGAGGAAGAAGACAACACAGGACAGAAAGAACTTCCTACCAAAGGAAACTGTTTTCTTTATGACCTCTAAGTCATTTCACAGTTCATATATATGCACAAAAGCATTTTTTCCTATCCACACATCCCCCNNNNCCCCCCCACCCCCCCCCCCCCGCACTGTTCTAACAAAAGCAGTTTCAAAGCCATTAGGTATCAAGAATGCCAAATGAACCATTTTTTCCATAAGATAACTGTATCTCACAGTAACTTAAGTCTAATCCAATCTGGCCAAAAATGGCACTTTCATATTTCACTGTAAGTTCAATGGCTCATGGCAGGAGAGCTGGGACATAATTCTGCCTTTTTATGAGTTTTTAGTCCTATTTTGGAAAGATAATCGGTTTGCAGGATTCCCTCCTCTTGCCAATGAAATGGAGACTGTTCTTCAAGAGGTTTTAGCTTTACAAAAGAAGATGTTGATTAGCTGGCTCAGGGATTTTAGCAGCTCTGTTACCACCTTTTCCATTATCCACACTGACATCAGCCTCACCCCAGTGCCCTCCACCTTCTCTGAGCCTCTCTCCATTACTTTCCTAGCAGGTCCATACTTCGTTATATGATGGTCAGGGGAAACAGGACTGGCTGGAGTGACACACAACAAGCCACAGTCTTGAATGCTGCCCAGAGAGGTCCATAAATCTCCCTTCTACTGTTTGTCCAACTGAATCCAGGTATTATTTTCTAATAGACCAAATCCAGACCTCCCTTCTTTAAAGATCCTACATAAATCTGGCTACAATATGTTCTCTTTTCCTGCTGTTTCTTCATGCCCCTATACTCCATCCAACTTGCAGCCACCAGATTTCTACTCAACGCCTGCAGATTCACCACACTGACCCTGTTGAAGCAGATTCCCTGCCTTTGATGATCAGAGCAGCTTCTTGCTGTCACAGATACGTCTGCTGACTCACTCCTTTCTTTTCTCTCTCCTTTGTCATCTTTACATGGGTCTAACCAAGATTTCCACCTTTTCCATGTCTGAACTGATCTCGATTCTGGCTTTGACAGGAGGATTTGAACACATAGACACACTGCCATGCTTCCCAGTTCTGAAAGGGCAACTCAAAGCCTGCAACAAACATGATGCAATTCAACTTAATCTGATTTGGGGGGGGAGAAGTGAAGATAAATCGCTCTACCTTCACATTTTTTCCAGGTTAGCAATGTGTTAGCTGACCCTGAGATGGGTTGTCACTCTCATCCAGGTAATTTGTATGTTTTCCAATTCCCTGTGCTGCAGGGCAAGGGCTTTAGGGTAGACTTGGGGGTAATGCCTGTAAAAAATCACTATTGGGTTTGAAGCCCTGATACCATAAACGGTTTGAGACAAAAGGAATCTTAAAGCCTTGCCCAATAATGCCTTTAATGTATCTTGCCTGGTGGGAAGCCAGTAGTAGTAGACCTCTGAGCGTGCACATGTGCTTTACAGAAGGGAGTTTGCCACATAACTTGCTCTGGCAGTTTGGGGATTGTCAGCAAAATGTCCCCTGACATCCACTGCACGGGCACACAAAAGCACAAGAACTCTGCAATACATGCAAACATGTATAAAAAAACCCCATTCTTATGGAAACAGTTTGTCACATCTGGAACTTAATGTTTCACAGAGAAAAGCAGTGATTTGAGCTGACCAGCATATGGCAGTGCGGCAGTAAGTTACAAGACGCTTTATAGGGAAATGGCCATTATTTTAATTTCCATGTGTAACAACCTATTATTCTCACCTTGTTAGTATTTTCTGGGCAATGAATAACCTGTATTGTTCTTGTATTGTGCAATATCATTTTCATAAACATCTATAGCTTGGTGCCGGTATTGGAACAGGCTGGCCAGGGAAGTGGTGCAATCACCATCCCTGGAGGTATTTAAAAGCCAGGGAGACGTGGTGCTGAGGGACATGGTTTAGGGGTGGCTTTGGCATAGCTTTATCGTTGGACTTGATGATCTTGAAGGTCTCTTCCAACCCAAGTGATTCTATGATTCTATGATTCTATTAAGACAGAACAGCAAGGAAAGGTTTTGGCAAAGTTGAAAATGTTCTGGTGGGAACTGGCTCGACTATGTCCAAATTAAGAACTGCCTCAAGTTTATCTTTGCTCAAGCTTTTTAAGCTAGTTCCCAGTATAACCCAGTGGAGCAGCTTTATAATGAATTAGCTCCATAATTAACTAACATTAACTTTTAATAACATCTACACTGGCGTAAGCAAAACAAGATCTAAGTTGCTTGTACTGCCAAAACTGCTAAAGCAGGAGGGTTTTTTTAGAGGGAAAAGGCCTATAGCAGAGATCTTTGTCACCAGCTGTTGCTACAGTACTTATTTCACCCAGCCACTGGGTAGGCTGTGATTTGTGACCAACAGCTGTGCCGACAAAAGCTTTGCAGTGTGGTTGTGTTGCACATGTAATTTTGCCACTGTGCTGCTGAAGGGAAAGCAATAAACTGTGGCAGCAGGAAATTCTCTTCCCCAAAATAAGTTACCTGCATTTTGCCAGTCAAATACTCATCAGTACAACTGCCTTGGCCAACAACCACCACCCTTCAGGTCTTGCTCTTCTTGAGACTCAACAAGACATTGGCTTTGAATTTTCTATGTGACATCAAAAACAGGTCTGGTCTCTTTTGTCGCTTGTCACTTTTGACAGCGTTACTCATATATTTTTTTCTAAAGTTTCTCCTAGTTCTATGGTTCTATACAGAGACAGTAAAAATTAATCACCGAAGCACTGGGGAGTCATCCCCCCTTACAGTATCCAGGCTCCTTCCTACATCCAGGGAGAGAGCAATGCTGATAAGCTCTCACACAACTACTCTGCCTGGCTGTTATTAACCCATTTTAACCTTGTGCTTAAGCCTCCCTTCTCCTCCATTCCGCTTCAGCATTATCATTTCATTTGTTTCATTTAAAAAAAAATAGAAATACCACCTGAAAAAAAATACCCACCCAAAAGAAAACCAGACAACGTCCTGCAGCTCACACTTCACTGTGCTAATTCCCTGAGCTTCATCACTGGTATAATCAGATTAAAACGTTCAAAAATGGATCATACTAAGACCAGGAATGATGAATGGTGGATCAAACTTTCATTATCGTAAAAATACATAAATAGAAGTCAAAATGGAAAATGAATTGATTTGAGCATAAGCAATAAAAACTCTTCCAAAGGATTAGCTGAACACTATTAACAATGATGCCAGGGAAAGTACTTGATTGTGGATGCTGAGGAACAGCTCTGTAATTATGTTCTTCTTATCACTTTTAAATTATTATTTATTTTTACTAAAAAAATCCTAAAGACTGGAATCAAGACTGACTCTGTTGTGCCTAGTGCTGCTCATTCATAGAGATGGAAGAGCTTCCTCCAACAGTACATTCTGTGAAACTGAACCTGAAGAAAGCAGACCCTGTGCAGACCACAACCAAATTATATCTTCCAGGGAACTGAATTTAAACCAGTCTCACATTTCATAGCTGGGCCCTGGCATTGAATCTTTGGGACATACAAAAGGGAAAGAACAGGACAGAAATAAAATATCACTATTTTGTGTTATTGAGGCTACAGGTTGGAATGTAAATAGGTGAAAATGAAGTAGAAAAATTCAAAGCTGAAGCTGAGAATTTCGGGGGGGGAGGTGTCAGAGAAAAGGTGACAAAGGAATGATGGTTTTTAAGTCCATTTACGTTAAGATTTCTGGCAGATTTTGAAATACAGCCTTCCTCCTGCTCTAATCACAGAATATTGCAGAATAAATCTATGTAACAAAAAGAGCAAACACCTCCTGGCTGGTCTAACACAGTGAGATGATAATAATCTAACAAAGGAATAAAAGCACTTCAGCACCCAACACTAATTTTGCATTGATTCAAAGCTATCTTTAAAACAACGTGTAATTATCTTCAGATCTGTGCCTTTCAATCACAAATTATATATAGACAAACACCAGAAAACATACTCTGAAGAGCCTTGCCCTGGCTGGGGAGGGTGATAGCATCCAGGGCAGAAGCTTTCTGCCATCTCCCATTTAAATCTCCCTTTTGCGAATCACTTGGCAAAGCCGAGCAGCAAGTTCAGCTCAGCTTGCGTTCATGTGCCTCGAATTATTTAACATCTTCAATAAACCCTATGGCTTGGAGCTCATCATTTTATGTACTGAGAGCTCCATTAGCGAAGGCTGTAAGTGACACTTTACATTACCCAGTTGCTTGCAGGTGTAGTTTTTGCTGGAGGTTTCTTACTTGAAGAAGACCGCACCGAGGGGCATTAATTACATTTCTCTCTTGTTTTTATACACACTGATTCATTTTCATCAGCTTTTTAAACTCAGAGGCAAATTTTGTAATCTATGACGTGTAGATTAATTTGCGATATTGATGCATACCAGGGCAGAAAATTGCTAAAATTATTTGCCCAATTTTGATGCCGGCTCCTATATTAAGCAAGCTCCTGATTTTCTGAGTAGTAGCAATGACATCAAGACTATTCTCATGCCTGGATAGGAAACATGATTCATCATGTTGGGACTGCAAATCCCTGTAAGAGCTGGATTTTGTTTACGTCTTGAAAAACTTTCTTAGTTACATGCGATCGTGATGTAACAAGACAAGGCATCCCAAGGTATCTTCAACACACAACATCTTTCTTCTGCTGAAGGTCACTCCCTGCCTCCCACCTCGCTTTCAAGGAGACTATATTGGGAGAACATGACAGTAAGAGACTTTCTTGCTTGAATGAAGACAGTCTTTGCAAACCACTGCAGTTTTACAATATTTTTGGATACAAAGCATGTAAATGGCATCCTGCTTAGAAAAGAATGGCATGCATGTTACTTAATCTCTCCAAAGCTTTCCACATTTCTCACAGAATTCATTTACCATTTCTTTATCCAGAGTCTAGAAGTAGGAATTCATTTGGAAGAAGACTTTCTGGCCTTCCAGGTATTATTTTATTATCAGTATTTTACTTGAAATGTTAAATTAATGTGAGGGGGTTTTGTGGTTTTATGTTTCATTATTACCCCATTTGATTCAGTAATTAGAAAACAAGGGACTCTAGCAGACCTATAGGCTACATCCCAGCTGATTTGCCAGGCTTTAATCATCCCTAGCAATGCTGAGCTGAGTGCTTCTCGGTGATCTCCAGTGATGGATATTGTACGTCTCCCACACATCTATAAAGCTCTTCCAAGAAGACTTTTTCCTAACCTGAAATGTAATTCTAACTTGAATCTCCCTTTCTGTGGGTTAAGCTCACTACTTCTTGTCAAACTCCTAGAGTACTGCAGAATTCATACTCCCTATATTCAGCAAATTGAAGACTTAGGTCATATTTTCTAGGAGTATCCTGCTGGAGTTCATTCTCCAGGGTTTCTACGACTGACCAGCATTTTCTTTAAATGTCTGACCAACATGTACATATAATACTGCAGCTGAGATCTAACCACTGCTGACTACAATGTGCATGGACTTAAAGTCTCTTGCAAATAAGCATTTCTATACACACGTCCCAGCACAACATAGGGGTTTGCAATAGCACAGCACAGTACGCGAGGGGTCACGATGATTTCACAAAAAGACAATACATAAAATTAGACTTTCCTACTTTTTCTGGAATGTTAATATTTGGAAAAACTTTCCCTCTAGGATTTTGTAAGTTAGTTTTCTCTAAGCATTGCGATCCAGACCTCAAAAAAATCCAATATTTTCAATTTTTCTGTGATGAATTTCCAAACAGCTTCTTTACTAACTGGGTTTGTAAACACTGAAGAAAACAATATCTTCTTGAGGAAAGCTGTCTAGAGGCCCCATCCTCTAGCAAAGTCTGCGTCCGCCATGTAATTTCATGTAGGAGAAGCATTTCTGCTGCAATCACAGAACAGGCACGCTGCTTTTCTATTCCCGCTCCCTCTAACTCTGCCAGAATTATAAAACAGGCCAGGTTCTCTGTTGGGATCTGCGCTGTCTTTTTCACTTAGGGTTACACCAGAGACTGCTAATGCACAACATTCTGCTACCATAATTAGGTTAGTCAGGAGCATGGAATGAAGTCATACTGCTAGCTGACCAAATTAAGCTTGGCAATAAAACGATCTATCTATCTATCTTGTAGTGCTGTAACCCCTCACCAGGAGATCTGGCAACTCTGTGATACCATTATATTCCTAGGTCTCGTTAGTCAGTGATTTCTAAAGCTTGAATTTAAATCTCCAGTCTTGCCAGTTGGAAAATGGATGCCAAGAATTCCTGATTTAGCTTTTTAAGCCCTTCAGTGATTGTTTAACTGGTCGTGGTTAATCACCTGCTTCTCTGGTAGGTTATAATGCATAAGAAATGCAATTAGGTGCAATTCGTGGTGCAGTTTTACAAAACCACCTTTGTGATGTGAGAAATGCAGGAATGCAATTTGGGAATAATATGAAATAAACCGAGAGCAATCAAAAGGGTAAGTCAGACCACAAAGAAGTGGCAATATAATGTATTTGACAAGCAGAAATATCAAAGCTAATCAGGTGCATCTGTGTGAGGCACAGGAAGCTATGTTTGATTTTGACTCATTTATAAGAAGCCATTCAATTGCCTGTCACCATATTAGCATATTTAAATAGTTTTAATCTGGTTTCATCACTGTGATTAAAATTGCTGACAAGGGTGGAAAATAATGATTAACAGCATAGCAAATAGTGGGCCTGTAAATGGGCTTAGGGAGGCATTAGGAACAGCGACACACCTAATACAACAGCCAAACCAAATCACAAGGGAAAAACTCAGGAGGCAAAATTACAAGAAGTGAGCGTGTTTCAAAACTTTCTTTCCTTTTCTGATTTTTGTTCGCTCTTTGAATTAGATCATAGCTGAAGCGGATATCGAAGGGGGTAGAAGATACATGCATCATTCAAAAGGCACAACTTAGATATCCCCTCTCAAGCAATTCGCTCGGAGGCAGCAACTCTGATGTGTCCTGTACCGTCTGAGATCTGTCGATGGGCAGAGTTAGCTGGCACATCACTGGTTCTGCCAAAAATAACTGAAGAGACTGACAAGTGCTCAGAAACATCAGGAGCTTGAAAACTCATGAGACCCTTTTGAAAGCATCTTTTTCTTTAAGAATTCTGATTTGTAATGTTTTCTAACCTTAACTTGGAGACTAGTGGAGTGTTTTAATTGATAACTGAGAATCATTGCAAGCAAGGCTTTAAGGAAAAGCATTGATGGCTCTTGAAGAAATTGAAAGACCTGGAAAGTATCTCCTTCTTGCATGCCCCAAAGTAATTCAGACAAAGACTAATTGCGGTCCTTAAGCAGAGTGGTAGGAACAAACACATTTCCACATTAAGAAACAAGTGATGTGATGCCGAAAAGTATTCACAGTGTAGAGAAAGTTCCTCCGTATTCCCCAATGTCTGCAAAAGTCTATTTGGAGCCGCCAGGTTTCTGCAATCCCTCCTTGTCAGAGTCTGGAGCCGGAGCAGGTGCTGTTTCTGGAATGCAAGAATCGCAGATGCCGGCAGTATGGCTTTCCTGAAGGACTCCCTTCCCTTCGGGCACCACTGCCTCAGGCTCTGCACACTCTGAGCGAGGTGTCACCTGGCCCAGAGACTCCTCCACATACCCAACTCCATTTTTTTTGTCACTTAAGCACCCCATAAAGTTGCTGCACCCCCATACTGAAAGCGCACAGAGGATCTGCATCTTTAGGCCATCAAAATAACATTAAAAACCTGCCCTCTTACAATATTATACCAATATACAGCCAGTGCATTATGGCGTATATGGGAATTAAGCTAAATATCAGGCTGGCATCCATGAGAGCATTCTTCCTCTCCTCTGTGGGGTCTACAAGCTTCCAGAGGCTTAACAAAATCAGCATCTCTCAGTTCCTACCAAAAGGGGTTATGGGGTAACATCCCCAGGCTCGGATGGTGCCCCAGGGCTGCCTCGCTTACTCCCAGGGGCGGAGGAGTTGGGAGTGCATGGACAACACCCAGTGTCTGCCTCTGTCCTACCCTCTAGACTGTGGTTTTATCTGTCTTTATAGAAGAAGCTAAACTGCAGGAAAGCATGCTAGAGCTCAGCAGGAGGGTAAAGCAAGCAGAGAGAAACCAACTGATGTGTAATCAGAGACAGAAGAAATACATACAAAAGAGATCCCCCTTATTCTTGCAGCTCTAGCTCCCTTTGTATCTTTTTCACCTAAGCTTTTTCCACTGAAAATGACAGAAGGCAGTATGTCACTGAGAACAGAGATGACAATTGCAAACGGTAGCTGTTTTCACTAGAAATTGCCAACACAAATTTTGATGTCTTTCTCCCATGGAGGCCTTCAGAAAAAAAATTATGCCTTAGAGGTTTTTTGAAAAGCTGGAATATTGCAATAAAATATAATGCAGTACAAGGCTATATAAAATTTATGGGGCACCTTTTATGAGAACATCCCAAGGGGCTTCATATAATAGCTATAAAACAGTAAAACACATCATGGCACAGATTTAATTTTTAAAATGGCAGAATATATATTAACGATTTACCGTCATTACTCTTCGTTGGAGGTCTAAGAACACTAATAAAATGGTTCTACCTAAAGTTGTGATAGGTGAAAGGCATTTAATGTCTGAATATGGTTCATATTTTAATAAGTTTAATTTGTTGATTAAAACAATACCAAAACAAAAACAAATATGATGTGTTTCAGCCAGGAAGGGTTTCTGAATTATTAGTCACTGTAATATCTTCACTGTTGCCTCAGGTTACCCAGGTTTATCCCTCACAAACTTACAAAGGGACAACTGGGAGGAAAGCATCTGAGAAGAACATTTTGCTTATGTTGAAACATGCCCCCTGGTACCATCTAAGCTGTCAAAATGCCTCTCCCAAGGATAGTATGAAAGAAGAAAAAGGGTCCTGGCAAAAAAATGGCAAGTAAGAAAGGTAAAGGAATATACATGATCAACAGCATTAGAAATGTCTTGGCTCCCTTTCACACCTCTCCTCTGTCATTGCTATAACTTACTCCTCCTATGCCCCCATCACCACCTGGACCATCTTACATATTAGAAGCTGGCTCCAGCTGTGCAGTCCAGAGCTTTCCCTGCAATCCCATGGGTTATTAACTACAGACACTGTTTTCTGCCGAATCTAGGTTTAAGTCCTTTTAAATAAGAACTAGCACCAGAGCTCTAGCAACAAGATTGAACTGCAACTCTGCAAATGAGTTGTTTGAAGAAAGATAAGCCAAGCATGATGCAACACACAATTAATAGGCTGAATAAGTTATGAACTGACCTCAGGGAATAAAAAGTAAAAGAATGGTGTCTGTTTTTCAGCTCTTTGATATAGAAAAGAGGTCAAAGCTGGAAAAAAAAATCAAAGACAAAGACCAAAGTGGGAGCATCAAGTCAGATGGGACAGTAACAAGTAAATGCATTAACAATTGTGAAAGCTCAGCAACTGTATTTATCTGCTTTTGTACACGTAAGTTTAACACTAAAGTGACCACCAGCCACGTATTTAAAAAAACATCTGAGGAATCTATAAGCATTCAGGATGCTGAAATACCAAAAAGCAGCCTGGGCAGTATGCTGGGCTACTTCTGTCGGCAATCTGTCTGTGGGAGGTTTGGTTGAAGAAAGAGAGGTTTGTTTTTTTTCTAAACTCCAAGGTCCTTCATTCCACACTGGAAATGAGATGAAGGACCATTGCAAGAAAGTGTCTGGGAAACACAAGCTCTAACCTTGAGGCAGCTGTCTAGGGACAGGAAAAGTCATTTGCTGCAGACAAAGATCATATTTATATGAGATGCATCCAGTGACATTGAAGATCAACACAAACCATTAACCCACATACTTGAATTTGACCTGGTATTTGACAGAGTCTGGAAAGACTGGGCTGCAGAGATGCCTTCAGCAGAGCATCTGCTGAAACTGTCACAGCTTTAGCTGGGAGGGATGTGAGTGACAGCATTCCCTCCTGAATACCCCCAGTACACAGACTGTGTGGACAAGCACAAATCTATCACAACAGCCAGGCATATCCATGGGCCTGGAGAAGACCTCTTGTAGCCCTAACTGCTGGTACATGGGAGGCAGAATCATGTGCAGGTTGTTTTTTCCTCCTCAGGAAGGTAATTCACAGCGACCCAGTTCATGCACTGTACTGCCTCAGAAAGGGGACAAGCAGACATGCCTTCATACCCTCTGATCCCAGCCGCCGTATAGTGGAAATGCATTTGTCCTCTCACCTGGAAACCACCATACACAGTGAAGTGAGCATCTGGATCCCTCACTTTTCCATCCAAACACAGCACCAGGTGAAGCCTGGTCTTGTGCAAAGGCAGATCAGGAGTAGTTCTGCAGTAAGATAGATGAACAATCCAGCCAGCCATCCCCCAAACCATTTTAGCATCCATCCTTAGCTCTGTGTGAACCTGAAGAACATTAAGTCCTTCATATTGGCTAAACAAAAAAGCTTCTGATCCCAAAACTTTCTGTCTATTTGCTAACAGGGAGGCGAGATCAATCCCCCCTGTCACTGAAGCCCCTGTAAATGTCACCTGGGCTGAGAGCTCTGTATTGACAAAGGACATACATTGGTCAAGCCAACAGAAGCAAACCTAGCCTGTAATAGGACTTGTCAGCCAGGATATCACCTAGCAGGCTTAATAGCTCTGACTGATCTAAAAAGCTGTAAATGAACAAAATCTGTATGTTTTACAAAAACGAGCAAGTAATCAGAGCCCCGCAGTACTGAAATGATAAGCTCAAAGATACAGCACAGGAGAAAGCTCCTTATTGCTTAATCCTCAGCTCTCAAGCAAGCCAACTGTAAAATCCTTTAATCCAATCTAATAACCTGGGATAATCTTCAAAATAATGACTGCAAGGAATAACACATTCCTGAATTCATTAAATCCTGAGATTTTCAAAAAATGGATTTTCTTTAGCAGCGGTGCTAAAGGTATTCTCACATGTTGCATTATGCATAACTTCCCACAAGTAATAACAAATATTGAAACAAAAAAAATTGATTAAACATTCTGATTGTACTCAAACTGGCTTCCTCAACAGCATACAACTATATTCTGTATACAGGAAAAGATGGCATGTACGTGTAACCATCTCAAACACTGAAATGATGCTCTTTGTCCTGAAAAAAGTCATCCCAGACAACAGAAGTATTCACGGCTTGTGAGAACAGATTTATTAGGAAGAAAAGTCTCGCTCTTGCCCTTGTTTCCTCAGATATTTTTTTTAGTTGCTGAACAGTCTTTGGGGGCTTTGGGGTCATATGCATTAATCAACCTGCAGCAGTATTTATTTCTAGGAAATTCTATCTACAAATATTTTAGAGAACTGAGAGTACCAAAGCTGAAACATATTGCCTCACAGGCAGTTTCGGTGCCATTGAACACACCAAACTCTGTCTTAACATAAACCATCTCAGGGTCTAAGAGCGATCTATGCCCCCTCTGCAATTGGTATATGACAGATGACAGACAACTTAGTCCTAACTCCCTGGTCAACTTCCATCTTCAGCAATTATATTTTGCCTATTCAAGATGCTCTTTCGGATTTATTCAATTCTGAAGCGTAACAAACAAATTTTTTAAAAAATTCTCAGAAGATGGTAAAACTGATTTCATTTCACACTGTGGACAGATCTGTCTGTATTATGAACAAACAATCACAAAGACGTTTATTTTTCTGCTCACTTGTCAATTGTGAAGTGAGATTACACACAAAGTTAAACAGTTTTCAATCAAAGGCTTATATATGAATCTCACTAGCTGTCTGTATAATGTGAGCAGTCAGCTGTGCCATGTGATATTATCCCTCTTTCAGTCTGAAATTAAAGACAGGGCAACAACAAATGATTACTGTCAGCAGTATTCCTTTTCATCCTCATGTCATTCTCTTCACAAGCCAGTATGGCATTAGTAAGAAGAAGGGTCACTGTCTCCAAATAGTGATGCAAATAAAATGATTTTAAACTGAAAGAGGGCAGATTTAGACTAGGTAGAAGGAAGAAATTTTTTACAATAAGGGTGGTGAAACACTGGCATGGGTTGCCCAGAGAGGTGGTATATGTCCCATCCCTGGAAGCATTCAAGGTCAGGTTGGACAGGGCTCTGAGCAACCTGATCTAGTTGAAGATGCCACTGTTCAGTGCAAGGGAGTTGGATTAGATGGCCTTGGATTAGTTGGATTAGATTAAAGGTCCCTTCTAGGTCATATTTATAGCTGTTCTCAGCTACAGAACAGTTTGTGCCTTTCTTGAAGAGGAGACCAAAAATGACAAAATTTTCCATCTAAGCCCATCCCTTCACTATGTGGAAGAATTAATTACATTGCATTGCAGACTGCTCCTGTTCAACACTCTCCCTGTGACACTAACTGGTTTGCTAAAGATTGCCATCATTCACTTGTGTCTAGTTTGCAGTCCTCAATAACCTCTTCACCCATCTCTGAATGTCCAAATAGTTTTCTGTTCGTCCTATAGTCACATACTTGATTATTCCTACATAAGTATATAGTCATTCCCTATCAAATTAATATTCTCATCCATTCTGTCAAGACCATTTTTAATTGTTATCTGTATCACAGAGTACTGATAGGGATTCTTATCTCAGTGTCCTCTCCATTTTACAGGTCACTAACAAAAACACTGAGCAGAACCAAACTCATAGGAGACCCCTGAAGAACTTCACTAACAATGTCCTTCATTTCAACATGAAATGCTTGTGTGCTATGTTGTTCTCAGGGTACTAGTCAGTCTGTAGTCATTTCCTCTAGACCATATTTCCCTAACATCCATCTACTTTCTACACCCACTGGGTAATCTTACTTATCTCAAAGCACTCTCCAAAACAAAAAACTGCTAAGGGCTGATAAAATTGCCTTGCCAAAATCTTTGCATGATCATTTTGAAAATTCCCTCTGCTGTGTTCCTCTGCTGCTTTAGGCTGGCATCTAACTCCTTTGGGCACTGGTATTAATAGTGCTATCCACCTGATTGCAAGTGAAGATCAATACAGAATAAAGCATTCATTGTTTTCAGCTTCTCCAAATTTTTTGTCTATTAACTGCCAACATTTGGACTTCTCATAACCAATGCGCCTTGTTATTTCATCTCACTTTATGCCTTGACCTTTTTGATTAGGTCACTGAGAGCTCTTGCAATGCTTTTATTCTCCTTCTTTGCAGCCTGACCTTGTTTCTACGTTCTGTATCTTTTCCTCCTGTTTTTGAAGTCAATGAAAAGCTCATAATTTAGCCAAGTTGATCTCTTACTGAATTCTTATCTCTCCTCCACAAGGAGAGTGCTTTATTAATATTCTTCTTTAAGGAACTGCCAGCTTTCTTAAATTCCCTCTTCCATTAGGCTTGCCTCCCAGGCAACACCTACCAATTTTGTGAGTGTTGAAGTCTTCCTACTTGAAATCCATTGTTACTGGTTTCCTACTTATCTTCCTTCCTATGAATCACAAATGTATCATCTCATGATCATTCTCACCTAACCTGCCCTTTGTCTAGACACTGTCAAACAAACTGTTTCTTTCTATTGGTCAGTATCTAATCAAAGTTCATCCTATTCTAGTTATGTTAATCATCTTAGAATCATAGAATCGTAGAATCACTTGGGTTGGAAGAGACCTTCAAGATCATCGAGTCCAACCATAAACCTATGCCAAAACCACCCCTAAACCATGTTTTAATCTTTACCGAAGTCCTTCAGAAGCATGTTCAAAGGATTTTCTAAACAGACTTTCTCTGAAATACCCATGTATTTGTTGCAAAGGAAATGTAACTAATAACCTGCATTAAGACTTACAGCTCCTCTGCTTATTGTTCATCCTTCTTGCATTACAGTGGTCGCTATCCAGTCCTATGAGTTCACGAAGAGCAACCCAGCCTGTTTTTTATGTCCATCTAAGTCATCATTGTTTAAGCTACTTCTGGAACTTGTTAGTTCCAAGTCAAAGACCTTCACTGTTCTCCATTTTTGTTCCTCACCATGTGGAACACCACAGTTGGGTGAGGAAAACAAAGGTCTCCTGGTATGTAGCCATGCACTTAATTCCAAGATGTATATTGACACTCCCTGTACGCTGACCCCAGACAGAATGGGCTGACGATAACACCAGTTGTGGCCTTGTTTCATCCTTGCCTCTCCCCAGCAGCCGTATGACCACTTTGACCTGCAGTACTGAAACGTTCGCAAGAGAGAATAAAAGCCCCAAAAAACAGGAAACCTGAACAGGTCACTGAAATTAAGAGCCGTATCTCTACACGGCTGAGAACAAAGGTTAATTCATTTCAGCAGTTCAGTGCTGAAGAGAGACAGGATGATCCAGGAGCTACACTGTGAAAGGCCAGAAGATAGAACAATGGAAGAGGGGAAAAAGACATTCACAGGGAGAGTGGTGCTCAGAGAATCTACAGCTGTTGGGATTTTCAAACTGGGCAGGACAAGGACCTGGTCCCTGAAAAGGCCAAAGTCTGTTCTACTGACGTCTGGGGCTGTGGTCCTGCTTTTTGTCTTGTTCCCTCCTTTCACAATCCCGACTTTTACCATTACACAATCAGTCTCATCAAGGTTTCCACCAAACTTCACATCCCCCAGCACTATCTCCTTGCTTGTAAGCGTGAGGTTCAGCAGGGTGTCTCCCAACTCACCAGCTTCTCAGGGGCCTGTGTCAAGAAGCTGTCATAAGTGCCCTCCAGAAACCTGCTGGATTGCTTGTGCCCTACTGCATGGCCTTTCCAGCAGATACCGTAGTGGCTTAAGTCCCCCGTGAGGTCTAGGGCTTGTGAACATGAGGCTGCTGCTAGTTGTTTGAAGAAAGTCTCATTTACTTTTTTACTTCATCCTTTGAATGCAATGTATTCTGTGAAAATTAATACAAAAACACTACAAAGACAGAAATGCGCTTACAGATCCATAGCAAGTCTCGAGCACTGTGCATTACTTATTAAAAAACTGCAGTCTGGAGGATATGAAACAAAGAGACAAATTTAAGGACCCTTTCCTCTGAAGATAAGGTCATAAGAGACTTTCTTATTAAAAACCAGACAGGTTATAACTATTAAAAAACAAGTCCACGAGCTCTATTGGGACGGATTTGACACTGCTGAAGTCAATATATATACAGATATGCACATATCAAGCAGCAAAAGAAACAGTTGCAAAGAACCCTAGAGAAAGGCCAAGAAGATATATTGATAAGTGTCTGTAAGCAAAATTGGGAAGCAAATGCAACAGAGATGTATTTGATGTATTTTGCAAAGGGTGGAAAGCAGGAAGCAATGCCAGTAACAGCAATCAGCACAACTATAGGAAATGTCCCTGTTCAGACAACTCTGCAGGAAAAAAGCCTATGCTATTGTGCACTGCTTACACTCCAGTGTACTGAAAAGTCAGCAAGATGTGTTTTTTAAACACAAAAAGGGATTTTTAACCATTGTTCTTAAGATATCTTGTTAATTAAGTAGTATTCCAATAACACACATAACACGCACAAGATGGACGCAGCGAGACAAGTGTAGCTAAAGAAAGCAAGTCCGCTCTCTTGAGACCTTACCTGGAGTGCTGTGTCCAGCTCTGAGGCCCCCAACATAAGAAGGACATGAACCTGTTGGAGCGAGTCCAGAGGAGGGCCATGAAGATGACCAGAGGGATGGAGCACCTCTGCTGTGAGGAGAGGCTGAGAGAGTTGGGGTTGTTCAACCTGGAGAAAGAAGGCTGCGGAGAGACCTTATGGCCCCTTCCAGTATCTGAAGCAGGCCTACAGGAAGGATGTGGAGGGACTTTTTACCAGGGAGTAAAGCAATAGGATGAGGGGCAATGGTTTCAAACGGAAAGAGGGTAGATTTAGATTAGCTATTAGGAAGAAATTTTTCACTACGAGGGTGGTAAGACACTGGCACGGGTTGCCCAGAGAAGCTGTGGATGCCCCATCCCTAGAAGTGTTCAAGGCCAGGTTGGATGGTGCTTGAGCAACCTGGTCTAGTGGAAGGTGTCCCTGCCCAGGGCAGGGAGTTGGAACTAGATGATCTTTAAGGTCCCTTCCAACCTAAACTGTTCTATGATTCTATGACTCTATGATTCTCTGAAATTAAACACATTGGGAACTACTAAGTTTCACCAAAAGAGTACCCTATACAGAGCCTTGAATACAAATATGATCAAACACGATATATCAGCAGTTCAGAAAAGATGTGGAGCCTGCGGCATCTGCTGTAAAAAAGACAGAGACATCATTCAGGGAAAAGCCAAATCAACAGATCTTATTTCTCCTTGGTTACCGGTGAAGCAAGGAAGAAGGCAATGCTATATCAAAATCTAAAAAATCTTTTTCATACCACCTAGAGAAGCTGCTGAATCTTCCTCATATAGGAGCTTTAGAAAACAGGCTAGACAAGTGTCATACATAGCCTGGGTGTACCCGCACAACTCCATCAGAGGGAGGTGGTCTCTAGCCCATTACCTTTACACAATAACTTCTATCACAGTAAACACCCTTTTCTTCACCTTGGAACAATTCTGGGCTGTTATCTTGCACTGCACAATTTTCAATTCCAACTCTAACCATTCTATTATTCTACAATGGTATGCAACTGGCCAAAATGCTGCAGAAGCATCAAGATCAGTAAGAGGAGGAGCTGAGTATTCTCTTTCCCTCATGACAAGACCATGGGATGCAGCAAAGAATCCAAAATAATACTGTTGCTGCTTCTGTGCCATGAGAGAGGAAACTGGGAAAGCAGGATGCTAAATCTATGAGCAGACCTGAAGCCCTTCTATCTGTGCCCACCTCACCATTGTATGGTAGAATTTAAGCATTCTATAGGAATATATTTGTCTGCAAATAAATTTCACTGGACGACAAGCCAGACATTGTGCACATGAGAAACGTGAAAGGGCGTGCTGATGGCATAGGGATTTGAGCTGCAGCAAACATTGGGAATGACTGCAGGAAAGGGTCTTAAGCCACAGAAGACAAAACCTTACTTTCAAGCAAGAGATGTATTATTCTCAGGTGCAAAAAACCTTGTCCCATGAATCCCATTTTCAATAATATTGCATGGGCCAGGACTGAAAGATAAAATGGGTCAAAAACCAGAGGGGCAAATGTAAGCTCTCTGCAAATCTCATAGAGCCCTTGCTAGATTAGTAAACAGGCATTGATGCCACAAAACAAGAAGAGCCCAACAAAAGAACCTTTTGACATCAGCAGAAAACACCAACTTTTGACCTGTTGAAAGAAGTCAAACTTTCTTCACAGAAGCAGCAGGGAGGGCTGGGAGCAGCACTGCTGCAGAAACATAGGACAGGTTATTTATTAGCCTCTTACACACCCACAGGTCAGAGACCTACTTGAAGATGTGTACACAAACTGAAATAGATGGTACATTTGCTATATTGACCTAAGCAAAGACCTACGAATAGCATCTGCAAGTTTCCTCTGGAGTTGCAATTTCAAAGCAGAAATTAATCAATGAGCAACGGCTGCAAAACTCGAAAGAGAAACTCTAACAGGTTTTTGCAAATATGGAAGTACTTTGTCACAAGTAAGGTTCAGCTTGGGTGCCATTAGTAACGGCATAAACACTTTCAAGAGCAGCTAATGATCTGAAACAAGCAGTAAACCTGTATGCAAACATGATAAAAAGCTTTGCATTGAATCTGCAAGTCTGCAAAATGAACCAGAAACAAATCACTCAAGAAGAAACATTGCAAATAGAAGGAAATCAGTCTGTGTGCATATTCCCGCTATCAAAATACCAGCACTGTTGTCTGGGATGCTTTTCAAGGATGAACAAACTACCTCCTACAGTGATGGAATGGAAAATATCAGAATGAATACTAGAATAAGAAAATACCAGTAAAGCAAGATAGTTCTCATTTGGCCACAGATAATTAGAGGCATTAATGAAACACATAGCAAAAGAACAGACAAGTTGAAAACAAAATATTTTTTTTAAAAAAATCAACAATAGTGTTTCCACATTTGAAAAAAAAATAAATAAAAGACAAGAATTTGGCAAAATGGACAGTGCTAAGCCAAGATATTATGTTCCAGAAAGAACCATTTCAATCACAGTCACTAATCAGAGATGAAGACAAGACTTTTAAGGGAAGCAGGCTTTTAAGAGTCCTCAGAATTTAACAGTAGCAAGTGAAAGGGTCAAGCACCTGGGTTAAAAATAATACCCAAGATAATCTCTGTATTGACAGCTCAGCAGCCTGTCACCCCAGAGGACTGCAAAACAGTGGCTTAGAAAGACTTTGCACCCTCCTAAGACACTGAGACACATTAAAGTTGCATGAAAGCAAACTAAAGGGCTATGTCAGTTATTGGATTCATTAGAGCTTACTAGTTTAGTTATATTTTACTTAAAAATATAGAAAGGGATCGAGAGTCAGAGCAGCAGAAAGAGTTCTCCAGGAGCAAAAGCCTCCTTTTCCCATGATTTCTATATCGTATTATGAGGGTGGTGAGGTGCTGAAACAATTTGCCCAGAGAAGTTGTGGATGCCCCATCCCTGGAAGTGTTCAAGGCCAGGTTGGATGGGACTTGGAGCAACATAGTCTAGTGGGAGGTGTCCCTGCCCGTGGCAGGGGAATTGGAACTAGATGACCTTTAAGGTCCCTTCCAACCCAAACTGTTCTGATTCTATGATTTTCTGCAAGATTCCATGTTCAAGTAAAGCAAAACAGCACTGAACCTGACCAGAACATGTTGTCTGTGAACAAGTGTTTCATGATCTTATATCCTTACAAAACTCCTTCCTTTAAATAAAGTTGTCTTTGGCGGTCAAAAGGTACAGTCAAGAAAAATTTGTTTTCTGTCACTTTCATTATTATACAAGCACTGCACTTGCTAAACAGAGTTCAAAAGATATGAAGAAGCGTGATTAAGAGCTATTTCATAGCAAACTTCTGCACTGGCTGCACACTGCTCCTGTAGTCCAAGTCGCTCCCTTTAGTACTCTCTAACAAGAATGACTTAAGTTTCCATCATCTCTTATTACTGCTGCAATCATAGTCTTGAGACAAGATTCATACTAGCCACTTCCTGCTCTTGTTGCATCATTTGTCAAGAAAATGAGGAATAAGAATTTCAGTACCTAGTACGCTTTATGAGTTATAGGACTGTGCCAGAATTATACTTCAGCTTTTCTAGTAGTTGGTATCTCTCTGTCCTGCCTTTCTCTGCATACATCTGCTTGAGAGCTGACTTATAACCAGCCACCACTTCCCTTTTCTAGGGGGACCCTTCACTTCTGGACCTGACCAAGCTGTGACACCTCATAAGCAACCAGAAGGGGATAATAAACCTATTAATAAAACGTAGCCCAGCAGTAAATCTGTTACTAGCTCAATCCATTTTGGGGAGCTTGCTTCCAGCGCACAGGTGAGGGCCTTGGTATGCATGTAGTCCATTTGCAGGGTTACAAGGAGACGGGGGTGTCAGGGCACCAAGGTTTTTACGTGTGTGCCCTTTAGTTCCCGTGTGTGAACAGACTGGATTGGGGTGTGTGATGCAAGGTCATGAGCACATACGTGGGAATTCATGTGGGTGTGGACACTGATTCTCCACATAGAAATGTCTGAGGTGTTTCATGATTCCATTGCCTTTGTCTTTACTGGAAAAGTCTTCTCCCAGCCCTCCCACTTCCCTGTGCTTAGGGCAGAGTCAGGAGCAGTAAAGTACTACTTATGGCAGAAGAAGATCAAGTTAGGGACTACTTAAGCCTGTGCCAAGTATATGGGGCCAGGCAGATACATTCAAGGGTTCTGGCTGGAGCACCTCTCCTATGAGGACAGGCTGAGAGAGCTGGCATTATTCAGCCTGGAGAAGAGAAGGCTCTGGGGAGACCTTCTAGCAGTCTTTTAGTACTTAAAGGGGGCCTACAGGAAAGGTGAAGAGGGACTGTTTATCAGGGAGTGTAGCTATAGGATGAGGGGTAACAGGTTTCAACTGAAACGGGGTAGATTTGGATTAGCTATTAGGAAGAAATTCTTTACTGCCAGGGTGGTGAGACACTGTAACTGGTTACCCAGAGAAGTTGTGGATGCCCCATCCTTAGAAGTGTTCAAGTTGGATGAGGCTTTGAGCAACCTGGTCTAGTGGAAGGTGTCCCTGCCCATGGCAGGGGGATTGGAACTAGATGATCTTTAAGGTCCTTCCAACCTAAACCATTCTATGATTCTATGATCTTTGAAAGGTCGTGGTGATTGGGGAGGCTTCAGATGACATGAAAAAAGCAAATGTCATACACATCTTCAAGGAAAGCAAGAAAGAGGTTGGGAAATGACAGGCCAGGCTCATCCCAGTCCTGGGAAGGTTATGGACTTAGCCTCCTTGACAGAAGTTCCAGCCATGTGAAGGACAGGTGGATGTTTGGGATTAGCCAGCACAGATTTGCCAGGAGCAAATCATATTTGGCAAATCAGATTACCTTCTATGATTAGCAGACAAGAAAAGAGCAGTGGATGTTGATTTAGCAAAGATTTTGCCAAGGTGTCCCATGATATCCTTATAGTGACATTGGTGACATATAGACCAGATGGGTTGTGTGAAAGATGAGTGGATGACTGTCTGAATTGTTAGGCACAGGCAGTAGTAGGAGATTAAAAGTACAACTGGAGACCTGTTGCTCATAGTATTACTCAGAGGTTGACACTAGAGCCAGAAGTGTTTAACATTTATATTAACAACCTGGGCAAAAGCAAGGACTCAAATCAGTAATTTTGCAGATGATACCAAATGAGAGGAGAGGAGGGAAAGAAGTCAGTACCCTGGAGGGCTGCCATCTGGGAGGACTTCATAGACTGGAGAAATGACCTGGCAGAAATTTCCCAGAGTTCAGCAAATGCAAATCCCAAAACATAGGAAGGAGTAATGCGGTGGCATAGGCTAGAGGCTAACCATCTGGAAAACAGCTTCACAAGTAAGGACCCATGGGTCCTGGTGGACAAATTGAGCACAAGTGAGCAGTGCACCTCTGCGGCAAATAAAAACAACCAAATACTGAGCAAAAGCACAGACACCAAGTCAAGAGAAGTGATTTTTTCCTCTCTGTTTGGCACTTGTAAGGCAGCATATGGAGTACTGTGTCTCACTTGGGGCTCCCGTACATGAGAGGGACGCAGACATACCAGAGTGAGTACAGCAGATGGCCACCACAACGCTTCAGGGCCTGGAACACTCGAAGTACCATGAGACGCTGAAAAAGCAGGGCTGGTTCAGCCTGGAAAAGAGAGAGGATCTAAGGGAGGATCTTATTACTGTCTTTAACTACCTAATGGGGGGGTTACAGAGAGAAGGAACACCAAAGCTTTTCTCAGAGGTGAACAGCAATAGGACAAGGGGCAATGGGTGTTAGTTGCCACAAAGAAAATTCCTATTAGAGATAAGTGAAAGCTTATCACCATGAGGGTAGTCAAAGCCTGGATTCAGTGTCCTCAGAGGCTGGTGAATGTCTCTCCTTGGAGATATTCAACACCCAATTGGAAAAGGCCCTCAGCAAGGTGACCAAAGACTGAAGTTAGCCCTGCTTTAAGCAGGGATGTGGACCAGAGAGGCCTCTTGCAACCTAACTCACTCCATGACTTTGTGATGTACGAGAGAGGAAGTTCAACATCATCCCTTTTCTTCTCTTCTTTTTTCTTCAGCCTTACAAGGTTATTTGTGTTGCTGTCTCACTCTCAAACACACTCTCCTCCGGGAGCCTTCTTCCACCTCTGTAAACCTTTTGAAGTATTCTAATGTTGCCAATAATTGCATTCTATCTTTGTATTATGTATGGAAAGTGGCACATTGTTGAATATGAAAAATAAAGTCACTCGCAATGTACATTCTAACAACAGGGAAGCTTAAAGTGGAATTAATGACTGATGAAACTACAATGAATTGAGAAAAGGGTAATGAGCTCCCTGTAGCCTCCACTGTGCTGCCCACATTCCATTATCTGCTAAAATGCCTTCCTTCAAAAATCTAGATTAAAATACTATGTGAACTGAAACTAATGAAAACATCATCTTAATTAACACAATACTGCAAAACAGTTTGAAAGTGCTTCTGAATGGCAACAAACAGCAGCCGTAGATGCAAACAGAGTTATGGATAGCTGTTGCAGAGAAATCTTTTCTGTAATTAATTTCTTGCGTGGGAGTTGATTCCAGGAAAGTATATATACCTCTTCCTTATTCCAGATATATTTTAATATTTCAAATTAGATGTTCCAAAACATTCGCATCAAAATATTCACATCAAAAAAGATAATAGGCAGATGAAGTTTTCTGGTTTCATCATAAACTTGCAGCCCAGACTCCAGTGGAAACTGTACAAATCTTTTGAATACATTTTTGCAACTTTATGGCTTTTAGTCAAATGCTCAAGTTCCTGCAGGCCTTCCAACAGCTGCCTCCCACACAGATGATATCACAGAGGAGAATGAAAAATGGGAAACCCTGTATCCTGCTCCAAGATACTTCTTGCATACTAAATTGAATCCCAAATGATATCACAGGGAATTTTTATAATAAGACTTATTGCCATCCTGTTTCACAGTCACCGTTTTAGAACAGCAGGGTGTCTCTGGAGCTCTGCTGGGCTGAATAGTTGGGTTCAAACCATTGTCTGGGTTTTCAGGGGAGAGATATTTACAGAAGAGGACAGAAGGTTAAATGTTATCAGTATCTTGAAGTCTTTGCTCAGGAAAAAAATGTTCTTTTTTTTTCACTGCATATTTTTTGCTCTATGTTAGACTGATTTAGATTATTGCCCAATTCCTGAAACAGGCTAACTTGTGCACTAATATAATCTCTATCTCTGGACACAGATTTAAGGACTTTCTGAGAGATTTTTTTTTTTTTTTTCCCGAGTAACTAACTACAGAAAAACAGTCTGTGTTGGGTGGAAGTTGACAGGAGGAGACAGGCTGTGTTGCCTGCCTCACTGCACTGCGTTTCTGACTTCAGGACTCGAAGTGGCTCAGGGCACAGACAGGACCAGCTACAGTTTGCTGGCGCCTGTCCCTACAAGCGCGTCCTCATGTTGCTCCTTCAGCCGTGGAACCACTACCCCAGCTCACAGCCCTGGCAGGAACACACAGGTTCCCATGAGGCACCTACTTCTTCTTCACACCTTTCCTGAGCTACGCTGGGAAGGACAGAGAAGGTATCAATGGTGAATTGTGCAGAAATCTCTGTTTAGCAGATTATTTACCACCCTTACCATTCCCTTTGAAGCCTGCTGCAAAAACTGCTGTCCAGGATCTGCTCCAGAGGGTAAACTCAAATTTAAGGTCCCTGATGTTGCCTATCACCACAATATTACAAGGCGCACAGCACCGTGGCCCTTGTCGCAATGCAAGGTCAGCCTTGGTATTCCTTCCCTTGCCTGAGAGCGCTAAGCTGTATTTGAGCTTGTTCACTGGGCAGCTCCTGTGAGCTGGATAATGAGCAAAATAAAACAGTATAAATGGCAAGGAAACACGAAGAGATGGCTGGAGGCTTCCTTCATACTGTCCTCACATTTACAACAAATTTCAGTCTGGTTTAGCTTTCACTAGGCTGCGGTAATCACGAGAGGCCAAAAAGTGCTATTCTTACTCAACTCCATTTTCACTGCCTGGCTGGTGTAGGGTCTATGGCAGCAGAAGACACAGGCAGCCTCCTTAGGCTAGTGTTTCATAGCAGCAAAACAACAGAAAGGAAAATGTGCTGGGTAAATAAGTGTACTTCCATGATATCTAGCTGTGTACTGTCTCCTTTTCAGTACGTTAGTCCTGAGGGCTACGCCCTCTGCATTGAGCATCTTTCTTCCCCTCTTCGGATACCTGCTTCAAACGATTGAGACGTGATAGATGCTGCCCATCAAATCCTGAAGTGGTCTGCAGGGTAAAGACAGCCAGAAGGCACTTTTGCAGCAGCTGGCTCAGCCGTTCACCCCGCTTGCTGTATTGCACAGTTAAATCATGCCAGGTCCTTGCATGGAATGGGGCTGGCGACAGCTAGGATGCAGCCCCAGAGGCACTGTGATGGCAGGTACGCTTGCTCTTCTCCTGCTCCAAACTAAAATCCAAGCAACCGTGGGTACCTGGTGTATATCCCAGACTGCTCAAACGCAGGACAGTCACATTAATATGGGTACCATGCTTTCAGATGCAGATCAAGAGCAAAAGAAGCTCGTAAGCATCTACAAAAGGCTGAATATACCTGTGTTCTGCCTCCTTTCACAAAGGTCAGATCCCTACTTTATGTTTCATCCAGCTTCCTGGAACAGACACTTTTAGGGTCCAGTTCTCCTGACCTATTGACTACAAGGAGCACAGGCTGGCTGGGTTCAGCTGCAAAAGACTAGATTACAGACATCTAGAGCTGAACAGGATGAGGTCACCCTTAATAATGGTACAGTAAACCAAACCTAGGAAGATGATATCAACCCTGCATTAAGTTGTTCTGATGCTGAACAGATGGAGCAGACCCTCCGCTGGGGTTATCTGAAGTAATTCTGCTGACTTCAGTGGAGCTGCCCTGCAGAGCATCGTTACTTGCACGAATTAAAAATGTGGCTCTTTGACATGGTTTCATTGCAAAAAGCATTTCCAGAGCCCACTTTAACTTGAAGTCCAACAAGTGCAACAAAGGACTCAATTAAAATGAAAGAGATTATAATCCAGCTATTGCTGTTCTTTGTTTCCCCTCAACAAAACACTTGCAGATTTATAGTGAACAAGATAACGAAGTGCAATATGAGTTCTAGGTGGTAGGTCTTTGTACTGACAGGATGTAGGCTTTCTCAAAAAAAAATTATGTTTGTCACATACTACAGCTACTGTTGTATGCATCAGCACATGAAATATGACCCAAATTCCGTCCTTAAAGCTATCACAAGAAATATTGTTTGTACTGAGGGTTCATAAAATGCTCTAGCAAGTTATTACATTTATAGTCCATTTCTTCTTTCCTTAAGATTTATCTTCAATATTTACTCAAAAATCTAGGGCCATAAAAACATATTTGGACTTAAAAAAAACATAATCTCTTTCACTCATTTCCTCCCAATTTGATAAGTTAGTACCTAACTTAGAGATATTTTCTGCAAAAATGCATAGTCACTATACAGCCACAGTCTCTTAAAGCAAAGAACCAATGCTTTATGAATCATTACAGTAAAACAGAGTTTAGAGTAGACTTTAATATTCCTTTTTCCCAGCTGTATTGCAGCAGTTTGGCTGCCTTCATGAAACGTCAGCAAATCCCATATCACCCTTAGTACTTGTTGGTCTTTTCTTCCTGGTTTCAGATTAATGTGCCAACAACAAACCTCCATAATGAGACAGTACATCTGCTTAGTGCCCAGAGAGAGGAAGAAGCTTAATAGCTCCCTGAACTGTCTTCCTATTACTGGAATCCTTTCTTGGAGTGTATTGTGCTGGAGTGCTTCTGAAAAAGGGAAGACTAATAAGATCGAACCCAGAAGTAAACCCCAGGTTACTTCTCACTGGGGAAGGTTCTTTCACCATGGGCAGTGTATCCTCAGCATCTGCTGAAGCAACAGAGACACTGCTTGGTACAGAGCAGAGGTCACAGACACTTGTTGATACTCAGCCAACACTGAGAAACGACTCGCAGCCATCACAAGCCCATTTTTTCCTCATTTGATTTCTTTTTAAACCCTTTGATTCCTGTAGCCCTGGAGCTCACAACATCTTTTGGTGGTGATGCTTCTCTCTGTCATTAGCAGTGATTGTACGAGCTGGCAGTGGCAGGAATCATGTGCTGTAGAAATTTTTCTTCAGAGTATTGATGCCCACTGAGCTGGGTTTGACAGCTCTGCAGAAGCCTCCTTCACAGGACAACATGACATATACTCCTAGCAGGAACACGACTAGAGATTTTCTGAATTGATGGTTGCAGCTGGATCATTGTGTTTAATAGCTAGAGGTGGAGCAATTTTGTGTGAAATTGTCCCATCCCACTTGGTTTTCACATTTTTCTGTTGCAACAGGTTCCATGGCTTAATAACGTATTTGGTGGGTGGAAAAAATGTTTTAACTCTGCTGCCTGGTAATACCAGAATAAGGAACACACAACAAAGTCACAAGGAATACAGTTTAGTTGCCTACTAGCTTTTTCCAAATTATCCGTGATTGCTGTTTCATCAGATCTTAGGACTTGGCTAGGATGCATCAAAGAGTGGAAAGTAAGACCTTTTGGGAGACTTTTTTATCCCTAAGCATGTGCTTCTTACTTCAAAAAGTTAATTTCTGTGAAATTTTCAGATAAAGAGGTAAGAGGAAAGGGTGAAAAGAAAAATGCTATAGTTTACCTTAAGGTACCAGTGAAGCTTAAGAGGCAAAGCATTAAATTATTAAGCCAAAAAGACTAAATATACATCTCCTCTCTATAACTCAGGTGAGGTCTTAACATTCTGTCTGCAATGGCTGTAGAACTGTGAAATCTGAAAATAGAAATATCCCATGGGAATACAGGACTGTCCATTCACAAGACCATGGAGACATCATGACTGGAGATCAGTCCATTACATTTTTGTCATCACCATTCTCAGAGCATGGAGGTCAGAAAAGCGTTCACAAAGGATAAAGAAAAATAATTCAGTGTCTGTAAAACCAGCTTTGCACCAAGAGATTTAAAAACGTTCAATTTGGCTTAAGTGATGAATTAGTCTATAAATACCTATTCAAAGAAAGAGATTTTTCTGACTTAACAGGATCTTTATGTTCACAGACAAAGGCATAACATGTTCCAATATCTGAAGTGAAACAAATTCTAGCAAGAAATAAAATCAAATTTTTAGGAGAGAATAATTAATCACTACAGGAGGCTTACAAATGACTAGAAGGCACAGGCGATCCCTTGCAATTAAAAAAAACTTTCTAAGGTGTATGTTTTGGAAAAACAACATTTATTCAGCGAGACTTAATGCAACACAGGTTTTGCTAAATCCCGAAATACTTTTACAGGCACTCCCTTTCTCCGTGTTTCTGCAGAGGAAAATAACCCAGTGTTCAGAGAGGACTACAGAAATTGGTTTCCAAGTGGTTCCTCACATCAGGAACCATGTCTTTATTTTTTCACTTGGCATTTCTACAAGGCACAACCGTCAGCTGGGATTTCAACACAGGAAGATGATGCCTGCTTCAAAAATTATCAAGGCCAACACACAGAAAGGTAGGACAGTGAATGGGGGCAAGTTTAATTCTGTGCCATCACCTAGGTTCATCAGAGAGTGAAAAACTAGGGGATGGAGGAGCTAGTCCTTTCTGGTTTCATGGACAGCATTCTCAGATGGATAGACATCAGTAATTTATTTCCGACGTACACACAATGGCAACCCACTTCTTCTCACTCTCTACCAGTACCCAAACTCTGCCAAACCCCTTTCATGTTTTCCCCATCCAGAACAAGTACCTAGATCAAACTGAACATGCCCCTCTGTGCTGTCCAATAACTATAAAAGCCAGATGCGTACGCCACCTGCACGAGCAGAATCTCTTCTAAAAGGCAAGAACACAAGTGCTCGCTGGCTGCTTAAAAATCTGGATTGCTCTCTAATAATTTCCGGAAAGCAAATTACATTCTTGGTTTTTATATCATTTATGCACTAAATTGTCCACACTTTCTAATTCTATAGGAATAAGCTTCAAAAGTAAGTCTCTATGAAAAGGGAAGATATTTTAATACTGCTACAAAGTTCTATTTCCCATTGTTAGCTTAGAATGAAACTGTCTTAACAGATTATATGTAAAAGAAGAATAAACCTTGTACTCTGCATCTTCTGAAATGTCAAGATGGGTTTTAATGCATGCCCATGGATGATGGATGCTGACACTATCTTTGAAGTTCAGTGAGTATCTGTTGAGTGTTACTGACACTTTACACTAAAAGACAATCACAGGATTTTGTAGACAATCTTCCATCCATTCCCATAACTAGGAAACTGCCATCAGTTTTCAACAGATTTGGATCATGAGTCCCACTCTAATCATTTTCCAAGGTTGGTTTGAGACCAAAAGGGGTTGAGCAATCACACTTTGCCTTTGTGTGTCTTCTTAACCTCTGAACCACTCGGCCAGTTTCAGTGAAACTTCGAAGAAGGAACTGAAGCCTTAAATATATTTGGTCCCTAAAAGTTTTGTGAAAAGAAGTTCCACCATAGAGGAGAGAAACTTAAATTAGTTCAGCATGAGTTTAATTATGAAGTTTTAAATCAGCGAATGCCCCTGAGTGCAGAGTGTTACAAATGCTGTTACAAATTCAGGAAAAGTTTCAGTCAAAGCCTGCATTTAATTTGATGGAAGATAGTCCAGCCATACAATATAAAGCCACAGAAAACCAAGATTTTGGTTCCCTTGGTCACAGAGCAAACTGTTGTATTTTTGAACCTGCAAGGATCTTAGTCCTGCAGCTCTTCTCAGTTCTTGGAGGCTCAGCACTGGCGAGTTAACTCTTATTCACTCATAAGCCAACTTTACCAATCTTTAGAGTTTGCAGACTAGAACACAAGTCTACTCACCAGAAAGATCTTGCAGTGTAATGAATTAAGATATTAAGGAAAAGCAGCTTAGACTCATCCAGAAGCTGCTGATGTCAATGCAAGAAGCACCAGCCAGTTTCAAAAGGTTTTGTTACAGCCTAGGGGATTTTTATCAGTGCCTTAGAAAATAAATGAGATTTAAAGAAAGGTAAGGATCGCAATTAGCACACAAGATAATGATTCGAAAAGTGTAGAGTACCACATGAAAGGTAGAAGAATGCCAGAAGCAAGAGAAAGATAAAAAGAGAAAGTTGTGAGGTAGGAGGAGATGTTGGCAGGCTAAGAACAATGTGCAGTCTCTGAGGAGCAGGCAAATGATAAAGAACTGCTAAAACACATCAAATTGAGAAACAGAAGCAAGACAGACTGGCAAAGACAGTAACCTGAGCAATATCACATTAAATATAACAAATGATGCATAACTATCAGAAGATTCTGCTTGATCTGGCAGACGTGCAACAAGCACCAGCTCTCTGGGAAAAGTGTAGCAAATCAGGTGAAGCTATTTTGCCTAGGGCCATTTTCACCATCATATTTACATATACCTTGTAGTGCTTTTTCACATCTCACGTTCCATTTTTCCTCTCCTCCAAGATGTCAATTATCTATTGATTTCTTCATTTCAGAATACATTGGCCTCAACTTGAGTACAAGGGGGATTAAGATGGACATTGATTTCGCACAGTGGATTAAAGTCAGTGTTGACACACAGCTACTCAGTGAGGAAACTGGACCACAAGATTATACACCAAACTCACACTGAAAACAAATATATAGAGCTGCAGTATAAACTGCCTGCCAGAGAAATGATCTCCATCAGTCAAAATGTTAGTTCCAGTGGAAAATAGCAGTTTCTGTGGAATCAAAAGCTTCAGCAGGAACATTCCTATTTTATCAAAAAGCATCTAATTTCCCCTCCTTCCCCAGCTGTAAGTAAGCTGAAATAAGGCAAGGAAAGATGAATAATGTTAACTTATCTTCTGTAACTACATGTCTTGGTGCGTAATTAGCTTTTCAGTCAAACCCTTCTTTCATTTACTCAAGCAAATTTCCAGTGACTGTTTACTTTGGTCCTATAGAAACCTTCATTAGGTGAGAGATGCTGTTCTTTACTTCACCCTGGTAAATTTGGGATCACGTCAGCAAAGCCAAGCCCTTGATTTATTGTTTTAAGAGAAGTTATTTTGGATCCATGCATGTGTAACTGGAATTGAGATTTACTTACTGATTATAAACAGAAGATATGCATGTATTTCTTTAAAACTTTAAGGCTTCAGAGTTAGATACAAGACTTTTTAAGCTATGCTTTACATATATTGACTGAAACTCGAGTGTTCATATTATTGCTCTCCTTGCTGCATCACAAGATCAGAGTTTAATACGCTCATTAATCAAAATGTGACAAGAGTTTAAGACCAGGCTAGCCACATTTAATACACAACAGAAGCAAATATCTGAGTGTATTAAACTTACTCAGCAGAGTTTGGGTCGGAGAAGTGACACTGGCCATTTGCTTGATGTAATGTAACAGGCAGCAGCAGAGGATACACGTGCTCAGGGGGGTAGTCTTGTGCATGCCTATGATAAACAAGGTTCCCCATATGTTCCGTTCAGCTGACTGAACAAGTTGTCATGATACAACACTCACAGACAAAACCCTTCATACCTAAGGGGTTTAACTGGATTGGCAAGAGCTCAGTTCCATCCTTTTCATTCAACAAATGAAGATTGGGTTAACACTAGGCTAAATCCAGGAATATACAGACCTCAAGATCAGGCTTGGGTTGCCCAACCTTGTTTTTTGTCAGTGTTGCATCCAAAACCTCAAAGCAAATCTAAAACAAACCCATATAAAAACTTCTTACTTTCAAATTCTATTCAATGGCAAAACAAACTGTACACTTAGGAAGGAGAAAATGTGATCAAAAAATCTAAAAATATCGGACTATACAAAAAGTGAAACAATTTGGCATGCCTCGCTTAGCAGCAGTAAGTGCAGCAGATTTGAGACACCGTTGCCGTTATATATTATTTTCTGCTTTTGTCTGTTGAAAACACTGTAGTAATCATGAATGCGCCTCCACTGTGCTCAAAACAGCTGACTGGAGGGAAATCATTTCAAGCCAATGCATCTGCTGACCTGTGGCTTACAAGGTATTAAAACACGAGTGCTCTCTAGCCTCAGCTTCAGTTGCTTCCAAGGTAGAGGAATTCCTGCAGCTGCCGCCAAATGGGCTTCCCAGACTGCACTCAGCATGATGTGACTTCTGACCTCTGTCACTAATCTTGCTTTCAGAGTTTAGTATCTGACACACCTTCTGTGCAGCAAAATTGTCCCCGGAAGAACTGCAGGAGGAACCTCAGGGAAAGCAGATCATGGCACAAGCTGGTCACATTTATTTTCTTTGTGAAGTTGGGTCCTGATCAGATGCTTCTTCACATGCACTGTGTCTTTGAAGTCAGCCTGACTTTGAAGTTTGCAGGCAATGGATAAGTGTAATATTCAGAAGATTTTTAATAGGATCAGACCCAAGCGAGTATGGCTTTCTCACTTGTGCTTCAACAAAACATTTGCCTCAACAGAATATACATGACCAACTCAATGTCATCCGTCTCAGAAACAACTCACAGGAGAGGTTTATCCTGGGTGGTGGGTCTCTGGTTCCACTGAGTCCTAGGTACGCTAAGCCTGTGTAAGCCTACAGTTACACAGTCAATCCTTTCCCCAAAACACTGCATGTCTGTTAGGCTAATGATACTTCTGTGCTCTCTCCAAGGTAAATTGCCATTACCTGGAATTTGGAAGTTAAAAACAGGGTCCTGTCCCATCTTTAGAGTACCTCTTGCGGGGGTCTCCTGTTCTAAGCTAGTCTTACTGACTTCTCAGCCTTGTGAGCTCCTAGAAAGTGACTGACTTCCTTTCCTTGGAGATCTTCTTTCCTTCAGAGCTCTGTATCCCCAGCTGTTGCCTCCCCCATGGCATCTGCAGCAAACTGGGTGATGCTAACAGACCCACCGCTTTTCTCCAATTTCTCCTAAGGTCCTAGTCAACCCCAGTGTAGACAGGACAACCAACATACACTCAAATCTTGCACATTTAGTATTTCCAGTTCGAAACTAATGCTTCCTGCTCTTGTGTGTGTGAAGAGAACCAAGGGGTGAAGCATTGTTTTCCTATTTAAATATATCATAGTTTATACCCTAATTATGCTGTCTATTTTCTCATTATTGTGACTCACTTAAATTACACGTTGTTCTGCTGTTCATTTAGCAAGTCTAACTGCATACTGATTTCACTATACTTTTGGACAAAAAACTTGGAAAGACTATGTAAAGTAGGAGTGATCATCGATTTCATGCAGAGATCTGCATCTGTCATTTTCTTTTCCCGAAGGGTGGATCCAATCACCTTAAAATATTGTGTTAAGAAATAAACATATTAAATGCTATTATGAACTATAAGCTAAAGCATTCTACAGATAGACCATATTCCAAAGAGAGTTACTGTCCAGGAAGACCTACCTCAGTATTTATTGTTCCATTAGAGGATAATGGGTTATTTAGTATCAAAATCAACTCATTGATCTGATTGTCACGCTTAATTTAAACTTGACTCAGAATAAAAGAAAATACACTTGCATTTAATTCATTATCTATTATATCATCATATCCTATGATCTATGGCTGATCTTTCATTGTTATTATCAGCACCATGGGAAGTATCCACTACAATAACCTTTCAGGTTAAAAAAAAAATTTAAAAAAAATTTAAAAAACCAGAGTTATTTTTGTCCTAAACCTTCTGTTCTCCATCTAAAGGCAAAAGTCCAATATTCCCTCAGTGGTAAGAGAACTAAACAGGAATCCTAAGGAGACTGGGAGAAAGCCCTAATAACAACTCATCTTAAAATATAAAAACAAATTATTAAAATACCTCTGCAGCTATTTAGTCCTGCCAAATTAAAGAGGGATTCCACACAGACATTTGAATTATGCTGGGGAAAAACTGCTATCAGAACAAGTACAAGGAGATGAAAGTTTGGCACACCTGCTACCACCACAGAATAAAAATATGATAAAATGATCTTTTAGTAGCCATAAAATATGTTGGGCAGGGTGAAAAAATGCTACAAAGAGGCTCCCACTCTGCAGTAACTTCAATTATTTGCTTTAGTTCTATTGAACTCCATGGGACTTATGCAGGGTATACACTTTAAAAAGCGCAGTGTATTTTCCTCGGTGAAGATGGCCTGTTAAACTCTGGCCCAAGTGCTTGGCCTCCTATAAGGATTTCTCATTAGGCACCTGGGGCACAGTCTTTTTTGACCTAAAAATAAGACCAATGTCTTAATTGGCATCTTCAAACCACCCACTCTGCTCTTATCCACATCATCCCTCCGCCGCTACTGTGAAAATGAAGTAACACAGGACCAAAGCTGCATGCTGCACGGTTCAGCCTTCCCTCTGTGGGAATCAATAATAAAACACCCGCTAACTTCAGGGAGGTGGAACCAGACCTTCAAAGTCTGGGATTTTGCCCTTATGTCCAGCAACGTTTAAAACAGATAATCAGATAAATGGCTTCATGGTATTTCAAACACATTTACAATCTGGCTTGTGTAAATGGTCCCAGTCGTCCTTTGAAAACAGAAGTCAGGTTAGACCTGAGGCCACTGAACAATTGATATATGTCCAATAAACAAGTTAAGATGTTATTCACTTATAGCAATGTAGTTTCTGGTCAGCTCCCAAGAGAAAATTGTCCACATACCACACGTGCAGCATGACAAGCCAGTGTTTGCTGTCCAGGCTAGCAATGAGTACAGCTGGGGCAGAGCCTGGGGCATGAAAAAGGGGGCTACATACCCCATGCTCCAATAGAAAGGGATGGGAAGAAAAAAAGGGGAAAGCTCTTTTTCTAAAAAATTGTCCAGTTTTGTAGAATTGGAGTCTATCTAAACTATAAAATTAGAGTTTAGCTTCCTGTTTAGGACTTCAAAAAATGTGATTTACTCCCAGTAAATACTCCTGCATTCAGTAAGCAAATGCCGCACAACAGGAAGAAATCTCTGGCAGTCATCAATGAACCAATCTCAGAAAAGGTAATTTTTGCTAGGAATTTACTTGTTAAAGCAAACACTGAGAATGCTCTTTGAAGATATCTATGGCCACAGACATGCTTTAGGTACAATTTCCTTCCCTGAAGGATAGCTCAGAAGTAGTATGGTAATTTGAGCAGTGGTAATCTTTAATCTTGCAATAAATTTAGTTTTGCACTTAAGTCTTACTACTTATTATTCAAAAAAGAGTTTTATAATACATACAAGGAACTAAAAATATATAATATATCCCTTTTTAAAAGTGACATAAATAACCCAATATTTTCTTCTGATAAAAGAACATCAGACGCACAGTAACGTACTTGTACGACACTTGATATATACTTCAAACACTATGGTAATTCTCTTCCTCCTTCTTATCTTCATTGAAATGATCTAATACTCTCTTTTCCTCTTCAGCATCATCCTTTTGATTGGTAACACTTGTGCCTCACTACATGCTTAAGTACATTACTAACACACCTGCATTCACTGATTTGTCAAAGCCAGAGGCAGCTGTATTTCATAGTCCCCTAGGCAGTTTTGGGTCCAACTATTGTGACCTACCCATGGGTCATCGTGCCCACCACCATGTTCCCACTGTCAGGAGCCTGTCCCGACTAGTCCACGCATCACACAGGCAGAAATAGGGTGATTAGTGTCACGTTCATTCTTTTTGGCACGGGAGGGTTGACAAAGGCATTCACTGACACCAACTTTGCACAGGATTTCAGTTTACCAGCTTTCTTTTACCAACAAAATCAACAGTAAGGTCCCGCTTATTGAAGTCCCTTGAAAAGTCAAGCAGGAAAAACAGTGTTTTCCATGTGAAGGTTTCAGAAGAGAATGCTGATTCATTAATGTCAATAAACCGTGTTCAATTCTCTTCCAACGTTTTGTACACCAGGCAATGGTTGCCATTGCTGAACACGAGGCAGAGAGCCCAAGACTGCTGGATTCTTCAGCTCTGATTGACTGTTTTGTATCCATTGCTGGATGCAAACTGCGTGGAAAAACAACTGGAGCACAAGTCCTCAGGAGAACGCAGAAGTTCTCTGTCTTTTTACTGCTTTAAGTTAACTGGAATCAGAGGGGTTCACAAGTGCTAGAGACAACTTGCATACCACGTCTTCGTAACCTTTTTGCCCCCATTTTTCTAGCTAGAATGTGGTAAGGCTGGACTCGCTGATGAGACTACAGACCGGATTTTGTAACCTGCACCTGTGTTCTTGAAATAAATGGTTGTGTTTAATCCTCGTTTCATTTCTCAACAACTTTAATTGATATCTCCTTGTAAATGCTGAACACTACATTAATTCTATGACTTTCTGCATCTTCACAGAGCTCTAATGATCAGAAACATCTCATTCGGCTGATGTCTTGTTAACACCACTCACGGTTTCAATCACACTCTATAAGTAGTACAGACGCACAGCCAGCAAGTGGGAATATTTGGGGCTATATGCGAGTATGTAGTTTCTTCTTGTCTGCTGACACTCAGCTTTTGCAATCTCTTCCATAAAGCAGAAATCCAGAAACATTTCTCTAATACTGTTCTGCAGATAACAGTATTGTGATGCTGACTTTTCTCTGCTTACTCTTTCCAGCATTAACAGCCATTTTCTGGATTTTGGTTTAATGAATGAAAAGTAAATACCAGCTCCAGGTATATCACACAATGCATTGGTAGCTCAGCAGGAAGCCTGAGGACGTATTGGATGGTAGATATCTGTGAGCGGGCAGTTGAACAGAGCATTTACCATCTCAGCATGTGGGATTCACCTCAAGAAGCAGGCACCTAAGTCAATGTGTCTACATGAATCTAAGCTCCCATTATAGCCAGCAGTAATCAGGTAAAAAACTTAATCAACAGAGTTATCCAGCTCGGTCTAAACACCTACACTCGCCCACCTCTCCAGTCTACTTATGTTGCTCCAAGCTGGAGTAGCAAACGCACAAGATTATTGTTTCTTATAAACACATCTTGTTCTGAAACAAATCCTAATTCTTGAAGGTTAAGTCCTGTAAAAAAGTACAGGTAATTCATAATTTACTAAGAAAATAATGGTACCACTGTTTTTAGAAAATCCATATTAATGACCAGAGCAAACAGAAGATAAATGTGCTTTCAGTAGAATTTTTTTTCCCATCTGCTCTTACATAAGGCAGCACTGAAATAACTTATTAGTACCTCTGTTTTGGCTGATGAACTACTTATGTGTGTCTCTCTTGACAGTTTTGCAAGAAGAAAAGATATGGTTGGCTGCAATGTGCTTCATAGCAAGGAGATCAGATCATCTTTTGTACTTGATGCCATTCTTCCCTGTGAATCTTCAACTCATCCTTCTGTGAGATCTGGAGTTAGGAAGCCATTAGCAAAAAGTTTATTTCTGATGAACACAACATTTTCTATTGTAGTGTATGTATTACTAATATTAATAATATTCTACACTTCTGGTTTTATTCGTCTTGATTTTATGCACTGTGATAGTAGCTACTGGGGCAGGAACCTTCTGTGGTATTTATATGGGCAATGGTAGGAATCTTTTCACCCACTGTCTTAGCCAAGTTATTTTCCACTTGTCCATCTTCACCTGATGTATTGCACTTACCCAACACTTCATTAGTGCTTTGACTTTTCAAGTACATGTTTTATTTCTGACAGATGTACTCCAGCTTATACATCATTGATCAGCTTGCAGCCCATCTCAGTGATTTCCTTGAAGTTTCCCTCATTAGAATCCTAATGCCCAAGTCTTTTGATTGCATTCAAAAGTGCTTTCACCAGGAAAACACTTCAACAGTTCTGAGGATTTTGAATCAGTGGGATTTCATTTTTAGCAAAGCTTTGGTGACATCTGAAGATGGAAATGGCTGTGGATTCGGGAAACTCAGAAGAATACCCATTAGATTGCATCCATTGCTGATACTAAATGGGCAGCTAACATTCCTGAATTAGCAATTCTAACTTGCTAGGAAGGGAACATCACTGACTCCTTCTTCAGTGTTCACCTCCTGAGATGACACATGTATGTAATCTGAAATTATTAATTATATTGTAGGCAGAACAACAAGTTTACTGATACCCTTCAATAAAATATATCTAATTATAATTCACTAAAAATATCAAATGTATAAACAGTAAAGGCCACAGCCTAGGTGACTATCCTGAAAAAGCTATTCATCTGGCGATTTTACCACATATCAAAAGATGGACTTTAGGGAAGGCCGAGACAGTTTATTGTTGAATATCACATCCACTACTTTTGATCCTAGACAAAATCATACGTTCATGCAGTCCCTTTAAGAACAAGGAATCATAAGCTTCATTAGAAACTTCAAACTAATGAAATTTCAAGCACTACTGACACTGAAAAAAAAAAAACCAAAACAAAAAAAACCCCCCCAACTGAAACAATTTCTTAGAATAGCCACAACCTTGCCAGAAAAATGATTAGTGCATAAAGATTACCATATGCACATACTCTTTTACTTTCCAAAAATTATTTCAAGCAAGGAGTTCTTTTCAACTTTCTCCTACAGTACTTGTTGGCTACTGGTCTTGTGCCGGTATTTAGCCTTAGATGGAGTTTACCACCCACTTTGGGGCGCATTCCCAAGTAACCTGACTCTGATAAGCCTGGGGCCTGGACTGACTCTCCGTGGTGAGTACCAATCATATGTAGACACAGTGCGTGTGAAGTTATGACCCAGCATAAGAGGGAGCACAAGCAGACTGAACTCCAGCTAAACTTAAATCAGTACAGTATTTGTGTATTTACAGATGGTTGCATTAGAGCCTTAAAAGGCTTATGACCAAGACAGTGACACAGATGTTAACATCCCATCAGCAAGGCAAGACATAAGCCCTGAAAGGAGGAAAAGCTTTGCATTTTCTTAAGTGAGTGGAGATATGATTTTCCATGGAGCAGAGGACAGCAATAATTGCCTTAAGGCTTATTGCAGTTTGCACAGGCAGAGTTTCTCAGTTGCTTGTGGTGGATCATCATCATCATCATAAATTTCTACAGCTTTTAAGAGCAAAACTTTTCAAACGCTGTTGCTGAGAACCTTGGAGGAGATAGATAATTACAAGATTACAGAAGGTATGGAAGCGTCCTTTGGCATTACCCCCAATCGCTCATATGGATACCCCAAGAGTAACTGCAAAGTGTGAATCTTGGAAAATCTTGGAAAACAAAACTTAAAGATGACAGGATGTATCTCAGTAGCTTTGTATATGGCCAAAAATATATCAGTTTTTTCTCTGTATACCTTATATATACACAAACTTTTTCCACCTGAAAAAAAAAAAAACCAACAAACCATGAAATGACTGAAAATAGCTTATTTTTTCTCTGCAGCCACTAATACTTGAAATCATGGATATACAAAAATGTCTTCAAAAACTGCTTGCTTCTTTATGCTTCAAAGGAAAACAATCCATTGTCTGATTATCTGCCAGGCAGCAGCGAAATTTAATTTAGAATAGTTGCAGATGTAAAAAGGTTATTGCAATCAAATAAACGGCTGGGACTTTGAAAACGCAACCTCATTTGGAGCTGCTAATTTTAATTTTAATACATCTACTAGTCAAAGGAAAACAAGAATAAACATTTGCTTCCAGCCAGGTGCTTCACTCCCATACGGTGTAACGCAGCAGAGCACAATCAGAAAGTCATCCTTTGATCTGGAAGTTTATGTAACATAAGTTTTCAGCCACTTGTCAACTGGCAAGGGAATTTCAAAACTATAGGAAATCCGTTTGTCAGCCTTCAGCAAATGAAACATTGAGGCACGCTGACACAGATAACTACATGTATATTGTAAATTAAAATATTGAAATATTTTTTTAACAATTATCACTTTCCTTAGAGATAAGGTGAGGGTTACCTTTTCTCCACAGTGCCAAAGGTGAAGATAGTGGAAAGACACTTTTGGTGACTGAATACTAATTACATGCTAAAATTGCATACTAAAAATTTCAAGGTGCTGTCTTAGAAGTAGAATAGTCTTATCTGGGATCTAAAGGATTTGTAAGGTTGTCCGAAGCACTGATGGGCCAAATCTGACTAAAAAGTTGGATCTGAACTTTTTGTGTTAGAAATACCCTGTACCTGGTGACTTGGTACAGTGAATACACACAAACTTCCAGAACTTTCAACATCAGTTTTCTCAACTTTTTTAAAATGTGGAATTTATTACATCTTTTCCTATCTGTAATGCAGCCACAGAAAGACTATTTTTCTCTGTAAATGGATTTGGGCAGATGCAGCAGCTTGCTGAATATGGATTCTGCTAAGGCTGAACTTCTATTAAAATTGTCGGTGGAACAGGTATGGATTTTTATGAGTAGGTTTACGAAAACAAAATGTACTGAAATATATGAAAAGTGATAACATGTAGTATTTTCACCAGTAAGTTGAGGCTTTTGATGACCGACAGTCCATTTGAAGGCAGTAGAAATGTACATTTGAGATAAAAAACACACGATATACCCAAGGAAATGCTGTTTTCCTGGAAAATTGTCTAAAATAAGGGGTTTTTCTGAACTTTTCCATGTTTCTGTCCTACCTCTGACCTGTTCCTCATGGCTGTGATCTGGTGGCAAAAAAGGTCGCAGGCTGCGTTTCAGAAGACACATCAGTCCAGGCTCCATCCTCTGGTGCTGTACACAGAGCCCAAGGGGCTTCCCAAAGCCTTCACCTCTGGCAACATGGCTGTGCGGAATAAGTATTTTTCAAAAAAATACCTCATTTTTCAGCAAGACTTTTTATATAACACCAGCTCCTGCTAAAAGTTGAATCTACCTCTGCTTTTAAATGCAGCATTTATGGTTTGCTAGATCCACAAGTTAAGCACCCATGTAACATTTGCTTTTTTTTTTTCTTAATGTGCTGTTAAAAACAGGTAAAGTCTTCTACAGTTTAGAAACATTGCACCTAGCGAAGGCATCTCTAAAAAGCCCAGCTTACAGATAACAAAAGAGCCCCCAAATTATCTGATGGTCTCCATTTTGTGGATTTAATTTAATTTTCTTGCTAAGCTAAAAGCAATCTGTGTGCAGAGCACTGGAAGCAGCAGCAGTCACTGTGTTAACACCACTTTCAAACAAATTGCGCCGGTATAGTTTCCGTCCTATGGAAATGGTCATGACTTACAGGAATAAGCACAGCTATGTATTTATTTTGTGTATCATTAAAGCCAGGAAGATTGTTCTATAAGAAATGTTTAGATATAACAGTGAGCCAGAGGGAACTGAATCTACAGGCAACGGAGCTTTGCCAAAAGATGGCTGTAAATGAAACCTGTTTCAGTTGCATTCAAAATAGGTTGGTAAGCAATTCTCCCAGAGAGCTTCCAGGGCTTCATATGTTTTTTGAAAGATTATAGATTCCTAAAACAAACAGAATATCTGTGGCATAAACATCTCTGTACCAACTCTGGATGCTGGCTTTATAGGCTTTATGATTATCCTACTCTTAATTGTAAATAAAACCCCCTTTTTTTTTAATGGATCTCAGCTTTTAATATTATCCATATTACTGAAAGATGTTGTTTTGTCTAATTTGGGTCTTATGCTGAAAGATAAACAGCACTTCTAGCTGCTAGTAAGTCATCCTGAAGGTTTTCAGTACTGCCTGGCAGACTTAGACATAAAGTGTAGCGGAAATAGAATTTTGCTCTAATAATGAAATTCCAGTTTCATACTGTGCTGAGATTAAGAAAGTCAGGTAACTTTACAGGCTAAATTATAGGTATGTAAAAATGCAGCATGCAAAACATTAGGCTACTACTTTATTACTCAATTATGTATTAATATGGAATTAAAAGACATCATGGTGTGATTTTATTGCTAACCGCATCTGTTTGCATTTTATAACTAACCACTGAGTCCTTTCAAAGGACATTTCCTTCTTAAAGTCTGAATTACCATGCCAAAAGGAAATCTTTAAGAATTCAACAATCAACAGGCTGATAAAAATGTTTAATAACAGCCTTATACTGGAAAATCGTGCTCATTCAAAGCCTCCTCTTAGGATAATTTTAAACTTTAAAAGAAAAGCTTAAACCAATGTGAATTAAAAGGAGGAAAAAAGAGAGAGAGAAAAAAAAAAATCACTAAATCTGCCCAAAGATACAGGTTCTACTGTGGTTCAGCAGTCTCCAGTGGGGGTTTTGGTGCTGTTTTTTCTGCCCTAGTGCCTCAGCTCAGGACCACGGCTCACCTAGCCCAGTCATGAATAAAGCGTTTACAACCCAACTCCAGTCGAATTCCTACATGCCGCTGCAGCAGCATCTTCTAATTGATTTTTTCTCATTTGCAGTTGTTTTGGGAGAGGACGGGAGCAGGAAGATTTGTTCTAGTTAGAGTGGATTAGCCACGTGTGAAAAAACTCCCAGTCCTGTCTAATTCACAAAGGTTGTGTCTGCATTAGGGAGGTTTTTTGGTTCAAAGAAGCAAGGAGGTTTTGAAGAGAATCTCCAAATGACCCTGACTTGCAATGGATTGGTTTGGTTTGCAGGGTAGTGTTGGCATGGGCGAAATAAATTTCCTCTGGAGGAAACAGCAGAAGCTCTTCCCCAGGTGTTCACCACTCCATATCCCACTCCCAAACAGGGTGTTGGGATCCAAACCAAGGGCTGGTCCTTGAGACAGCTTCAAGCTATACGTAAGGTGGAAATGCTCACTCCAGACCACCAGGTTAAATTTGGTCCAAAATAAAATCCATCATAGTACGTAGCTATAGGGGCAGCTCACCATCAGCTCCTCTGAGTTGTCCTTCCTAACACAGAGCCAGTTATTGTCAAATTTAACCCATTCAGGCCGATATTTAACAGGTATATATGTAATAGCACAGACGTATTCAGAAAGAGCCATTCTTACTGCTCCATGATGCTCATATAAACCTCAGATCTCCATGGACTGCTTTTATTTGGTGTTAAAACTGGTACACATGTACTGGTGTAAACGCTGCCCAAAGCACTGTGGAAATCAGCCTGTTCTCTCTTTGTCAGCGACCACCGTTGGTGGGGGCATGAGACAAAATACACACACAGCAGAGGTGGAGGGCCAAAAGCAAACCAATCTGCTTTCTCTTCTTAAGGGAAAAAAATGGCACCACTCCAGCCTTGTGCAGTTATTTAAATATTTTCTTCCCCTGGAAGAACCTCGTGAGACAAATATCTAATTTTCTTGGAGCTCCCAGAGAGGCAGCAGTCATAAAAACCCGTATTTCAGCATCCTGCACAGACAGTGTCAAGCAGAGCAGATGTCACCATGCTCTCGCATAGAAACGAGGGAGGAAGCAAACAAGTGGCCCGTCCCTTCCCTGCGCCTGCCAGCCGAGCAAGGGGCAGGCATGGGTTGCAAACAAAATTCACTCTCCAGCTTCAGAACAGCTCTTAGCAGTACGAACCATTGCAAAAACTGAGCCCCACCTGAATGCTCCATCATCTTCGTAGCATTGTTTCCACGCATCAGCAGCTGAGAAAAGGAACAGCAGGGATACAGCCACAGCTGGGCTGCACATTTACATCTGCTCATGGTTGTGACATCTGCTCTGCCAGCAGGAAGGACCACTAGTAGCTCACCCACATGCAGAAGCACCCAGGGCCTCCACCAAGAAACAAACCTCCCTCCTGGGTGGCTCTGTGAAAACACAGACCAAAGATAAGCCTTATGCCACAGGCAAGATAAAAAGGCGGGGGGGGGGGAGAAAAAAGAAAAAAAAAACCAACACACAGAGAAATAGAGAAAATTCACCAAAGCCAATGAGTAGGTGACTATCCTCCCTTCAGGTGAATTTAGGCGTAGCCTACGTGTAGGACAGCTGATGTGCTAGGAGCCAGGAGTCCCAGGCTGTGACTGGGCAGTCAGGAGGTAAGTCCTGTGAACACGGGCGCTGAGGGAAGTCACATGCGGTTTGCTGGAGGAATGTATGTCTGGCAGCCAGCGTGGGACCCAGAAACGGGCAAGAACACTGAAGGAATGTCAAGGGGACAACAAAAACACAGCCCTGGGTGGAAGAGTCCTTTCCGAGTGGTACACTGAGAGGAAGAGGAGCTGGCATCATGCATAAGGATGCAGGAGTACAAGATGTAAATGTACTAATGTGATTCAGCAAGACAGGTAGTGGCTGCCCACCGTAAGCCACAGTCACAACCACACACAGTCGCAGCTTGAGCACTGTGTTCAGTTTTGGGCACCGCAGTATCAGAGAGACATTGAGGTGCCCGAGCGTGTCCAGAGAAGGGCAACGGAGCTGGTGAGGGGTCTGGAGAACAAGTCTTATGAGGAGCAGCTGAGGGAGTTGGGATTGTTTAGCCTGGAGAAGAGAAGGTTGAGGGGAGACCTTATCACTCTCTACAACTACCTGAAAGGAGGTTATAGCCAGGTGGGGGCCAATCTCTTCTCCCAAGTAACAAGTGATAAGACAAGAGGAAATGGCCTCAAGTTGTGCCAGGGGAGGTTTAGGTTAGATATTAAGAAAAACTTCTTTACTGAAAGGGTTATCAGGCAGTGGAACAGGCTGCCCAGGGAGGAGGTGGAATCGCCATCCCTGGAGGTATTTAAAAGCCGGGCAGATGTGGTGCTGAGGGACATGGTTTAAGGGTGGTTTTGGTAGTGTAGCTTATGGTTGGACTCGATGATCTTGAAAGTCTCTTCCAGCCCAAGTGATTCTATGATTCTAACTGTGTTGACTTCTTGGGCCAATCTATGATTTACTCATTATTCAAATGTGGCATCGTTAGTCACAAAGCATTTGCTGTGGACACGTCTCTATACATTTGTGCGTGAAGATATTCAGAATGCAACATCATATATAAATCTTCTGTCTCTCCTATAAAAACCCCATGCACTGGTTATGTTATACCTATAGCTACAGGCCCCCCCACTTCCCTGCAACTTTGCAGATGCCAAAATCTTGTGCACAAACTGGGGTCAGCCCCAGCTATTCACTTATTGGAGTCAGTAAAGGAAGGCAACAGCAGTAAGGAGAAGCTCTTTTGTTAATCTTCCCACAAAGAATTCCTATTCTGGAGAAACCGCTTCCCCATTATCAATGTCCTTGGGAGACAAACTACATCAGGATCTGTCCCTGTCAGGAAAAACAAATTGCAATAGCTAAGAATGCGATAATAAATGCGGTGTCATAGCCTCCAGTACCAAAAAAGTGAAGTCATGCCCTATGATATTTACCTAGAAGTGATGCGCAACATCTCCCTCCAGGCAATAAACAATAAAAATTAATCTAGTTGCATACAAGGAAAGGGCATGGCATCACCTCTGCTACCTCTTCTGCTTTCTGTACTTGACACACCTTTTGCCCATTTCAATTAAGGAGTAAGTTTTTAGAGCAGCTGAGCTACTTCTAAGGTAATAACAGTGACTCGACAAGCAATATTTATCTCTGCATGGGAATGGTAAACAGGGGACAATGAAAATCTAAATTTAGTGTTTGGCCAGGCACCAAATGTGATATTCTCCCAATGCCAAATTAAAAGCGAGAAAGGCAATGAATTAGTGGGCACATCTCTTTGTCTTTAATTTGCATTGCACCTCACGCTAAGGTCTCTGTAGCAGCCTGATAATAATGAAACCAGAACCAACTGGTGGTTGATAGCAGAGCTGAGCAAAGCAGAACATAAATGAGCTCTGTATTACCTGCACCATTTGTCAACGGGCTGTTATCAGCCTGAAATCTGCTGCAAGAGCAATCCCCGACTCTACTTTTTGGTAACAGCAGCGTGAAGGAGAAGATACTGCACGGGAGGCAGCGGAGAGTCAAAGTCACGCAAGCTCACAATCACGCCTTGTGAGCGAGCACTGGGTCGCGCCGTCTGCCTGGGCGTTTCAGTGCCAGGCTGGGCAGTAACAGTTCGAGCCGTTCTTTCAGGCTACATCAGGACATATTGACAACTGAAAATTCATCTGAATATAAATGAGTCTTATACCATTCATTGATTCAACTCACCCTCTGACAAACATAGCAGGCAGCTGGGATGTGGGGAAAAGAGGGGACCGGGTGCTTGCTCTCTGGTACCTCTAGAAGCATGCAGCTAAGACAGGGGATGAATCTGTTCAACGGTACCTAGCTCCTCTCTCATGGCAAAGCTTTACCAAAGCATCCCATCTGGCTGGCAAGAAGAGGGGAGCAGCATCCAGGTACTTGAGGAGAGGAAATTTTGATGAGACACTACTGGGGACACACAGCCAGCGGACTGGCAAGGAGCTGGGAATCTCTCACGTAGACTGGCTACAACAGAGTGCATCTCTCTGAGTGATGGAGCCACGCTCATTTACACAGAATTTTTGTCTTTGCCGGAGGGTATCAGAAGGGACACTCCTACAAAGGAGACGCAGGGACTGAATGAACAGTGAGATTGTCACCAACTGCAGCAGAAATCCCTGGGGTCCAAATCTGAACTGCTGGGGAAATTCTCACTGTTGGTGAAGCACCAGCACCTGCAGAGGTGAGAACGTCCTTCAATGTTTTGCTTTCACCCTTGAAATGTTCTCAGTAACATGACTTAATTTTTATGGCAGATTCTGTTATCTAAGGTGGATGTAAGTCACGCACAGAAGGGAAGAAGCAGTGGAGAGGATCAGCTGCACTATGTCTCTCTCATTATCTAGTTGCCAGAAGTTAATAATTCACAAATCTTTAATCCTCATCACTGTCTATTCACAGCCATTTTGTGATTCTCTATTAGCTCCCTAAATATCATTAAATTAATATTCCTCCTACTTTGTTTGCAGTACACCCTTCATTAAATTTCAATGCCTGCCATTCATCATGTGTGCTCCTACTGGTAGACACGATACCTCTTCCAACAAACGGCCTTGGTGGCTTTGTGGGGTGCGGAGGGCACGGAGACATCCCTGTGCCCCGTCCACACACCTTCATGCAGTTCCTGCTCTCTTGAGCAGCACTCACACTGGATGCCAGAGCACTACAGCAAAGTATGGGAGGTGGCACACAGTGAGTAACACGGCCCAAAAACTTCCCATCCATGCTGCTGGACCTGCTGGAACTTGCTGCAGCTGAGCTGTCAGCCCAAAATCCCTTTCCTTCCCATGAAAGGACCTTAAGACCTAAGAAAGGACCACAATCTCTCTGGCTTGCTATAAATACTTACTCTATGATGGTGATCCAGTCTCTACTGCTGAATACTGAACTTCTACTATAAAGGGATCACAATGGGACTCCAAAATTTCACGCAGTCAAAGAAACCTTACCCCAAATGGTTGTACACTGCCTAAAGTTACAGAAGACGGCACCAGCTCTGACACGCAAGGACAAGATGAGATCGCTGCATCTATGTTGACTTTATTGTTTGCCTTGACTAACACTCCTGTTTAAGACAACTATAACCTCATTGGATTGGACCCTTCGCAAACCTCTAAGTTGTTGGGACGTTTTTCCCCTCTGATGAATCCTTACTTGAAAATTACATCCCATTTTCCTACCTTCCCTTTAACAATTGCTTGCCATTTGCTTAACTTCAGGGAACTATCAAAGATGCTTTATTTTCTTTTATGCTGTTCTAACTTCCGTTCCACCTTGTTCAAGAAACAGTAAGTACTGATTTAAGGTTATACATTTAGTAAAATATATCTCCCCTTTGGGCAAGATTACTCTTTTTATACAGTAAAACTGGATAATTTCATGGGAAACAGAATTAAGTAAAAACATAAATTACTGTTCTGATCCTGTTTTAAAGACTATTTTTCTTACTGCTTGTAGAGTTCCGTGATATAACATTTATTTCAGTTTTGCATATTTAGCACTCTCATGAAGAGGAGCAGCCACTTAATGATATTAAAATATTTATGTCAGCAGTATGTTCATAAACAAAGAAAAGCTATTTAACCTACTTTTATCCAAGGTAGCCCTACCCATGTACCAACACACTGCCAGAATAGTGCTAGAGGCGCCAACAGAAAATTAATATCATCTAAACAAAAGAAGCTATAATAAAGAAAGAGACGCATACATTCATTATCTTAAATGCTTAGAAACATAATAAATATGGGAGAATTTGGCAAATGTTTTGTCTCACACAACAAGCTTCTCCTTTTAGCATGCAAAGCCATAACCAGAGCTGTGCCACCTGCCCTCTCCACTAGCCTCATGATGCTTTTCTCATACCAGTTTGCTGCCAGCAAGCTAAGCCAGTCCACATATGGAAATGCTCTCCAGGCAGTCATGCATCCTTTTCCATATCTTTGGGATCTATATTTGATTGTACGTGGACTTTGGCTAAGTGGCAGCCTACACAGGCTTTTCAAAGTGCCTTTTGACCAGGGTGGCCTTTAATCTGTAGATACTCCCTTGGAGTTGGAGTGGGTCTGTGCTGCCCCTTCCCATTGCACAACATGGAGTGCAGCAGCTGTGAGGACATTATGGCCCTATCAGCTCGGCAGTGATCATGTCCAGATCTTCTCATGTCTTCTAGGTCACCATTCAGGACATCACAGCTTTGCCTGAGGCTGAGGTCATGCCTTCAGAGGCAAGCAGGAACACCCAAGGATGCTTTTGTCCATGAATGGCCTGCAGGCAGATCTTCTTTGGCTGTAATAGTGTAAGGTTGCATCAAACAGTAGCTCATCTGGTCATCTTGGCTGGAGGTGCTACAAGTAAATCCTAACAATACAATATATCCATTTTCAAAAAGATGTTGGTGGGTTGTTTGGGTGTTATAGGGTTTTATGCTTTGGTTTCCCCACTCAAAAATAATACCCTCTGCACCCCTAAAAGCTCTCAACATCAATACCAATATACAAGGTATGTTTTGTGGTAAGCGTGTTTCTAATGTGAAGGCCATTTCTAGTTCTCATTACAGATCTAGACTTTCAGTACCTCTGGCCATGATATCACATTGTTCAGGCATGGACACCTGAAGTTTAAAACTGCAGAAGCTACCATGCACAACATTGATCTTCCTGAAGGCCTGAGCAAGGAGCAAGAAGACCAAAAAGAGTACTCATTATCAAAACATGAGAAAGAGTGTGAGTGGATTACACTTGCATGTACCCAGAAGAGAGGTGTTGTGGTAAGTTTGGTGCACTGCAGATGACCCTTCAGTTGTGACGGCTTGGCAGCTAGGGTCCTTCCCTGTACAGGGAAAAACCTGATGAAATATCCCTTCTGCCAGACTTAGAGTGGAACGTTGATTTTGGATCTCTGCTCTCACAGAAAGATATTCTCACTGTAGGATTTAGGTATGCCCAAGACAAACTGTTCTCCTCCTCCTCTCATTTTGTGACAATACACAGATACCTGCATAAATCTAATCCCTTGCTACTTAACAGCATTCAGATTTATTGAAAATAAGCAAAATTTTTTTCCTATGAGCTTCAGTGAGGAGAGAGACCATATTGTGGATGGACTGCTGCAGATTAAGGAACTTCTAGTAGTAACACCCTCCACTACTGCATACTTCTATAACTTTTAGGGAGTAGGACTTGGTTTTGAACGTTCCTTGTAGATGAACAGGAAAGAAATATCTGCTCAAGTCATCAACTCTCCCCCAGTGAAAAAGAAATTCTTAACAAGGCCTTGAGTATGAACTGGTGGGACAAACCCCATGACAAATATCGACAGATGGGCCTTGGGCCAGGAAGACCCCTCCTTCCCACGCTCTGTGAAGGCTGGTAGAGGTAGCAAGCTATCCTTCAGAACAACCACTTCCCACTTTTATGGTGGGTGTCCAAAAGCTCTTCTTGTCAAATGCCAATTTTCTTGGTGTATTTAAACATCTCATGACTTACTGCTTTGCCTGTCTGCTTCTTGCAGACTCATAGATGTAGAGAGGAGCTTGCACCCACCACAGACTCCCTGGCCACAGGGTTATTAATATTGCACAGGTTTATTTCCCTGCACTACAGAACACAGCACACACTGAGCTCCAGAACCACGTGGGAAAACTCAAACATGCACATCAATGCTTTCTCATTTGCAAAGAAAAACACATTCCTTCCCAACTCAACGCATCTTACAAGTCTTTGTTCGGGCTTTCTTCAGCAAGGATCGCACCAGTGTAAAGACATTAGAGCTGCCCTGCAGAATGACTGAGAGAAGAAAGGCAACAGCAGGGAAGAGAAGTTGTAAGCCCTGTCCGTGGCAAGGAATGACAAATCAGCAGTAACATCCAGGCTCTTATTTGGAGAGCTGACCCACGCACCCTTTGGAACACAGCTTGCACTTTCCTCAACATCCTCTCTCCTGCCTTTTCTGCTTGTATTCGGTGTGGGCATCAACACATGCCTGCACTGATAGCACAAGAGTTTGTCTTTTTCTCTATATTACAAGAAAGAGAGGAAGAAAACAGACACAACAAGGTCTCAAGGAAAGGTGCTTACTAAACACACATATTGTGTGAGGCTCTATAGCTGCTGTTAGCATAGTAGTTTTCTAGTGACCCTGAAAATACAAGTTAAAGCGTTCAGAAATAGTTCAATGTCTTTTACTACACCCAAACTTTAGTGAGTGTCCTACACATCAGGCACTGGACTACTATTTAAAACGTATTTAAGGCACTTTAATATCTCTAAGTTATGCAGTGAATTTATCTTTTGCCACTGTTTCTCAGCACAACTGACTAGTGGCTGAATATTTACCTTAATACCTGGGGAAACTCAGCATCCACCAGCTGTGCAGGAGTTCCTTGGTTCTACTCAAGTAAGAAGCTATTTCAGCAGAAAAAGAAGCTTTTTATCAGATCGGAGACTGCAATCACTAGTTCAGTCAGCTCAAAAAGACTCAGAAATCCAGATATCTTTTTGCTTTTTCCATGGGCTTTGAGGAAGCTGGCATTATCATGTTAAATTACAGTTCAGAACTACTGTGTACGTACAGATTTATCAGAAGAAAGCTATTAGCTGACTTCAGTATAGTGCCAATTATACCATCCCTGACACATAATTAACTAAGGCCCCAAAGCACGTATTTTAATCAATCCCTGTTCAACAAAGCGCTTGTGTGCGTGCTTAACTTCAACACGCATCTAACATGCACACAGGTCCTTTTGTGACTAGGGAAAAACATGGGTGCTGTAAGAACTGTCCTACCAATGCTATTAGGCCAGCCACTACTGGGATAAGATACTATACTAGTTGGGTAATGACTCATATTTTCAAAAGCATCTATGTAAATGAGAAACCAAGACCAGTTTCTAGAGTGTTCTAGTCATGGTGCTGTAACTATGGCAATTTAAGGACAAAAATACACAAGTTCCAGAGGAAATAGTGTTCTTTGCTGTATGTAAGGATATGTATGTGTGTAGTTGGATAAAACTTGCAAAGTTTCGGCAGCAGAAATCTTTCTTCAGCACTATAAAGGTGGGATTTGTCCCATTTGACCTAAGCTGGCTACAGGTAAGATATGCTGTCTAAACAAGATACCCAGGATTTCTCTGCAGCCAGTGGAGAACATCTCTAGCTACCAATTCATTCCATCTGAAGGTTTCCAAGAGAGGCAGAATGAATCACTCTGTTGGAAAAGCCCACATGAGTTTAAACGCATTGGTTTCATCTGACCAAATGCACTTGTCCAGCCAAGCTACTTGGCTCTCTGTATAACTAATGAAGATATTCATGTTGCAGACTAACGTGCCGCAAAGTAGGCATCTAAACTGAGATGGCTCATGCAGCAAACGTACTTACTTTTCTCCAGCCTGGCCTACATCAACTAGTTTACCTGCAGAGAGAGGGCTAGATTCAGCCCCATAACCAGAGGAGCCTAACACTGCTTTGGGCACTGTGGGTTATCACGTATGGCCACCAGCTGCCATCCCAGGAGGGTGCAGGTCTGGAGTCACTCCCTTGGTACCACTGTGTATCATGGGAGCTTAGGGAATGCCTAAGAGAACTTAGGGGAGAACCCTACACAACCAACACCCAAAATTACCTAAGGTGGACTCCTCCCTGCCTTCTACATTGTCAATGGCTTGGTGGGCACAGCATATCTCCTCCTAATTGTCAGATAGAGCCAGAAACAAGTGGTAAAGGCCAGGCATTTACACACCTAATGGGCTTTCTTAACAAACCTCTGCAGCTAAGTTCCACCACTCCTACTTTCAGCTGAGATCAGGCATGGATCATTTCAGAGCAAAGCAGTGTATCTTCCCAAAAAACAAAGAACCTATGAAAAATGTGTATAGACCTAGAAGCTGCTATGCAGCCTGAACTACAGCAGTGTGAACCTCTCTGTAATCCATTACAGCTGTGCAAAATGTAATAAAACTACTACAAGGTGCTCTAATTCCATTTACTAATAATCATAAAAGTGTTTGAGATGCGTCTGATGAACCGTTTAGAAGACAGTATTTCCCAAAGATGATTTGTAGTACAAAGAAAAGCCTTTAATACCATATAAATTAGATTTTATGTACAACAATATTTAAAACCATTGCAAAGGAGGTGTTTTTGTTGTTTTATAGTCACTGTTCAGTCTTTGTTGAATAATTTGTTTGAAGAAAATGCTTGGCTTCTGAGTTCTTCCCAATGAATCACAGAGCAGGAGTAATATCATCATTTGTCATTTTTTATCTGCAGATGCCATTGTGTTCAGCGTAGCTCTACCCAGTTAATCTGCACAGCTTCTGATGAATTGCATTTAGTAAAATACACAAAATTATTTTGCGCTTAACTAACATCTTGAGCGGCTCCTCTGACAAATCAGCTCCTACACGCTGCACACACACAAATGCTTTGCTTTCCCAGAAACAGAGGCTGGGTTTACCTGAGAAATACATGGATAGATAAATCAGCCATTAATTGATCTGTTGTAGCATTGAGATCAGCTAGTTTGTTAGGCTGAAAGCGAATGGCACATTTTCATTTACCATGAGCTTTTGCCATCACTAGGCACTTCCATGGCATCTTGGGGTATATGGCTGGTCTCACTGCAAAGCTATAAGGGGGGGGAAGAGGTGTGCGATTCTTACACATTTGTTTTATGCTATCTTTGATCTGACATTTATACATAGTCTCCTTAAAGGTACAATTCCCTCTGCTCCTATTTCCTCCAGGAGAACAAGAGTTCCCTGCTAGCTCCCATGAACCTGTCTGTTACGCTGGATTTTTTCATTACACTGAAATGCAGATGTGTCCACTCCTTTCCCCTGGCATGGCCTTGCAGAGCAAAGCAAACGCCAAATACACCCCCTTGCAACCATGCCAGGCTGACCCTGGGCTTGCCTTGCTCTCCTCTACCCCTGCCCACACAGGCATCCAAGCAAGAAACAAACCTCCTTCTCCCTTTACACAGAATTTTGCACCCACTTGCCATTTGCAAAGCTGGACCATGAATACTCCTCCACCCTCACAACGCCATATGATTTAAATATTGAGTCAAAAGAAATTAAGCTTTTCATTTGACCACCAGAGTAAACAACATTTGAAAAAGAACCCATAAGCCACAGCGAAACAAGAAAATCTGTCTCTCTCCAGGATTTCTGGGCACCCAGAAAGCTTTTAGCAAACCACCATCACAAGTCTCAGGGAAGCAGCAGTGCTGGCTACCACTGCCAGTAATGTGTGGGGTATCTTAAAAGGAGCACAGACCCACACAAGACGCCTCCACCACCTTCATTCAATTTTCCCCACCTACAGCTTGTGCTTGCAAAAAAAGAATAAGAGAAGAAAGCTGGAAATCTGAGTAGCACTGAGCTGCCATATTTTTTTTTTTAAATATGTACCAAGACCTGTGTTATCATCAGCTTTTGTTCCTTCCCCACCCTGCTCAATGGCACAAAGAAAATGCCTTATCTCCAAACCTCTTCCTCATCCCTGCAAAGGGAATCTCTGAGCTCTAACAGCAGCCAGAAAAGGAGGAAACCTCTGAAATGAAACTCTTCTCAATTCAGTGAATTTAGGGAGTTTAGACACAGTTTCCAGCAAACAAAGAAGCACCTAACATGTAAATACGCCTTTCCATTTTAGCTTCTTAAGGAGCAGCTTCCCGCCTGAAGGTTCGTATCATGAATTCAGTACAGATTACAGAGGACTATAAGTCCACCACAGACTGAACGTGCTGGGATGNAAAAAAAAAAAGAGAGAGAGAATACAATAATTTTGCAGCTAGAGAAAATTCTTAATTTACTTACTTATTTCTTGAATGTTAAGTTTATATGACATCAAAGAATTCACCATTTTCCTTTACAGCTTACACATAAAAAATGACTGTGGAAAAATCTCCTTTCCTGACGTTCTGTCCAACAAAGATATTACTGACTCCAGCTTAAGGATTTGGCTCTGCAGTAAAGTTTGGTCACTGTAATGCACCATGTAATTCTCAGTTACTTACAGTTATACACCCCATAGACACTCCTACTCTAGCAGAACATGGACTTTTTCCAGCTTAGTTTGTCATTTTTACCAGTTTAAGCTGTGCTGAAAAAAAAATATTTTCACTACAATAGAGAAGGATCTACAAGGGAGTTATGTCCTCATGGTTACGTTTTCATGAGATGCAAGAGTCTTAGCCACACACCTGGAGATCAGCTCTGCTGGGTGTCACATAGCCACCACCCCAGGGAGAATTTGGGTACCATGAAGTGACTAAATCCGGTACTAATTGGGTACTATGACGGGTACTAAATTGGGTACTAATTGGGGACTATGACTAATTGGGTACTATGACGTGACTAAATTGGGTACCAATTTACGTGACTAAATCCAGGGCGACTACTAGACAGGGCAGCAGCTCAGCAGATTCCATGCCCACTTTCCTCCACCTCAGACACCAAATAAGCATTTGCACCATTCAAATCTCTGCCCATCACTTTCCCTTCCTCTATATACACTACCTCCTCTGCACTGCCCCCGTATTTCCACCTTCCCACTGAAAGGATAAACTTTTACAAGATCTCACCAGTTCACCACCGTGCTAGCAGCAGGGAGTGGGTCAGCAGAGCAAAAGGTGCTCCTGGTTTCTCTGGCCATTGCTTCACGCGTTCTTACACTGGAACAAGACTTCAAGTACACCAAACACAGCCACACAAGAAAGGCAAAAAAATCAGTCGCTCTGATTTGAAGGTGGGACTCCGTCCCCTAACCTGAGCAAGGCAAACCCATATTCAGGAAATCCCACCTGCTGTTGTTGTAGTAAAATTGATATTAACTAGAAAAAATGAAATATAAAATATAATTGAAGTAACTAAGGAAACCTGCTGCCGCTAAAGTCCTCTATACTGCCCCAACACTATTTAATTATTTACCTAATATTAAAACACAGAAACAGTAGCTAGTCATGATTTATCTACAATTCAATTAAGGAACTAACCACTAGACACTGTAGCTTTGTTGATAAGTAGGATAACTCCGGTCAAGATAGAGATGAACTGTAGGTCTGGTCAGCAAACAGAGAAAACCTCCTGAAATTGCCAAGATAGAGAAGTAGGTAAAACGTAATTTCAGCAGTGGGAAATCACAACTGCTGACTCGGCCACCTACCCAAACAATACCACCTACTTGAAAGAGAACAATGGAAGAAGAAGACAGAGTCTGCGCACTAATTTACATGGGAACTAAATAAATGTGACCAATCATTAGAGAGATTAACGATGAATATGTATTAATTGTTTGAATATGTATATGAATATCAACCTATAAAAACAGAGATTTTTGAAACTAAGGTGTGCTCCCAGGTTGGGGTGAGCGCCCCATTTCTGTGCATTAATGGAATAAACTTGGAAACACCTCTGCTCTGTGTGTTATTGGCTTGCACACCAGGTAAAGAACCTAGATTTAGGACAACACTCTCACTCCACAAAAACTCAAACAGAAATTATTCATGGGCACTGCAGGCACAGCAGACTAAGAGTGACTGCCAGCCAAGACTCCAATTAAGGTTTTGGCTAGTTGAGATCCTAGCATCATAAACCATAGAAATAAGAAAAGGCAGCAAGGGGGAGATTTCCATCTTTCCCACTTTGGTCTTACCTTTGCTGCTGTCAATACAACCCCTAGAGTTTTCACTTTCCAGGCAGCAAAAACATGAAAAGAGGTATAAACGCTGAGTTTCTGACTTACACCTAACACAAAATCTTTGGAGTCATCCATCTCACCTGCTTTGCAACCTGCTGCATCCGTACATCCAACTGCTGCATCCACACTCTCAGTAGTCATTCTGTCCTAGTGCAGTAGAGATCACATTGCACAGCACAAGCTAAAAGAAATAAAGAAACTCTTATCCTAAAACCAGAGTTATCAACATGTAAGCAGAACAGGCATCTAAAATCTCCTAGCACAGACCACATTTTGCATTACAGTTTGGTTTGAGCACCAAGATGCTTAAGCCAAGAGATCCAAACCAGGACTAGGAAGCAGCTGCCACTTATTCCAAATCAATGGGGAAGACTGACCAGTTGCAGGTGCTTTTGATTCCTACAGGTGTAAAGCATATGCTAGAAAATGGAGCGAGTTGATTCAGTCTGAGATGAAGTTTTGAAGGTTTGCATTTTAGCTAATTTGTTAAGTAATTACAGAAGTACTGTTTCAGTTTGGCTTAGGTATATTTCTGCAGGAATATGCAGTATTTTTCTTCAGTGGGAAAATGCTCCCAGTGTAAAATGTCTAGCAGCCAACAGGGACAAAAGCTTGACTTCAAATATTCAGGGGTTTGTGAAAACAGAAGAGCCTAGAAAATCCCATGGGAAATTGTCCAGAGGGGAGACTTTACAACTATTGTTCTTTGCATCCATTCTTTATTCAACTGTCTTGAAAAATTCAAATACCCTACCAACAGCATAGGCTACATTTTTGAGCTTTTTGCCTTCCGTGAGGTACTAAGAGTAAATGCTGAAGTGCAATGTATGGTGTGGCACAGCAGACACTGCAACATCCAGACAGAGCATTCACAGCCTGGATTTACAATTCGGACTGCCAGCACCCAGAATAACCTTTCCAGAGTAGTTTCATCCAGTCAGGGAATACAAAAATAACATGTGACTGTCATGGATACTCAAAAAGCTGTCATAGCATGCACATACTGGTGAAAACTCACTGATCATGTCTTCATGCATTATTTGTTGAAATTTTCTGCCAGAGACTTACAAAAGAGATGGAACAGGACAAAATGAACCTCAGTTCTTATCAGAACGGAGCCAAAAATTCTTGGCTGGTTTTTAACCCAGTCAAAATACCCACTGTTTTGCCTAAGGAATATGGGCCTGTAGAGGTAGGAGAGTTTTAAGGATGCTGTTTAATTTATCCCCTATTCTGAAGGCAGAACTGATTCATGTAATTTAAACGTACGCATCCTCCCCATCACAAGCGATGTGAACAAGACAGCATCTCCAAAAGAAGCGTGTGATTCCTGAGGCATGAAAAAGAGGATGTCAGGTACTTCCCCGTAGGGATACCACAAGCCAGGCAGAGCTCGGCAGCCAAACTCTCGTAAAGGAAACTCTCACACCTGTGTCCATTCCACTGACTTTGGTCAAATCCCAGGCAGATGCAAACCCATACGGAACAGACTGTAGGACCAAGATGCACTTTAGATGGAAAACCTATCACCATGAAACAATTTTATCTGCAGCTGTCAGCTAAATCTCATTTGAGAGAATACGCCCTGCCAACAAGTGCAGGCGATGTGTTTGCGAAAGGCAGGACGAGTACGTTTTCAGTGGCGCTCCACACATTTTAATGCGGGTGTTAATGTTTCTAGCATATTACCTTCCAAATGTTGCAGCACGACATGCTTTATAGGAACTAATGAATCACACAGTAAAAACTAATTGCAACTTACATACTGTTGTGAACTGGGTTTTGCAACATAAAAGCAATCAGCCGGTAATTAAAATGCTAATATGGGTCTGAACCTTATATAAAAGTTTGCCAAAATCTACTGCAATACAATACTTCCTGGAGAATCTTGAACAGATGGAATTTAGTTAGTAGGTAGTCATTTCATCAAGCTTATAAACCTTACCGTGCTGGAGGAGGGTCCTCACCATGATACATTACATATTTCCAGCATTAGGAATTATGGTAAAAGATGTAACATGATATATTTTCTTCTTTTGACTGGCTTTTTCTATTCACGTGTAAATGGTTAACAAACTCTTTGCAAGTCAGGAAGGAGTGGTACATAACAGATGCTCTTTGCAAACACAGACTTCTTGAATTTCTTTTTGTTGTTTTAAAATGCAAATTTTGAAGAGGACCACAGATAAATTAATATAGATGGACTTCTAATGGGGTGGTGGTGGTCATCATAGAACCTACTTTTGCTTTTAATTATAAAAACCCCTTTTCACAGATTCACTAATGTAAGACTATGAATTGAATGAGACAATTACATTTTAATTGGGTTCACTTCCCCCACATCCGCTTTTTCTTCATTACATTCCTAATACTAAGACAATTGAAATACATTAATTAATTTAAGTGGGGAATTATTAATTTTCAACATCCTCAGCCTTGGAGAAATTACCAGTGGTGCTGGAACAAAGCTCCCAGGAAGATGAGGAGCTACAGACTCTGCTCTGTATCCAGTTCTAGCACCAGTCACGTAAGTCTTCATTTTCCCTGAGGACAAGAAACATCTCAGCAAAGCATGATCGTGGGAAGTGAGTGACTTATTCTTTAGCAAGCCTCATTCATTGCAGGTTAGCTTTTAAGTTGGTTCAATCATTATTGGCAGCAACACTGGAAAAGCATGGACAAGCTCTAAATGGAATTAGTAACCCCTTTGTACTCAGTCTGCAAACAGGACCCAGGGAAGGAGACCAGAGTAGGCATGGGAACTCGGCTGTGTGTAGGTGGTGATGCCACGCAAAGTCCTATCAGCTGAACACAGGTCACGGAAAATCCATGAGAGACTCAAGAATGTCCCAGGCTTTGCCGGCTTGGCTGAAGCTGCCTTTCAGGCACAGGAAATCTTGAGCAATGCCGTCTTGGCTCTCAGGTCCTTGCATCCCCCACAGGCACAAAAGCAAGGCTGAATCATTGCTTGGTCCCAAGACATTGTCAGGCACAGATAATTAATATACACATCAAAATAGGCTGAGCTGTTTTCTTCTCACTTGTCAGAGGCTTTCATAGCTTCCTTAAGGTCTGCCACTCAAAAAGAAAGCTATTTTTCTCACATTGGTTACAGTCCCTTTTCCTGTGCAATGCTCCCCAGGAGAGACCCTGCTTGGAGGACCATGTTCCTTGCTTAATAATCCCTTCCCCTCCTTACCATTTTATCCCTAGCACCTCTAAACACCCACTTTCCTCATCTCCTCCTGATTCCAGCCCGAGCTCCAGAGTGATATGCAGCTAATGCTCCCAGCTAAAGCCCGGCAGTGAAACCCCAGGCTCAGCAGACCCTTTGCCATCCGCACTTCCCATGCATCCACCCTAAAAGGGAACAGGGCACAAAGCTCAGCAACGGTCCGAAAGCATGACAGATGCCTAAAAGACAGAAGATGTCCCAGAAGGTAAGAAACACCCCTCCACCTGCTCCGAAGGATGGCAGAGCTCCTAAATGAGATGAGATGGAGTGGGCTTTGCTGCCATGTTTCAGTGCTGCAGCTCTACCAGCATGTCGGAACAGAAGGTGTCATCTTGAGCCTACTTTAAATTTATGAAGGAGTAAACCTATTGCTCAGGGTGGCAAAAGGTGAATCGCCACTAAAGGAGTGACCTGGACTCTGAAAGAGGTCTGTCAACAGAGGAATTGGAAACTTAAAGCATGGTTTCCCAAATTACTGCTCTGAGATTGCTTTTGAAGAAAATTGCCAGGAGGAGTGTGGGGGGCGAAAACGCATTACACATAAAATTGTCTTTCACAACAGCAAGGCAGAGCCTCCATTAGCTAGGAGAGGAGCAGGTTTCACAAAAACCTTAGTATTCCTGGACGTCATAGAGATTTGCCTCTACCTGTTCCCCCAGGGAACCCAAAAATTGGCAGGAGTGGTTATGATTCGTCGTCAAAACAGAAGAGCTCTTGTGTTCACCCTCGCAGGCAGTGCATCAGTCCAGATACAACCTGTCTTTCTCAGTGAGGGCTTTATGCTAAAAAATAAAAGCTGCTTTTCTCTCAGGTCCTCAGTATAGAGGGGAGGAGCCATACCTTTATTTCACTGCAGAGAGCAGAGTCTGTGGCAGGGTTAAGGATGTGCCCCGAATTGCACACCACCATCGTCGTTGCATCGTTCTGTTTCGCTTACAGCACATCCATAAGGAAACAGGCAGTAAAACTTCGAATCCCTCCTTCCAGACATCAAGCTCCCTAGCCCACACACTTAATACTCACCAATTTATGTCGACTGGGGTCTCTAGCACCACCACCGTTTATAAGTAGTTTAATTCATCTTGCAGTAGGTGTAGACACTCCAGTCTGACCCAATTGTTCACTGTTTTATTGGTAACCGTGGCCTCAACACCCATGCATTGTATAAAATGGGAAATGGCTATAAATAGCTCTAAGCAGTAGAAGTTGGCTGATATTGCAAACACATTAATGAACTGAGGTTGGTTTGTACCTGCTGAAAACTTGACCCTCATAATGTGTTTCTATGTACATTCATGAGAAGCTGTAAGCACACACATTATCTATTTTTCACCAGGCAGAAATAGCCACAGTGCACGTCAATACACTGAATTTAAAAGTAAATTAAAACAAAGCTGACACATAAGTTGGACATAATAAAAAATGTTACTGTAATACCTTACAATATTAAGCACTGATGCCTTAGGATAAATATTGCAATAGGGCTGAAGATCTCATTTTGTTCTGCCCTGGGAAAGGATTGGGTTCAGACTGCCTGCTCTGGGAGCATTAGAAAAAGACTCGCTCAATGACCTCATAATACTTCATTTTCATACAAAGCTCTGGGATAAATGGGAATCGGAGCATACCCAAAACTCTGCTGTCATATCATTGTACCTGGATGTACCACAAAACATTTAAATGAGCAGTGAAAGCAGAAAGTTCTCCTCTGATTAAAAAAAAAAACAACAAACGGTATCCTACACAGCAATAGTATTTTCAAGGAAGGCACAAAAGCAACCAGATAATCAAAACAGCTGTGTATTTTCCAGATTTACACTTTCTTTTGTTTTATTCTCATGGATCTCTCTAATAGAACAGCAGAGTGAAGGGAGGGAGGAAAAAAAGACTTTTGTGGTTAGCACAAGGATTGCCATAGGAGCTTAAGGTTCAGGAAGAACGTGAAGGAGACAAAGGAGTACAGTCACGTCAAAAAGAAAAAGTGTTAAAGAGCACTTTCTCTTCTAACATAAGGTCAGAGGAGGAACCTGGCATGATACCTTTCACTCCTTTGTGAGCGAGAAATCGAGCAGTAACTCTGCTCATTGCCTCTGGAGCAAGCCTGAAGTAAGAAAATAACTTGGGGAAAATCTCACAGCCTGTTCCCTTGCAGGAATATATTAATCTGAGACTGCACTAGCAACTGGGGAATTTACATGTGATTTCAGGAGCCACCCACCCACCTAGGACAATAGTTCTCACTGTAGGAGAACTCAAAGTTGTTACTGGAGACTCCCTGAAGGTGGGGGCTCAGCTACAGGACATTGGCCTTGACTCCCTGTGCACAGCAAAAGACCCAGGCAGGTGGGGTTTATATAAAACGTACAGCGTGGTGCCTGTGGTGTGGACACTTCTCACCATCAGCACAGTGAGAAACCAGCGCTGCTTTTCAGCCAAACCAGAGGAGTGGAGCTCCTGGGGTTAATGACGAAGCCCAACATCTAACAGAGAAATGAGCTGAAATGGCAATCAGACCATCGTGAGCAATCAGGAACCTGATTAATGAGTTCGGGACTCATGTAACCTTGAAAGGGTAATTGCCCAGAACCCTCCCCACCTCTGGGATGAATTACAAAAACAAAAAGAAATTACACAAATGGACACTTTTTAATAGGCTTGGGCTCTTCCAGCAGGTACTCACACACAGCTCTTCTCCTCTTATAACATCCACAACATGGGGCACTACGGCAACAGTCGCCAGTTGCAGAATTTCTTTTTTCCAAGAAGCACTAGTGAGATGAGTGGAATTAACAAGTACAGGGGCACCACAGACCATGGTATATTGGCATCAGTAGATAAAGTTTGCTTCTGGTGACCCACAGAGAAACAAGCACTGATAAGAAACCTGCTGAAAGAGGAGGATGGAGCTGGGGGCAAAACAATAAGAAGGGGCTTCAGAGCAGGAGGAAAGAAAGGAGAAAGAGGAGGAAAATTATCAAAGCCAGCCACTTTGAAGGATCAGCCAAGTGAGAAGTAAACCTTCAGGAGCATTCTGTGTCATCGCTAACAGTCTTCCAAATGGTGAACTATCCCCACTTGCAAATAACAGTCCAGAAATCACTCAGAAATCACCATCATGGGAGACAGGGCATATGACAATAAAGGTAAAAATTAGAAATAAGTAAAACAAAAGGATGTTAGCTACAAGCAAGTCATCAGCCTTTCCAGAGAAGATAACAAAACCAGGGATAAACAAACAGAGCACAATGAAGACAGAGAAAAGGAACAGCAAAGGTGTGAGAGAGGAAAATACTGTGCCAGTGTGCAGCTCCCTTCCATGCTACCGATGGGCTTACTAGAAGGAAAAGTGCAGGAACAGAACAAAAATAGGTCAGGGAGTGAAGGATGAGGAAAATTTAGGCTATTTGAAAGAGCCGTATCTAGGGATCGTGACCTGATGGCAGTGGGATGGGATAGTGGGAGAAGAGATAATAGTAAGACAACTAAAAGGATCAGGAGAGGAGGTACCCAGGCACCAGTGGGATAGCTTTCACCAGAAAAGTGTTATGAAAATTTTATTAAATATCTTTGTATGGACATCTGAGGGTTTATGACAGTTGGGCAGTGGGTGTGGGATGTTTTTTCGCCCTTACTATAAAATGCTGGTGTATAGATCAAGTTTCCTCAAGTCAGGTCAAGCTGCACTGGTTAAAGCCACTACCTGAGAGCTACTGGACCATCCATTGTCTGGTGGACCCCAAGATAGCTGGGAGAGGTGAAGGCAGGGAAACACAAAGCAAGCATGTCCTTCGTGCTTCGGAGTAGCCAAGAAAATGAAGGGAGAGATGGGAAGAACTGAGGTCCCTGTGGAGGGTACTGACTGTGTACAAAAATAATGGGCAAAGTCAGAGAGGTGAGATTTGATGAGGACAGAGACATCAGGTCAGTGAGATGAAGGCTATAATTTAATACGGTAAGGTGGCAGCAGAGGTAATTAGGGCTCAGTAAGCTGCAAAGGGCACAAATTAAATGAGGATAAAACAGAAGTTAAAGCACAAAGACAGTCAGCGTGCTGGGTTTCTTTGCCAACGGCAATCTGGCTGATGAAGATCAATTAATTGAATTCAAAGAGCTGGGATGAGCCAGGCCTCCTGGGAAAACAGAGCTTGGGTTGTAAAGAGGAAGAATAGAGCTGGTGAGAGAACACCGGGTGGTACTAAACAAAAGTAATTTGAGCTCAAAAGAAGACAAGAGGGAGCTGCCATGAAAGGAGAAATTAGGAGACAGTGCTGGCAGTGCAGGGAAGAAAATGCTGAGATGTGAAGTTTGAAGAAAGGATCAGAGAACAGGAAAACTGAAGAGAAGAAAGGAGAGAAGAGCACTACCAGAAGTGGGAAGAAAGAGGAACAGAAATAAATTTGTGGTGGTGTCTTGTTGCTAGGCTGGTGAGGTGGGTAGTTGGTAGAGACCCTAACCAAACCAGCACCTCTCCTCTAGTCAGTGGGCAACACACCCTCCAGATGAACAATCCAATTGTTGGAGCAGCAATCACTCCATTCAACACTGTTATTTCACCTGCTTTCCTCCTCCCTTTGTGCTGAACCCACCAGGCATGTTAAAACTACCAGATGAAAGATACAGAGTCATCCTTCCTATTAAACTGCAGAAATTATCAACTGGAAAGCACCACTGGTGATTTTCAGGATTTCCCTCTTCTCTACTCAATCCTCCTGCAGGAAGTCTGGCTTTGTGGTCAGAAATATGGCTGCATTGAGCATTTTTCCAACCCTTCCCAGACACCTGGTGTTCTTGGAAAACAAGATACAGGACTCTTCTCCTAAACCACCTTGTGGCCTGGAGGTTCTTAGATTGATGCTGGGGAGACTGAGGGTGGAGTCCCTGCTGGACAATATGGCCTGGCTCCCAAAGCAAGCCTCGCTGGGCTCTCTGGCACCTTGAGAAGTTATCAAGCTTTGAGGGGGCTCTACCTCCATCTTTCCTATAAAAAACACGCTGAGGTCTTTGAAGCCCAAGTTCTGCACTTTGTCAGAGCAGACACTAGAAGGAGGTAAACTTTAGATGGATGAAACTTGGGTCTTATGGGTGTGATGGACCAGGACTAGAAAGTAAAGGGGTTGTAAAGATGTTGTAAACAGATCTGTCCCCAAGCTTACATGGCGGGTCCATTCCTCCCAGCTGGATCTCAGCCCAGTAACCTTCAGTGACTTCTGGGGTTCAACAGATTCTGCATCTCCCAGGGTGAAATGTTTCTCCTTCCTTCCCTTGAAGGACTGGATGTGGGTCTGCTTCCTGACTCAACTCAGATTTTCCTGGTCCCCATCTCTTCTACAGCCCCTTTGTGTGTCTCCCAGTCTCTGCACACTGTGTCCTCACACCAAGGGGGTATTCCCCAGTCAAGTGAACTCTGCTACTGGCTGAGAAGGAGCAGCTCCTCCTTCCCAGGGTCCTCCCCACCCAAGGTGTACCAGCCTGAACAAGGTGATGAGACTGTCCTTGTCCCTGCTGCTGTACATGTCTCCATGTTTTATCTTCCACACCTAACAAATAAATGCAGGATTAATCCTCAAATTTCTTAAGCTCATGTTAATTAGATTTGAAGCCTGGAGGGACAACACAGTGGTGAGATTTTTCATAATCCTGATTCAAATAAAGATAAAAATAGCTGTTTAAAAAAATATTTTTCCATAGATACTTACATACTTCCCTGCACTATCCGTCCAACAGGTGCAGCAAATGGAATTGATCCTAATTCTGCCAAAGACTGATGGTGGATATAGGGCAAATGCAGAAGTGAATTTACCAAGAGTGAAATCTGCCAAAGGTGATGGAGACTCTCCCTTTCATTTTAAGGTTCTTGAGAGGATACAGAGTAGGTTTGTTTTCAAACCGTCTATGTAAGATTACCAGCCACTTCCCCCCTGTGGAACTGTAGATAGTGCTGATAAAAAAAAATAAATTGACACTTGAACAGTTTATATCCCAGCCAATGCACAATAAGGAAGGAGATAAGGACAAATGGACCCCTGTCTGTGTTACTCTGAGAAAGAGAACATTAAGTATTACAGGTTTGCCTTGTCTGCAGACTGGTTACCACTGTACCTGACCACCTCCATAACGTGCTCTTAGATATGCTGGTTGGGAGCTTTATTACCTGTAACAGTACCTGATGTTCATGCTATTATTATTTAATTTTTGAGTCAAATAGGCTGATCTATAGCACAAAAACAACACGGCCAAGAACTGTTCATTTATTATACTGATCCTGGTAACACGAAAATAGTCAAAAGAGAGGAAGCTCCCACCAGGTCAGGAGATGTATGCATATAGAGCATACAAAACTTGCCCAGAGTTCCCAAAACCAGGAATTATTTTCTCTTTTTCTCTTTCTTTTTCTACTTTGCAAGCTGGGAAGTCTGGCCCAGAAAAGAATGAGCATTAAACTATTTCCTTAATGTCTTCAAAGCCTCCTCAGTGAAGATAAGACTGAAATCCAAAGGAGAATATGGCTAAAATCTGACCTGAGAAACTTACCAAATCAAACCAGACATTGCTGCTGTTCATTTGGCTGAGAGTCCATGCCCACTGTTATAATTTCTGACTCGGCAATTACAGAGAAATAACCAAAACTGGCAGTAAAAAAGTGGGCACTTGCTGCTTCCACTGGAGAGTGAGAACCGGAGCCTTTCCATGGACTCCCAGCAAAGGGACATCCCCTATTGTCTGAGCTTGACTCAACACCAGAGAAGACTTTTGCAACTTTGGCTGCTTTGTTCCACTGTGCAGTGGAAAATCTACAGATTTCATTTGCTTTTTTCTCCTCAACAACTGGCTTGGTTTTCCAGTACTACTTTGATTAGAATTGTCCAAGTTGTGCAATCAGTCCAATTTATAGTCCCAAACCAAAAGACAGAATGCTCTGACTGGAGTCCATATTTTCTGTCTGATTGCTTTTCATTTCACACTTCTTTGTTTTAATTACATTTTAAGATTAAATACAGAAATTGTAGTTAGTTGCACTCAATGGATATTGTACAGATTTAAGGGTCATAGGAAAAGGAAAGGAAAAAAGACAACTGATACCTCATTGTTTACTGTGGTTCCTATAACATGTGCAGTCAAGTGCTGAGTGAGTTTTAATAGAAATCTGGCATGATTGTGATTAAAGGAAGAATTTGCTGAATGAATTCTTCATCTTAAAAGTAGGGGCTTTTAATTTTTTTACATGTATTGAGCCTAAAAAAAGCTGATCCTGCAGAGCTTTCTTGACCTCACTGATTGCAGCAATTACAAGATGGATGGCCTGGATTTAAAAGTATCAGTATGTTGCAGTAGCTGGCCGAGTATGTCTTAGACAGCTCAACAAGGAGATGGTGGGGAGGAAGGGGACACATTAGGGATTTTATGATTCCTTTCATTAAGGCAGTAAAATTCCTGCTTGGCTTGACAATGAGCTCTTTTTCTTTGAAATTAATAAATAACAAAAACGAAACCAGCACTTGCTTGCTTTAATACTATTTAATGAATATAATAAATAATTATTTAAAAGCTGTCTCTCTTCTTTATTCTCATTCTCAACAGCACTGAGAAAGATTTGCACACAATCAACATGGTACCAACAGTCCCCCAGCTCCCTTTTTGTTTGCACTCGGGTATGGCTTCAGGAGAGATGCTACCCAGAACAACCAGTGACATCATGAATGGTGCTCTCACAGCCAAACTGGGGAAGAGCAGAGAGGCTCGCAGCACATAGGATGTCTAAGGGAATTTATAATGCTATAGTCCATCTTGCATAGCTCTTACATTAAAGCTCATGCATAATCTTTGGTACGTTGCTATGAAAAACCCAGTATCTGCACCCCGTAGCACCAGTTTCAGAGCTCCAGGGGACACCACGTTGATACTTATGAGGAAGCAAAAATTACTTGTCAACAACCTCTTGTCTTGAGGTCCAACAGATGTCATACTAGCGGTTACAGAGTGAATGTTATGATCTCAGCTTTTTAAAAAGAAAGCCTTGTGATGTTGCATACAAAGCAAGCCCTTTGCCCCAGAAATGCATCACGATGTAAACTTTAACTGCACCTTCACGTGTTTTTTTCCCTGTCTGTCTCATTAAATGGTGCAGAAAAAGGGAGACATATGGCTGTAATTTCCTCAAATATATTTAGGCAACATTCATGAACAGAAATATGGGCTGAAGAGCCTTCCAGGCAAAAATTAAGTGATGTAGCCATTCTCTAGGGCTCTGTCAGGGGTGGTGATGCCTTGCTCTGCACTGCTTGGAGGAGTGAACATTATTTACTTTCTACTGTCTGTACAAACGAAGTTTAGTAAGTTAGGGCGATAGCCGTTCTTTAGTCTCATGCCGACAAGATAGGGGCACAGAATTCAATAGGCAGTTATAACCTTCCCCCACAATTTTTATTCTGTACTAGCCCCATAAAAATTTACAAAAATATTATTTTTAATCAGTTCTATCATTTTTAGAGACACTCCTACAGAACACTACTGACTCACAGTTCGGAGTGAGTGATGGGAATAAAGAATGCCACCACTGAAAGTAGTACTTTCCACACCTCAGCCTTAAAACAGACACAGAGAAAATGAGGTACCTGACATTTTCTGATCCCTTATTAGCAATCATAGAGCTATAACCTGTCTATACACGCTTGTACTAAAGAGTTGTTTCCTAAATTTACCTTCTTGTACTTGCTGCCTCTTCCACCTGAAAACTGTTTCCCAGCACTAAACCAAGTAGGAGGGTGCAATTGCACTTTACAAATGGCAAAACAGAAGGACCTTTCCACCTCTCACCCAAAGATCCTTCACAGATAAGGTCTTCCAGAACACTTACTCAATCAGAGCTAATGAACGGTGTGATTCATAACCAAGGAAGTGATATTGGCATTACAAAATAATAGAGCTGAGTAAATTTAACAAAAAAAGAGAGGGAGCTGGTAGATTAGACATCAGCTTTGCAAAGCCTGAAAGGTTTCGTGGTATTTTAAAGGCCTGGTTTTTTGGTTGAAATGACAAGGAAAGCCAGACAATTTCAGTCCAAATCCCCATTTATGTAAAGTTGCCAACTCTCCCATACAAGAACTACATGTTGTATTAAACCAAGCACACAAAGGACTCCCAGTGGACAGACGTCAGCCTAGTTTTGACCCAGGTCCCAAGGTCATTGATGGATTATTTCAGCCCTCCACCCTTAGATTTTCAACAGGGCATATGCACAGGGAAACTTCTTCTCCAAACCTTACCTCACTGCAGCAACATGTATAGTACTCAACTGCCGTGAGGAACATTCTTCTGTAGGTTTTGTGCTGCGCATTTAAAACACAAACAGTGCTTAAACAAATGGACTCAAGTTAATTAAATCAATAGCCCAAGCAAATTACTTTCCAAGTGTAAGTTTTATTAAGCATTATTTTACTTCACTGTGAGTCTATTAGCAGTATAAGAAACTAGGTAAGGTAGGGAGCTAAACACAAAGCACAGAGCCTTCTGGGAATTTTTTTTTTATTTGCCCAGTCTGCTAGTACTAAGCCTATTACTCGATTAAGTGCTTTATACAATGTCCTCTCCTGGTTTACCTAAACTAATATAAGACAAGATCACTAATGAGATGCATTACACTTAGACTTTTATTTATACAGGAAGTGGAAAAAGAAAACAAAAATGAAACAAAACAAAACAAACCCCACCAGAGTTAGAGCATTAATAGCTGGTTCTATTAAAAGTATGTAGCCACACGAGTACGGCATGTTAGCTAATCTCAGTGAAGTGACAGTTTTCACCTCTTTCCTGCCATCTTGAACAAGAAGTATAGATAAGGGTCATATTCCCTATAGGTCGCTCTCAGGATAGCCACAGACCGCTCCTCTAGGGAGAAAGAGGAGGACATCCTCTCCGATGTGACTGACCTAGTAAGAAGAGCAGACCCCATACTTGTCAGGGAGAGTGGACATACCAAGCACCAAGACTTTGGATGTCTACAGTGAAAGTCTTTAAAGCTGAACTTACCACTCCGGTGTCATTGCATACTCAATGGCCACAGTTCATCTGATCCATCCTGGACATCTGTTTCGGCATAGACACCACTGAAAATGGAGAGAGTGTAAGTACAAGAACATCCATCAAGTGTGAAGGTGGTGCAACCACTCAGAGAGCCAGGGGCCAAAGAAACCCAGGGACAGGACCAAGATGCCAGAATACTGAGGCTCATAGGAGAGGAAGCTCCATTTCATTCTTTATAGCAGATCAGTCATAGCGCGATGATCATAGGGATTCATGCAACATAGTAAACATCGAGGAGGTATACATTAATGAATGAATATCCATCACAGTTCAGACATTAATCATTATTCCCATCATACTTAAATCCAGTTGACAGGATAGATGTTACTTCTTCTCTTGTAGCAGTTAGTACATACGTGGATTGCATGTTTTTGTGCTGATCAAATGCAGTTTCTCTCCCCAGTTGTGCACCCTTCAGAATACAGCAGAGGTTAACCTGAACAGAGAGCTTGAGAATACATAGCTGTGGAGGACTGGAGGGAGAACTAAAACAGTCAACACTAGCCCTTCTGCAAGATGCTTGGTGGCCAGCCATATTTGAGGGGAAAAGATTTCTTGAGCGGTGAATATTTCCTTTGAAATTACCTCCTCATGTTAACTTCTCTAAATCTATCAGATATACATTTCTTGTCAGAAGATAAAACAGGGAAAATAGATTACCTTGACAGATGATTGCTTTCTTGATTTGAAGTACGGAGTCATACAACTTTTTATCTCGCACTTCTCAGTCATAAATCCCACTTAAGTGTTTTAGTTTTGTAACCAACCTGTGTGGGTATAAGGAGTAAACATGCATTTTAAGTGTCCTTCAATCCCCAAGCAATCGCCTTACAAGGTATTGCAAAGGTACCCACTGCTCAAGAAAAGAGCAGGGGCCAGGCAAGGTGTCCAAATGCAAGGCTGACACTGGGTGGGACAGGCTGACAATGCAGTCCCCATTCCCACTGCCAATCAGCCCCAGCAGCTCTGGTCGCAAGAATGATGAGCTGAAATAACCATCCTGTCAGCATCATCTCCTGTTGCAATATTACATGCATTTAGGTCACTTGCTGAACGTATTGTCAGTGCTATGTTCATTTATTTCAGATCCTCTGAAATGGAGAAAGTGGGAAAAACAGAAGTCCTGTGGAAAACCTCCTCATGGCCAAGAAAATGGTGGCGGCAGTACCACTGTCTTTGGTGGCACTAGCACCATCCTCTTTGGTGTGAGAGCCACAAGAGTCCACCAAGAGTTCTGGGAAGGCTGGATAGCACAAGAGTTTGCTGGAACCCCCTGAATAACACAAGAAAAATAGTTTTCCAGAAGTGGGGAATCAAAGGATGATGACAAAATTTGAAATGGATAGCTGGATCTCTGAATTTAATATACCAGGGTTGAGGAAGAAAGTGAAATGCAAATGTGGTGAGCTGCAACCCTAAGGAAAATAAGCGGTAGGGTGGGGGGAGATGGATTTGGTAACCAGGAAGTAAGCTGAAGGTCACAAGAAACTTTGTTGAGGGAAGTAAGGACTCTAAACTGTCTGTATTACTGCGTGGGCTGGGGCAGTAGGAAAACATAAAAAAGACACATTAGCACTTAAGAAAGGGACACAAAAATCATAACATTTCTCTTCTACAAAAATTTCTATACTCACTAGTAAAATTCTTTCCTGGAATGTGAGGCAGGAGGGCAAGTAGCAGTGAGAGAGGGAGTTTTCTTAAATAACTATGACAACGTAAGAGCTAATTTCTGCCCCAGCTGCAGAAAAATAACTCCACAACGGGGGGAAGGAAATGGGTCAGCCTCACCCATCCCTGTCTCTTCTCTATGCCCTTCTGTACTTTCTGAGTGGCAGTATATGAAATGGCTCATGTAAATAAAGTGCAAGCACTTAACTGAAATAGCCTCCAAGTCTAGTTAGTGTCACTAATGATATGCGGCAGTGAGTTTGGCAGAAACTCAGATCATTAACAAAATTTAACCCCCTACTACAGAATGCCTTTGGGCATTTGGGCTTTCGGCAGTCATCACCATCCAACGCTGGCTGTCTGCCTGTCAATAATTAAAAAGCAATCTAAGAAATAATGGGAAATTACTACTTCTGGATGCTTTCCTGATAGCTGAGCACCAGTTGCCTTCTTCTGAGCTGTAGGTGCTTTCATGCAGTTGCTACTCTTGCATGAGGAAATGGCGAGGTTTGGAAAAAGAGCCTCAGAGAGAGAGAGAGGAGCCACAGGTCCTGCTCGCACAACAGTCCTATTCTGGCGGACGGGTTTTTCTTTCGACCTGATGGTCTCCAAAGCTTTCCCTTAGGTTTGATAACTCTGTGACCCGTTTCACTGGCAAAGTGGTTGCTCAGGGCCAAGTGCACCCAGATCTTGTATTGGGTACAGCATAATGTTGGCTAAGGGGATTTATACTGAGCCTCTGGAGAAATGGGAAGGGAGTTTTGCTGACTCTCAGGAGAGAGAGGGACTCCCTCTTCATCCCACCTGGATGTGATTGAGAGTGACTTCCCTCCAGGGAGGAGGGATAGGGCACAGGCTGAGGAGTTGAGGGGGAATCTTCAGCAGCAGCCCAGCATGCAGGAGAGATTGAGTTTAGTCTTCATTAATGTGTGGACTTCCTTCAAATAAGGACTGGGGAAAGCCCTTGCTCACAGCGTACTTCTGCTATGTTAAATGACACCTCTTGCTTTTCACCTGTATTTACACTGCTCTAATGTCAGGCTGTCACAGAGACAAACTGTGCACGTTGTGGTGCTTAACTTTTCTTCATAAATCCTGCCATACAGCCCTTATTATTATCTGTGCTTGAATTGTATCAGGTCCATCATAGTGTCTCAGTTATGATCTGCCCAGGGAGACCAGAAAATTCAAGGCACTGTGGCTTGGGGAAGGTGGAGGCAATGCCTTCTCGACCCATGGCTCCCTGCCACAACACTCTCACTCCCACCCCCTTCCTACTCCTCCTTACGTGCTTGGTCCTTCCACTGAATCTGAGTTTCATGCCACGTTTTTCTTCTCTAAATTGCCTCTCATTTAATTTCTCTCTGTCCCATTTTCCAACCTCTCCAATTTGCTGTCTCAAAAGTTTTGTATTGAGTTGTAAAATGTCACTGTTCTTTGGGACAGGTGCACAACTGTGTGTCCCCCTCCCTCCCTGTGAGGACACAGCACTTACCTACCTCCCATGAATCTCTGGCGCCGAAATTTGGAGCTATCAGGCACCATAAATGCTTTGGTAAATTTGTTTTTGGGAAGGAGGAATACCGATGTGCCTTGTTTGGGCTGTTCCTACTGTAAGACGCCTTGTCCTACTGCTGCCGCAGTGCCACTATCCTGCACAGAGCGATTTCTCAGGTTTCAGTAGTTCTAAGCACTTTAAAATTCTGTGTTACACTCCTAGTATAGACTTACTTAGCACATGATTAAGGAACTAAAAGGAAACTGCTACAACAAGCATTTTTTTCCACTAAAGCCTCTATATAGAAGAAATTGATAAAATGTCAAGCTTTTCCTTTAACCAATTTATCTTCCACACACAGTTAATAATAAGATCATCTTGAATAACTAATCCACAGCCCTAAAGGAGAGCGATCATTTATTTTTAGCATTTGCATTTAAACAAAATGATATTAAAATTCCACAAGACATGATATGTAATCCAATAACCTAAGGTAATGTAATTCTATTCCATGAAGCAATCATTCCCACAAATAATCTGACCATATATGACCAGCACAATTTATAACAAGTTTTATTGTATTTACTGTTATGGTATGACTAAAGTCTGTAATGAAAAGAATAAATGCTCTTGGCTTTAAAGTAATGATTAACTGAACCTCAAGCATTCACCAGCGAAATTTTCATTTGCTTTAGTTCATCAGCTTTATTGTATCACCAAGGCTTCTGATTTTTACTGAAACACCAATGCATACCTTTGACAGCTATTTGAGGGAATTCACTACCAAAGTTTATTTATTAGTGAAATATAATTCCTGGTAAATCAAACCAGACTATCTTTATTTTTACAGAATGTCAAATCAGTATCCCAGTTCCCAGAGAGCCAGTCAATCCCATCTAGTCTGTAATTATATCTAAATCTAACCACTGAAGACCTCCAGATCTGGACTCTTCCTGCAGAAAGGGCTTTTTATCAGTGTGGCAGGTCTGACAAGGCATGACTTGCATTACTGACCCCAGCCTGATGACAGCACCAGACTTTTTTATACAAATCTAGAGTATGGGTACTGGTTTCAGCACCATGATCTATGTTTATGAAGGTAAGAGAATAAAACCACTAAAAACAAAGGTATATGTATAAGGAAGCCCTAGACTGCTAGTGGTAAAGAGGGTTTATGGTCTGCTTTGCTCTTTAGTTCTAAGTTTTCCCTATGCAACCTTTATTGGCTGTGCCAGACACAAGCTTGGGTGATTTTTTGATCTGCCTTGTATGGTCATTCTCATGCTCTTACAAACTGTTCATTCAGTAAAGTTAATAGCGTAAACTATTTCACACACACACACCCCTTCGGACTGATAGCATGGCTTTCCTCCTATTACAAGGACAAGTTAAAACAAAAAGGCATAAAGAGGGTATTTTTTTCTTCTTCAGAAAGCTCTTCTGTACACAAGGCAGCCATTTCCACATTTCCTCCAAGTGGTGGAGTGTTGGGTAAACTCTCCAGATCCAGTATTGGACAGCATGAAGTCTGCAAGACGTTGGTAGTCTTTAAGAGGTTTTCAAGCACTTTCCATAAAATGCTCTTCGTCAGAAGACTGCCATTGGCTAAGTGGGTTTTGTATCAAGCATCAGTATACGTGAAAGGTTTCAATCTTCTGCATTAGTCACCAGCAGGGAAAGATATCAGACTCTTCTTTCCCTGGAAACACAACTCCTGCACACACAACCTCTGTAACTGTGTGCTGGAACACTTTGCAGCAATGAGGAAGTTGCCTGCTGAAGGCAACTGGCCTTGGCTGTCCCAAGGGGACCCCAAAATAAACCAGCTATCATATACCCATGCCTGAGCTGGGCACAGTTGAGAGACAAGCTGAGAAAGACAGAAATCACCAATCCCATCCTCCTTGAACTGTCCATCTAAGAAAATTTCTCTCTAACAATTAATGTTTGGAAAAGTTATGCCAACTTAATGTGACAGTCTTATAGTTGGTCCTGTCAAGTAGCCTCAATGACAGGAATGTTACCTGTGAGTACTGCAGGAGCTGCTACCTGCACTGAACAGATGACAGCTGCATCGCCTGCCTGGTAGCTGAAAGCACTGGTACACCCTGCCTATACCAGCTCAACAGGCCAGACAGGCTCAACTGGAATGTCAACCTGTCAACCTAATGCAGCCTTTCTCCTTATGACTATTCTTTCAATGAATTGTCTCAGTTCATGGTGGGCGACGTGACAGCCCAGGGCACTACTTTTCACAAGTTAAGTATTCATCAAATTCATTCAGCCTTCAGGTTCACATTTCCTACCTCCGAGTTTCTTGCTGTCTCATGTTGTTGAATTATGGAGAGGACCCACAATCATTCATAAAAGGGGCAGCTACTTCAGGTCTCATTCTGTAGGATGGAGAAGCCCCAGAGCTGTCTTAAGGTTACCCAGGGGAATAATGGCAGTCAGATCTCTGCTGATATTAGAGGACCATCACAGATGTTGCTCCTAAACCTTAACCTCTTCAAATAATGAACTACTTCCTTTCTGGTTTATTGGCTATTTCTTCCAGCCTCAGATTCTTTACCTCAGGGCAATAATTCCTCATAAAACTTCCTGTTGAAATTGCATTTGTTCCTGTACTTTGCATTTTATTCCTTGTCTACCACGCCATCTTTTGCCTACCTGACTTGTTTGACTTATGCTTTACATTGGTAACTGCTTTGCAATTAATCTGCACTGCAACAATTTTCCATCTCTGTTGCTTTGCTCTTTTTATTGGTTACACCTTTCAATCTCCCCAGCTGATCTGTTATTATTTGCCTGGGAAAATGCCTGTCCAATTATTGAGGTGACAATAAAACAGCCATAATTTTCCAGAGAGCTGAGAACACAACTCCCCATTCAGTTCCTAGGAACTGCCATGATTTAGTGAGTCTGAAAAGAATCTAAGAGTGCATCTACATCGCACCATGATGAACACAGAAGGAGCAACGGAGCAGACGATGACCAGCCAGGCTCCAGAACAGCACAGCCCTATCTCTGAGTACATTAGTTTTGCTGAGAGACAGGGATTATCATCTTGAGTTTATCACCGTGCTAAGAGCAATGAATTGCTCTTAGGGTCTGAGCTAGTATCTCTGTGTGACCCAATAGCCCACGTTACATGTCTGCAGCAGATAACTCCACGTTAACCCGCTGATGTTTGCACTGAAATCACCTACAAGGTGTAGACATGACCAAAAGTGGGATAGATCAAGCGATGGTCTTCTGGTGTAGCATTGCAGTAGGGAGGGGTGCAGGGGGCTAAGGAGACATGGCCATTTTTGACAGCTCAGGCAAAAATGAAGCACAGGAATGAAGCACCAGTCTTCTCCTGGATACTTGTTTCCCTGGCCCGCTGATTGCCATCTGCCAGTGCAAGTGAAGGGGGCTGCCGCCACACACAGCTATTCCGTAGAGGTGCCCCAAATGTGGCATTCAGGTCACAGCCTTCCTTGCACTGGTGAAAATCTTGATAGATGCTGCAGGTGGCAGAATGACCACCAGCAACTTGGTTACTGGAGCTAGCAAACTGGTAAGCAATTTTGCAGACAATACAAAACCGGGAGGAGTGGTTGATGCACGAGAGGACTGTGCTGCCATCCAGAGGGACCTCGACAGGCTGGAGAAATGGGCCAGCAGGAAATTCATGCAGCTCAACAAAGGCAAGCGCAAAATCCTGCACCCGAAGAGGAACAACCCCATGCACCAGTATATGCCGGGGGGGCTGACTGCCTGGAAAGCAGCTTGGCAGAAAAGGCCCTGGAGGTCCTGGTGGACACCAAGTTGACCATGAGCCACTTCAATAGCAACGTGCCCCTGTAGCTAAGAAGGTGGATGGTATCCTGGGCTGCATTATGAGGATCGTTGCCAGCAGGGGATGGCACAGTGTTAAATATGGGTAATACTGGTCTGAAGTGTTGTTTGAATAGGGCAGAAACATGCTGGCTCACTCAGCAGCCACCCAAATAGCCTTCCTGCACTACAACCCCTACGTACGCTCTCCTGGAAAAATGCCCGCCCCACTGCGTACTCCCTCTCAAAGCCTGGTGGCAGAACGAGTCAGGGACTGCCTGTGGCAGACCTTTGCAGAAGCAAACCTTCCCGGGACTGGCAGGAAAAGATGTATTTTTGCAAAGAACATGTATTTTCAATTCCTGTCACTGTGAATAAGCCAAAGGTCAGTTCTCACCTCTGCTCATCTCCCCAGCATAACACAGTCTCTCTCCCCAAGATATGACCCAGATAGCTTTCTCCACTTAAGAATGCAGCAGCTGCACCATAGCTGCCCTTCGGTCGTGCATTGCTCAGGTTCATAGATTTGTAATGCCAGGAGGGAACATTATGATCAGTGAGTATGACAGCACCATAACACAGGGCACAACATTTCACCTGGTAATTCCTGCATAGCTTCTGCTTGAACTAAGTAAAGCTTACCAAGAGAAATCCAGCAGCGTTGAAAATCCGCAAAATCATCAAAATCATTAGATGTAGTATTACCAGGGCTGCTACCCTGTAAAAACTTACTTTGTGTTTTTACCCTAGATATGTCCAGCTTGAAGGTCCGGGCATGGGATGTCACTGTCTTTACCTGCTCATTTGACCAGTCCTCTGCCTTTAGTAATTCTTCACTACAAAGGGACTTACAGTCTGTGAGTGAGACGCATCTTCATTGCTGAGTAACTGGCCTCTTGTAAGTAAGCTTTTCTCCTAAACTCAGATAATTTGCAAAAAATATTTGTAGTTATTCTAGTAGTAATTACTGCATTGTACCTTTATTCAGACCCTGGGATCATTTATGACCAACAGACATACTATTGCAGCAAACAGTGGTAATATCACTTTCCTCCTCCTACCCTGTTTTCCCCCTGTTACACATCCGAGGCTCCCATTAGCTCTTTTAGCCACACGATTATATCGGACAACTATCATATGCTGTTTATTGACCATGACCGCCCATCCCCTCTCCAAGTCAATGCCTTCCAGGAGGCAGCTCCACATCCTGTAAGTGCTATGCACATCTCCACTTCCCAGAAACATATGCCAGCGTTTGGTTACATTAAAAGCACTTATTTACATCATTCCAGGTTACAAAGCAATGTATAACTGCCCTTCCCTTACCATTAGTACCACTGCCAACTATTGCTCCAAACTGCAAACCTTGCTAGTAATGAAGTGATCTTTTCCTTTAGATCATTTAATAAATGCATTGCACTGAGCTACACGCTATGCATAACTACCCATCAAGATCTCCTGGTAAGTCAGCTTTTTAAGATATTTTGCATGGATTAATACGCCATTTATTGTGAGGCTTAATAAAATGGTTTAAAGGCCATTTAATATCACTGGTCTTATATCTGAAGACTTACACAGCACATCGCTGTAACCCTCTCCCTGGAGTCATTGGTCCAAACTCATGCCATCCCACAGGGCAGATACACCAAGGATTACTTTGGTCCACAGGCATTTCAAGAGATATATCGCTCTCTTCCAGGAGGCTTGGGCTACGCTATACACATCAATACAATTTCAATCTAAAGCCAAAGAGAGCAACAGCGCACAGCTACGTGCACGTACATACCTCCAATACACATCGATAAATACGTGGGGCATATGCATTTGCCAGATGTGTGGGTATGCAATCTTCATCCCTGTCTCTGTGCAGATGTATTACACCAACATATCACGAGCAGAGTGGCACTCTGATTAGGACTTGCAGTGATAGATGACCCAAACCCATCACTTGGACTGTGCACAGCTCACGATACTTCATCAGATGGGTGTGAGCTCTCCTGCATTACTAGAGGAATGGTCAGTACCAGGACAGGCGTAACGGAGGAGCCTTTATCAATCTGTACTTTAAATATGCAGTCAAATCTCCAACCCTGTCTGACATGACTATACTGACAATTTGTCAATATTTGTTGTAATACCACATATATTTTCAGGGTGCACCAGGGTCATGATTCATATTAAGGACGTGTTCATACGCAGTTTCTAAACGGTTGTTCACATTATAGATGTGGCTGTTCAGAGGTTCAGAGCTACAACTCCCAATAACCCCTATTTGGCTTTTGCAGTTTCCTTCTGAAGTTTGAAAGCCAAAATCAGCCCTTGGCAAGATACAGCACTATTGACTGCAACGGGGTGCTATCAAATCAGATCTGCATCTGAGCCTCAACTTTATATTCAGTGGTAACATCCTTCTTGGCAAGGTCAGGTGAAAATTTCAAAAGCCCATTGACGCCTCAACAGCATGAGGCCCCATGAGTTACAAGTTGAAATCTTGCAGACTTCAACAGAGGTTCTCCTCCCAAATAATTTTGATGCTTTGGAATATTGGCTCTTTCCAGCTGCCTTTTGTTTAACAGCAGGATCACCTGTTCCTGCAGAGGTTCTGCTTCAGTTGCTGCTGTTACGGTGCTAGTGAATATGGTGGGGTAGAGCAAATGGCTGATCTGTTTATTCCGATGACTCCACCCGATGCATCTGGATAGAAAGATACAGAGAATTATTGTGTGATTATGTATTCTTTGGCATTAATCTCAGTAGCTGAAATGAAATGTTGGGCTATTAGGAAGTGTGAATGAGCTTCTAATGTGATAAGGAAGGTTAAGATTTGAGTGGTGGCTTGGTTTTCTTGTTTATCTTCAGCGTGCCAGATGGTGTGTCACTGGGCTTTTATTGGTTCTTTATCAATTTTATTAGCCATATGATTTGATTGATCTTATTTTGCCTGAGAAAAAATCAATTCAAAAAAATATAACTTACAAGAGCAGCTCCCTACATTAAAGAAATGGAAGGGCCTAACAAGCATAAAAAAGTGTCAAAGATCAGAGTGCTTAGAGGAGCTCCAAAACCCATACATACACAAACAGGCATGTCGTCAGGCTATGAGGCCACAGGGAGTAGGAGGAAGAAGGATGTACTTCCTCAGATTGGAGAAGACTGATTTCTCCTGGAGATGCATCTGAGAACAGGCATCAAGGTACAAGAATCCTAAAGAAATGGCAGCACAACATGTGCACCACTGTGCACATTGCTCAGGCAGGAGGTAGTCTGCCGCACGTAAAGCCCGTGGCCTTTGGAAGCATCAACAAGGGAGAAAGAAGCATGTCCAGGCTCAGGTTTACCTCAAAAGCATTTCTAGAAGGGCTTTCTTTCATGTAAGGAAATATGACGTGTCTGCAGAAGGCAATTTTCAACGTCCCTGCCATCCCTAGGGACAGATGTTATGGTGACAGTCCACAGCTAGGTCAGTAGCTTCATCATCCAGCACCACAAGCTCTGGGCAGTACATCTTGCAGTGTCAACACAGAGATCATAGACTCATAGAATCATAGAATCGACTAGGTTGGAAGGGAACTTTAAGATCATTAAGTCAACCTAATACTGCGAAATCCACCATTAAACCATGTCCCTCAGCACCTTGTCTACACGTCTTTTAAATACCTCCAGGGATGATGATTCCACCATCTCCCTGGGCAGCCTGTTCCAATGCTTGATAACCCTTTCAGCGAAGAAATTTTTCCTAATATCCAATATAAACCTCCCCTGGTGCAACTCGAGGCCATTTCCTCTTGGCCTATCACATGTCACTTGGCAGAAGAGACAGACCCCAACCTTGCTACAACCTCCTTTCAGGTAGAGAGCCATAAGGTCCCTCTCAGACTCTTTTCTCCAGGCTGAGCAAGCCCAGTTCCCTCAGTGACTCCTGAGAAGACTTGTGCTCCAGACCCTTCACCAGCTTCATTGCCCTTCTCTGGACACGCTCCAGCACCTCAATGTCTTTCTTGTAGTGAGGGACCCAAAACTGAACACAGTATTCAAGGTGGGGCCTCACCAGTGCTGAGTACAGGGGGACGATCACTTCCTAGTCCTGCTCCCCACACTATTCCTGATACAAGCCAGGACGCCGTTGGCCTTCTTGTCCACCTGGGCACACTGCTGGCTCATGTTCAGCCAACTGTCAACCAGCACCCCCAGGTCCTTTTCTGCTGAGCATCTTTCTAGCCACTCCTCCCCAAGTCTGTAGCTCTGCGTGGGGTTGTCGTGACCCAGGTGCAGGACCCAGCACTTGGCCTTGTTGAACCTCGTACCATTGACTTCAGCCCATTGATTCAGCCCGTCCAGATCCCTCTGTAGAGCCATCCTGCCCTCGAGCAGGTCAACACTCCTGCCCAACTTGGTGTTGTCTTCAGACTTACTGAGGGTGCACTCAATCCCCTCGTCCAGGTCATTGATAAAGATATTTAACAGGACCAGCCCCAGTGCTGAGCCCTGGGGAACACCGTTTGTGACCAATCGCCAACTGGATTTAACTCCTTTCACCACCACTCTTTGGGCCCAGCCATCCAGCCAGTTTTTGACCCAGTGAAGAGTACACCTATGTCTCCATGTGAGCTCCTGTTTCATCTCATAGAGCACCAGCCCATACAGTTAGTGAAATCTAGAAAGTATTCACCTCATCCTACATTTATTCAGAGCTGAAAGCTCTCTGCATTCTGCTGGCTCCATCAACTGGATCTTCATGGATTTAAATGAGAGTTCAGGCACATCACTCACACACAGCCACCTTGACCTGAGTGTTTAACTATCCCTAAATTTGGGATGAACTGGATCCCACCAGCAGTTTCTGAAATCAAGACTAGAATACACCTCCTTTTCCAAAGACAAATCCTTTTTCCGTTCCATACTGGAGTACAGTTGAGGCAGATTTTTATAACATAGACGTCCTAAATCAGGGGACATAAACACCACTTGGACTGATGGCCATGGCTTTTCTACTGTAGAAAATGGGCACAAAGAGGTACCAACACCACTGTGCTGCAACAGTAGTGCCAACCCTAAAGCCAATATGGGGATTTATAAACTGCTACATAAACCTCGCTTGGTGCCAGGAGCAAGCAAGTGCTCAGCTCTGTGGTTTTATGCCTCACACCCTGCCAGAGTAGTGCCACCAAGCTGGAGGTTTAGGGATGGAGTAGCATCTTCCACATCCTAAGAGGCAGGTTTTTTCAATGGCACTTATGAGAGCACATATCCTCTTCACAGCCACATGCTCCTCCAGCACCCAGGCCTTTTTGAAACACCACCTAGCAGCTTTCCTGATAAGAAAGAGTGTTTCATAGTCAAGGTTAAAGCAGGAAATCAAAAATGAGCACTGCCCTCTCCCCACAGTCCAAATGGAACCGGGAGAGAGACAAATAAAACCCTCAGTGAAGGGGAGGGAGGAAATGCTGATGAAGAGAGAGCGTGAGTGAACATTATGAATCCCATTACACTTCTATCTCGTGGAGCAGATTGCTGCGGGCAGGAATTTCTGACATACAGTCTAACTTGCTGTAAAGTCTTATCACATATAAAATTGCAGTAATCATAATGCCAAGGAATGAGACAGTGATAAATGAAAAAGCTTCCAGAAGTTAATGTTCACAACACACTGCCAGCAAAACACACAATCTATTTAATTAGTAAAATGCCATGAGATACTGTTCAATTCTCCATTCAAAGAGACTGTGAGTAAATATGCAAGAGTGTTATAATACAAAGAGATGGGTACATTAAAGATTGAAATATATGTGGCTGCTGAGATGCAGACGCTGCACATTAAAATAAACACATTGCATCATAAATTTAACACACTTGACATCATAATGGGCAATGAAAACTATGTCACCTATGAAAACAGCTGCAGCTCCTTTAGAACCAGCGGCACTAACTGCTGCAGACTCACATTTCCTGGTCTCTGGTCTTCCTATTCAGGTAGTCCAAGGCCACCAGAACTGTCAGTGACCTGAGAACTAATGGGTCTTTGTTAGGATGGGGGAGAATCAATTATTCATCCATGCCATGGTGTCATTTCTCAAGTCATGGCTCATTGCTCCATTTTCTTGGCTCCTTGCTTTGCTCCATGCCTCGGTTTAGATAGCTAATTCCACACTCTAAACTAGATAAAATCTCACCAACCTCAGCCTTTCCTAGATGCTCTTCCACCTTCTTCCTCTGATGCTGGGGGACTAACACGTGCCTTAGTCTTCTCCTGGTGGAGGTGTAACTGTGGTTGCAATCTCCACCAGATACCACCTGCAACAGTTCCCTGATACTCCAAGCCTGGAATGGTCACATATTCCAAGCTTCTACCTCTTTGGCCACAGACTCTGGCATCCCCCAAGCCATCTGCATTCCGACAAATATTCTTAAAATGGGCTTCACACTTCACAAGAAGCCCTGGAAAGTAGCCTTACCTATAGTGAACTTCTCCAAATTACATAGATGCCAAGGGGTAACTTATTCTAGGTAAGCTCACCTGTACCAACATGGAAATCCCAGCTGTTTTGTTTTGCTGGGCCCAATTGACTGTGGAGGGTTCATCACAGCGCTGCTGAGGTACCCTGGACACAGATGCATTAGGATGAGTGGGTGATGAAAAGGTCATGATGGCAGATTTCAATGCAGCAGCCACTGTTATCATGTCAGGTCCTTATGCATATTTTAGAACTTTCTGTTGCATTTTTCACATGTGGCATGGAATATTTAATATTCATAGGACCCCATGCGGTCCTGAGAATGTCTACCCAGCAGACCATATATTCTGCTCTATGAGCAGTAACTTTGATTTAACATTGCTAGTGTCTCTTCCTAAATCAGTTTTGATGTTTCCAATTCCATACCATCATATGTCTGTTTCAGCAAGAGATGCCATGATTCAGAGTGAGCAATCTGGCTCATCAAATAATCTATTCCCTCACCTCAGTAATTATTTTTAATGGGTGATTTATGCTTTTATGAGTGAAGCAGATTAAAAGAACAGCACAGCATATTTCAGCATGCGGTACATACTTTGAGGATGTGGACTTGAGTAGATATGTCTTTCTCAATTCCAGGATTGACTGACACATCACAAAATGTCACTTCATTAGGAGACAAACAGAAATAATCCAACCAGACCAATTTTTATTGATAAAGTAGAGCAGAGAAATATCAGGGTCACTTATCATTTTCTATGTGGGGAACAGGCAATGAAATCTTTATCGGGAAATTCTCTCTGACAGGAATGCACTTAATCTTGTCAGAGATAACACAGCCACAGTAATATATTGCTTGATATTTATAATAGCTACAGTAGATAGCCCTGACCAAACATGCTGTTTCAGCACTTCACAAGGCTTAAATGACTTCATGTCAAATGCCTTTGAAGATTTCATTTCTCCCTATTTTTTGCCAGGAAAATCCTGTATCTAAGCATTTCTTATGTGCATATTGCAAATTCTAAGCCTTAGGATAGAGCATAAATAGCGCGATGCGCTCTAGATCACACAGGTTTTGCTAGGACTCTTGCAGCTTCAGAAGCTACTTTTGCATGGCACCATGGGCTACATACAATATCAAAATGGTGGATGGGATTTCTTTTAGCAGCCAAAATGCTACCAGAAATGTTCATACCACTTACTTTTAAAGACGGCTTATGCTCTGTTTTATAAGTAACTTAAGCCTTTGAAAACCAAACTGCCTTTGCATTGCTCCAGAAAGACATATCTCTTCTTGCTGTCACACCACTGACTACTCAGGAAAATGTAAGCACAGTCAGTGACCTACACATGGGGACCATCCCTCTCTGATGACATCCCCAGTTCCAGGGTGGGGAACCATCTCTACAAAAAAAGCTGTGATTTATGTAGTATTTTATACATTGTCTTTCAATTATACTACAATTGTAAAGTCACCTTACCTTTCAGACACTGAACTGGAAGGAATCTAAGCCAACCTCTTCTGACAGATACTTGTCTATATCTGTTGACAAATATCTCCAACACTGGCAGCTCTACATCCTTCTCAGCAAAACTATTCAGTATTTCATTAGCAAGTTTTTTTGTGATGTCGATCTTAAATCCTCCTTGTTGCAATAAAAATCCATCATTTCTCATCTTATCCTCCAGGGATTTGGAAAACATGTTATTCTTGATAGCAGTCCTCTGTGTGTTTGAAGCTGAGCACTATTCCTCTTCAGCCTTTTCACATTTCAGCTGAAAAACCATGTTGTTCTCTGTGTCTCCAGGTTATGTTTTCTATTCATTTACAGTAGGATTCAGTTCCAGTTGAAGGAACCTATATGTAAGTGACTACCTACAGCTGTATACATGGAAGCCAGATGTCTAAGACCCCAATGTAGATGATAGTCAACCAACAGTTTTGAGAATGATTCCATTCAGTGTAAAGCAGACATCTCCACTCCTCCATCAGCAGGAGCTATGAGAGCTCAGACCTCTGCTTCACTTGCAGGTACTTACACTGTAGCCACAAAATCTTTGGTATCTAAACCAAATTATCCTCACATCATTTTAATTGTTTTCCACTGAACCAGCAGAGTCAAACTTCTGGGGCATCTCCAAGACTTCCAGCCTACACCACTGGGCTTACATCTCTGAATGATTGCATTCTATTTACTTGCACCATTTATATGTATAATAAGGTATTTACAACACAAACAATTCAGCAGACTCTTACCCTGGCCTGAAAATATTAACCTGGCAGGAACTTTTCAGCCAAGGATTTTTTAATATCGGATGTCCCAGGCTTGGGAATTTTAAAGAGATTAAATCTTGGGCCGCGAAGCAGTTTCAAAGCTTCACCAGCCAGAAAGCAATTATAGCGGTACTGGGAATCCCCTTGACCTTTCCACAGGGCCAGATGCACCATGACATAAGCAGGAGGGCCACACAGCTACATAGCTGTGTCCTTATCAGGTGATGTGGGAATGTCCTTCAGCAGCTGGCGCGGATCAAGGCAGACTGTATCTTTCTCAACTTGTCCCCTGTAAATCTGTGCTTGTATGTGCTGTCCACAGTGCAGCTGTGATGAACGTTGTCACAGCCTCTCTCTCCTATGGAAGAGTTTCGTATGGGTACTGCTATCCAAACACCCGAGCAGCCTCCAGACTGCTGCTGTCGTTTCTTCTACTACAGAAGCACCGAGCCCTGCACCACCACACGGCGAGCAGCAGCCCCTGGGCAGGCACTCACAGGCAAAACAGACTCCACAGCAGCAAATAAAAGAAAAAAATCATTGACAGGTCCCAGATCCACAGTCTGGGGTGAGAAGATCTGTAGGAGAAAGCATTCCTTCATCTTCACTGCTCTCTCTCTTGCTCTATAAACACACCAACTTGCAGACTTGGTGGCCAGTTTCCCAAGCGGGACCAGCTCCAGCTCCTGGCAGCTGTGTCCGTAATGGGGAGAAGCAAAAGCCAGTGCATGTGAACTGGCAGCCTATTTCTGCAAGACGTGATTCGAAGTGACTTCAGCAACAGCTGCCAATTGAAGAACCTTTGACTGCAGATAAGGAAGAGAGTTTTGCGTTCATTTGCGCTCCCCTTACAGACCAAACCGACAGATTGAGGTTCCTGAAGAGCATCTAGAAAGCAGGTCCTGCAAAAGTCACCTGAGGGATAGGAAAGGACAGATCACACCTTGCCTCTCCAGGTTATTTAGAAGAAATATTTCAAACTGTAATTTTGATTTTCACAGCTGAGGTGTAACATCCCCACTTCAAGCTGGAGCTCAGCCAGCGTGCAACTGCGCCGTGTAATACTGGGCTGAGGCATGAGGCAGCCAAAAATGTCAAGACAATTCCCTTCTTTACAGCAGAAATCTCTGTTTGAGGGACTAAAAGTTTTCATGAGTTTATCTGAATCATTTTGAGGAAGAAAAATAAGGCAGTTTTCAAGGGCTCCAAGGAATTTTATTCTGTTATTTTTAAATTAAGTTATTCACTCTTTTGTGTGTTTAAACTAAACATATTTTTCATGAACATATATATTTATTTTTAAATTGAAACATGGAAATAATGTTTGCCCTGCCCAGAACAAATTGTTGGCTGAGAAAGAAGGCTCGTGGCACTGGTGGAGTTACACAGCCAGTTCTTCTTGACCCTCTGCAAAATCAGGTACTTGACCCAACCCTCTGCCTACGAAAGTCTTCCCAGCATCACTGTCTTCCTGCACAGACAGACCTGGCCGGGACATCCCCTGCGGCAGCTGGAGCTGAAAGTGTCATTGATTTCATCTGCACTGAAAAGTACTCCATGCTCTACTTGGTTTTCGTGCTGCTGTTGCGCAGAAGGTTTTTTTAGACTTGATACCCCTTACCTCCGCACACAAAACCGTATCCTGCAGCCTTGAATTAAAAATGCCAATATTCCACTTTTAAGACATGGCATTTTTCAGATCAAGCTACCAGCTTGCTGTAGAAATGTACAGGTACAAATCCATCACACGCATCCAAGACACCTCACTATTGCTCTAGTTCAACAAACTGGGTTTTGTGGTATGGGACAGTCAGGCTGTTTATTTTGCTCTGGCACATTGAATTTTGTGGAGGTAATGATATTCAGAAATACAACAGCAAAATTCTTGACCAGAAAGGAAAAGGGTTACAAGTTGCACTCTTGACACACGTGCAAACGCCTAAAAGCCTGCAAGCACTCTGTAATCCAAGCCACACAGTAGAGGCAGGGAGGAAGTTTTGGGGGCTTTGCCACAGAGATCCTGCATGTCTCGATGAGTGCTGTTGGCTTATGCCACATCTCAGTTCTTCCACCTGTAAACTGGGAACCCCAGCATTGCTGGGCTCGTGTGACCTTGTAGGGTTTATTTCATTAATAGCTGCAAGACGATCTGAACAGGGAAAAGTGCTAATTCAAGATTCAGAAAGCACCAAAATCTTTTTACCAAATCCAAATTTGAAAGGAGGGAGAAGCTGTTATAAGAGAAAACCTCCAGAGCCTTCACAAACTTTTAAAGAAAACAGACACAGAAACCTTCTTGTCTGAAGCCACAACTCCAGCAAGAAATAACTGGGGTCAAACTGTTGAAGTGAATGAGTGTCATTCCATGGAAGGCAAAGAGCTTTGGGTGAGACTGTGAAGGAGCAAGCACGTGAGCACATGAGCCTGATGTGCTTCTCACTGGAAAACACCACTTACATACAGCTCTACCAACTTGGGATATTAAAAAGGAGATTTATTTTCTTTTATTTTTTTCTTTTTAAATAGCTATTGAGTTATTTGCCTTTCCACTGTAGCAGGAATTCATTGGAAGGGAAGTTGGTCACCTAGCAGGGTGACCAAACTTTTTCTGGAGATCAGACTGGGAAACAAACTCAGCAAAAACCAGCTTTTCGTACAGAAAACTTAATCCAAATCTTTAAATGTCGTATTTTAAAATGAGTTTGGAAAACAGGAGTTGTGACAGGTCGGTGATATTACAATCACTGTTTAATGCCGAGAAAAAGCAGGGCTGAAACAGCATATATCTTAGACAAAGAGCTCCCTCTAGCTAATCAAATAGTGTTCATTAGCACAAAACTATTTCTTGCAACCAGAGCAACACTGCGCACACACAAGTTGTACTTTATAGAAAGTATTGCCGTACAGGGTATATGCAGTATGAATGTCTACTTCTCATCACCCCACAGGTTAGAGGACAGCAATAAATATGAACAAATAAGCCATTAAGTTCGGCTTCCTGAGATGTCACTTCCGAGGTTATTTCCTTAATGTTAAATCCAATATGGCTTAAAAGAGTTTTGCCACTTCTTGCAACTCTCTCGGCATCTTACCAAAAGAAAAAGAAAAAAAAGAAAAAAATCACAGCTCTCAATATTATGTCACTCTGTGCAATGCAGCCAACGCGTTCTCTCCCAGTTCACCAGGAGGAAACAGCTAAACAGAAATTGTTCAATTACCTCTGAAATGCAGCTACTTCAGGAAGTCAAAGCAGGACCTCTTCAAATGCATATAACAGCACTAGTCAAAGGATGGTTCCCATTTTTTAGGATGCAAATGTGGAGAATCAGCATTCCCCAAGAAACCAATACACCAGAAACAGATCAGTTGTGACACACAGCTACTTACGGGCCAGGAGAAAGGGACCAGTTATCCTCCAGTAAAATAGACTCCTGGGAACCTAAGGAGGGCAGTGCTCACTCACTGCAGCCGTGCCAATTAGCACCATTCTGCATTCCTAAAAAGGTTGATTCCATCTATTCAAAATCCCTCTGAATGCTGATAAATTCAGGGTTAACTCCTGGTCCATGAGCCAACCTACTGACCAAGCTGCTGCCTTGTCCCTGCAGAGATGGGGCACAGGTCTTCAGGCAGCTCAACTGCCCTACCACTCCTTCTGGAGCCTGCACAGACTCAACATGGGTCTGAGTTGCTGCCTCTGCTTCTTGGACGCCCACACGCCCAGCAGCAGCGTCCCTGCACCGTGTGTCAGGCAGCAGCCACCATCCCACCCTGCCCCGCTTTACTCTCCCCATCCTCAGGTACAAGATAGGTACCAAAAAACGGTCGCAATGGCTTGCTGGAGGGGCAGGTGGGGTGGGAGAGGAAATGAAAACGGTCTACTTTCCAGAGGCCAAAGATGGTTACGTTCCTGGAGAGAGAGATCATGGGGATGGGGTCATGCTCCCCAAATTTAGCACTTGCAAAGGTTGGACCACGCTGCAGCACTACAGGCCTGGGGAAGAGTGGCTGGAAAGCTGCCTGGTGGAAAAGGACCTGGGGGTGTTGGTCAACAGCTGGCTGAACATGAGCCAGCAGTGTGCCCAGGTGGACAAGAAGGCCAACGGCGTCCTGGCTTGTATCAGGAATAGTGTGGGGAGCAGGACTAGGAAGTGATCGTCCCCCTGTACTCAGCACTGGTGAGGCCCCACCTTGAATACTGTGTTCAGTTTTGGGTCCCTCACTACAAGAAAGACATTGAGGTGCTGGAGCGTGTCCAGGGAAGGGCAATGAAGCTGGTGAAAGGTCTGGAGCACAAGTCTTCTCAGGAGTCACTGAGGGAACTGGGTTTGTTCAGCCTGGAGAAAAGAAGGCTGAGAGGAGACCTTATGGCTCTCTGCAACCACCTGAGAGTAGGCTGTAGCAAGGTGGGGGTCTGTCTCTTCTGCCAAGTAACAAGCGATAGTACAAGAGGAAATGGCCTCAAGTTGCACCAGGGGAGGTTTATATTGGATATTAGGAAAAATTTCTTCACTGAAAGGGTTATCAAGCATTGGAACAGGCTGCCCAAGTGGAATCACCTTTCCTGGAGGTATTTAAAAGACATGTAGACATAGAGCTGAGGGACATGGTTAAGTGGTGGTGTGGCAGTGTTAGGTTGATGGTTGGACTCAATGATCTCAAAGGTCCCTTTCAACCTAGAGGAGTCTGTGATTCTAAATAATGAGGATTCATGCCGTGCTTTAATCCTCTGCCAAGGACCTCAGTCCAGGTTATGAGGGAAATAAAGTGCAGCTGTCCTGTATTGCTTTATTGAGCAATACAGGAACTTGTTTCTCATTCAGCTGCATCTGCCTGGGGGTGATGTCTGAACAGAGCTGGGTCTGGGTCTCTATCAGAGCTGGACAGAGCTGTGATAAAGGCTGGGGAGGGTCCTACACCGGGAGCAGAGAGCCTCTTCCTCCTTCTGCATCACAGAGCACAGGTAGCACATGTGAGGCCACGACGGGGGTGCCCAGGGGTCTGTAACACCATAAATCTACACCTAGACAGTGCCAGGTACTTCAGTCTCTGCTATTTTTCAGCCTTTGTTGAGTTTCCCCAAATACAGACACTGTTTCTCAGAAGTCATCGTGGCTGTTCTTCTTGATTTATGAGCCATGTAGGAAGAAATGACAACGTAAGTAAATGGAAGTAGGGCTTAGAGTAAAACTACGTCTTGAGACAGATCTGTCTCTGCCTCCTCGCAGCCCCCTCACCAGACTCAATTCAGTATTTCTCTTCATTAGGGCAACACCTAACCAAGTAATCAGAATCACCATAAGACATTAGCTTAAAGCTTTATATAACTTTCACCAAGAAGTTGGTCCTACCTAAAGAGAAGAAAGCCAGGATGGGAAAAGTTAAATCTATTAATCATCCCAAGCTGTACCAAGACACTTATTTTTAGTTAAAGCTCATCCTCTGTATGAATGTGCACAGGGCTCAGACTCAAGCCCGTATGTTTCCTTGCCTCAAAACAAAATCCTGGTTAAATACCTACTCCCAGTCACAGAGAGCATTATGTACAGAACAGCAGTTGGACTTCAGAGATTAACGGCAAAGTGGTTTCCTTCATCTAAACTTAATTAATGTGCACCCTTATCAGGTTTTAGAAAATTGCTGAGAAATCAGAAGCACTGTACAAAAAAGTTTCTAGAAGTATAAAGGTCTAGGATTTCCTTTCTGGTAGAAAAAAGATAAAAATTTGTGTTCCTATATACTCTCTACTAGTCTAATAAACTGCAACTATCCGATTTTCTGCAAAAGGCCAAAAGGCAAGAATTCAAATAGAAATGTCTTCTATCACTATGCTCTGTACATAAAGTAATGTATAGACGCAATAAGAAAGTTAATTGGTTTCATGTTGCTTGGAGTGCACACGGAAGAAAATTGAAAGAACCCAATTGCTATCTCTAATTAGAATTTCTGAGGAACAACATTGTAGAGACGGATTGTCAGCTTCCTCAGGCATTTCCTACTCATGCCACTCAAATTTATGCACCCTGTTTCCAATTAGTACCTGAATTGCCTTTCCATAACTAACCAGCTAGTGCTGGCTGCTAGTTTATTTTCATTTAGAGAGTCACGGGGATGCTAACACCTATCTACCAATGAGCAGGCGGCCGATGGGGTAAATCACTGCGTTGCAGTGACGTCCAAACACTGCTACATGGTGTATTTCTATTACAAAGTTAAATCCATTACGATCACCACCTAGGAGGCCAAGGTGCTTCTGGTTAGAGGAGAAAAGCAGGTGAAAGGTAGCAAAAACATTTTGCAAGAAATCTTGCAAATAAAGAAATCTCTGCCATAAAACATTCAGATACACAAGGCGGCTTCCAGAAATACTTCTCCTTTACTCTTAGGGTCCTTTGGCAATTTGGGATAGCTTGGATTACCAAAGACAGTCTCCTTTTACTGCATTGAATCCAAACAGGAGGCTGCCAAGTCAAGGACAGCACAAGCTGGGCAGAAGGGGCAGTTGAAGGATGGGGTAGGGTGATGTGAAATCTTACCGCTGCCAAGCTGTACTTCACATACGCTTTCCTGCTTGTCTTCAGTCAGATCAAAAACTGAAGTTTCTTCATTATTCTGCGACAAGAGGCTTCAACTTTAAATCACCATCCAGCATCATTTCCATCCATACCCTGGGCTGCATCAAAAGCAGCGTGGCCAGCAGGGCACGGGAGGGGATTCTGCTCCGCTCTGGTGAGACCCTCTCTGCAGTGCTGCCTCCAGTTCTGGAGCCCCCAACATAAGAAGGACATGGATCCGTTGGAGCAGGTCCAGAGGAGGCCACACAGATGACCCGAGGGCTGGAGTACCTCTGCTGTGAGGACAGGCTGAGAGAGTTGGGGTTGTTCAGCCTGGAGAATAGAAGGCTGCAGGGAGACCTTACAGCCCTTCCAGTACTTAGATGGGGCTTATATGAAAGATATGGACAAACTTTTTAGTAGTGTCTGTTGCAATAGGGCAAAGGGTTTTAAACTAATGGTTTTTAAACTAAAAGAGGGTAGATTTTTCAGTTTAACTCACTACTGAACATTATATTCTGTATTTGATCTCCAATGAGACGGTGAGCACCAGAGAGTGCTAGGTGGAGTCATTACTGAGAGTTGGGGCTTCTGCTAAGACTGATGAGAGACATATTTTGACTCTATAAAGGTCACATAAAAATGGCAGGATCTGTCCATCAGATTCCCAATTATCAACATTGCCTGCAACCTCTCCTCTACTGATTCCCACTCACTTCTGAAATGGAGAAAGCAAATCAAGTCCAGGCTCTTGAGCTGCATCCACACTTCCATCAAGTGCCCCAGTTAAACTTCAGCAAAGAGCACAGAGGTGAATGACAGATTTTTACTTTTTTTTTTACCACCTTCAAAATCCTTGAAAAAGCACCCCTTTTAATACCTGGTCATTTCACTATTCTGAAAAGTATAACTAAGGTATACTTTCAAAAGAAACTGTCACAGCATACAAGGATTCATAATCCAGCTCAGGGAGAGCTGTAGCAGAATTAAGCGGTACAATATATTAAATAGAAATGACCTTGAAAAAAAAAATGGTGGGCAATATACCAGAAGTACTTTACCTACACAAAAATCAGAGTAATGAAGGAATTTGCTGCCCAAAAGCTTTGACTTTGCACCTTGTAGGCTAACCACAGTGGGGCAATTTAGTTTTGCTTATACAAATGTTAGCTGAAGAGGAAAAGGTTTACATCAGTTAAAATTCCATGCAATGAACTGGCCAGAAGCTTGGATTTTATTTTTTTTTTTAATTATCAAGTGTAATAGCTGGATCTTAGCACTACAAGAAGGATTTAAAACTGACTAGAAAGCTGTAAGGTTAATGGACACTGTTCAAGACAATCAGGGTGGATGGCATTTGGGAAATTTTTCACACAGACTTTTTTCATTGAAATTAAGAAAACCAAATGTTTTCAAATTCTTATTCAAGTTAAGCACAACAAAATAAATCAACAAAACTAAATCAGCTTTTTAAATGTGGTTGAACTTTTAGCAACTTCCCTAGAGAAAATTACAAAGCAATAGAAAAATATTTTCCCTAGTGATCCCATGGGATAAATCAGTTTATCTTCTCTCACATTATGAACCTGCACAGCAACTCAGGTTCTTGCTTAGGACTATCAGAAGTACCGTGGTAATCAGCAGGACAAAATGTAGCGCTACACCAAACCTCGCAATCTCCAAAAGAAGATGGGTACAGAATTTCACCCAGCAGGTACACGTACCTGTGGAGTAAAGGCATGCAGGGAAAACTGCATCAGGTGCCCACCGGCTTTATACTAAATGTCAGCACAACCCCCACAACTCTTTGTGTTCAAATGTCAACACAATCCAGAGTAATGCAGCCATTTGAGTGAATTAACGCTATTTTTGACTCCCCTAAGGAAGCTCTTACAGTTACACCTGACATATTAAAATAGCTTGACAATTTTAACAGAATTGCACTGTGCTCCAAGAAAAAAGGTAAACTGAAGAGCCCTTCCCCGGTACCAATGAGCGACAGGAGATCCTGTTTGCAACCACTGCTGCTGCTCTTCTATTTTTAGGCTGGAAAAAACAACGGCTGCTTGATCCTGGCTGCTACCTTCTCCCCAGTGTGTGGTTTCTATAGGTGACTCCTTCCCAAGCACCCCAGAGCTCCACCTTGCTGCCAGAAACATCTATTGTCAAGATCCTTCCCAGCCAAGGAGATAAAAGACATCTGCCCCTGTGTGCGTGCTGGTGTCTCACAAACTTTGCTCTAAAGCTGCCAACAAATTACCAAATAAATTAACATTATTCAGGAACATTCACCCATGAATTGGTCTGCTACAACCAGCGACATCCCATAGCCATAGTACGCTTTCAAAACACGCTATTACAGCACAAAGGAAATCCACATGATGGATTTCCAGACAATCAGATGAAGACAACACTGCTGTCCTGAAGAGCATCAATATGGACTACAAGGACCAACATTTAAGCTGCTTGGGTCACTTCTGTCAGTCCTTCAGAAAGAGCGAGCCCGGGCTGAGCTGCCGCACTTCCCCTGGTCCGTTCACAGGGAAAATTTTCCTGCGAAGAACCTAAAAGCCCCATGATGTGGTCGGCACTCCCAACCAATGCAGCTGAAAGACCTCTCTTACCGTAACACCTCCACCCTCAGGAAAGGCAGTTTTATTAAGACACTGTGTGGGGAGTCCAGCAAATCATCCATCTGTAAACTATTTAATGAGAAGCCTATTCTCAGAGTCACGTGCTGGTACAACGGTAGCCCACAGCAAGGGAATATTAATAGCCCTGTGTGTAAGCAGGGAAGATGCTCCGGTCTGGGCTCCAAGAGGAACCTTTGATACTTGAGCTCTGTTTTTACCACCACCACCGATCCTTTGTACGCTCTACAAAAAGTCATTTACTGTCCTCTGCCTTTGTTCCTCCACCTGTAAAGAGGCCATAAAATATTTAGTCGACTTGTACAATCGTTGGCTTGCGAAAAGGAAACCCACATGTAAATGGAGAGTGTTATTCCTGTAACATGGACTATATTGTCCTCTTCTACAAGCACAGCCCTTCTAACCACACAACTCACGATGTGGTTTGAGGAGCAGGTATAATGGTACAAATAGGCGTAGGTAACAGCACATGCCTTTGGCTTCTTCGGAATCATTGTTAATGGGTTCACTTACCTTCACCGTTTCAATCACGTTGTGACGAGGAACTTGGGATGCACCTCAAAACACGGAGATGGTTGACTTACAGCGGTCCGATGTCAACGGTAATTGCTGTTGTTCACTACACAAGTGGATCGGACTGATCTCATAAGGTAACGACCTTACAAGAAGCAAACATGGCTGAAACAACAGGGCCCCTGGCAGTAATTTTCAGTGCAAGACAAATATCAGGATAGTGTGCAGCTGAAGGGCTTGAACGATCGATGGCCGCTGTATAATAACAAACATCACACGGCAGCTGAGGGCGGGGAACGGAAACACTGCGCTCAGTTTTATAGCAGCACTGACAACATGACCAAGCTGCAGTTGCCCAAATGTCCTGAAAGACAAGTGTTAAGCTAACCCCAGGTGATGCTTCAGACCGGAGAAAAAGTGATTTCTGAACTGCTGGCCAATGAATTTGGCACTGGTCGTTTATTTGTTTAAAATTTATGTGAAGGGAATACTTGGGACTTCCAAGTTCTTCTTTACTTCTGCTCATGCCACACCAACAAACTGCAAAGGGACTTTAGCCAACACCACAGGAACCAGAGAACAGCTTTTTTTACCAAGATCTTCAGCGCTACATCACCCGCTTTGTGGAAGAACGTGAGGAAGGAGCACTGAGCCAGTACGATCGGCAATCAGAGATGACAAAAAGAGCAGGCCAGCTGTGGAAAAGGCCCCCGGCAGCAAAGCCATGGCATGGGTGTCTCAGGTCTAATAATTCCCATTTTCCTGGTCTGAGGTAAAACAGGACCAAATTTCCGCTCAGTAACTTTACTTTTTAGCTAGGTCTCTTCTAACTGCTGAAATTAACAGTATATTGTACAGAAAACTGTTCGCTCTCAGAGTGGCAAGACCCATGTTTATAGCTGATGCCAAGGAATGGTGTGCAGAGAGGCTCTTGCTTAGACTTACTGCTATAACCACCAAGACCAGCCAACTTTGGTATTTGCCCTGTTAGAGTGTCAGAAGCAGAAAAGCGCAGAGGGGTCCCACCTGTGGGGAGGAGCAGACAGGACAGGCGACCCAAAACTGACTAACAGGGTATTCCATCCCATCTGCATCATACTCGGTAAAAAAGCTGAGGGACCAAAGCGTCAGCCCTCTTTCTTCAATGGCCAGTGTCCGAGGAGGACTCCATCTGTTTGTCTGCCTTTGATCCCGATCCTGAATCCAGATCCAGAATCCAGTTCCCGACCATCACCGAGTCCAGTCTGGGACTTCCCGAGTGCCTGCCAGTGAGATGATCATGATCTGGGAGTTGTATATATTTGTTATCTTTTTATTATTTTATTATTAACATTCCATTAGTTTAGTTCCTTCTAAACTCACAAGTTTGTCTTTCACTCCCGCCTCTCTTTAAAGAGAGGTGGAGGAGAGCATCTGTCTTCCGCGGTGGCCAATCGGTGGCCAATCCGATGGCCAATCCAGCCCAAACCAAAACACCATTAAGATTAAAATAAAAGCAAAAGATGAGGCTCAAGGTAACAGTGCTCCTCCAACCCTACGGCCCCTTCCATCTTAGCATCCATTTAGCAAACAACTGCTGATAAAACAGGCTCGGTGAGAGAGATGGCTGCCCTCCTTCACCCCGGCGGGGCTGATCGGGCTTTTAGTCCCCATCTTTTTTCAGTGTGCACGCGTTTAAACTCTAACACGTTGCTCTCCTCCTCCTCTTCTGTCTATTTTGGAAAAGGTTAAAGCAATCCCAAATGATACCAAATTAATTCATAGAGCTGTTTAGGAGTTTGGTCTTTGCCTTCAGTGGCAACAAATACAGACACGGGAACGGGAATTACAGTCACTAATGAACTACCAGCTGCATTTAGGATAATAAAACAGAATCCCGTAATCTGAACTCCTTATTATTGATCTACAAAGCTGTAATAAATGCCTTAGCTGATGTCCCTAGCACTCGATAAATCACAATATGGCACCTCATCACAGCATTGCTTGTTAGAAGGAAGAGATGTTGATAGCTCAGTGAAGATAAGAAAAATAACATTAAAAGCAGAATCATGAAACACAAACAAGGAAGGACGCAAGAACAGCTACAGTCCAGAAGTAAGATGACTTCAAAGATGTCAAAATAAGATCTTTAAACATAAGCAGTACTGTCATAAACAGCAGCAACGTGAGACGAACCTTTGCAGCTCTGGCACTGCACATCAACCTGGCGCCTTTGAAAATCTGTAAGACTCAGACTCACACAAATGACACCAGGCAGCTAAAATACAGCTTCACAAAGCACAGCTGAATAACGTAGAAAGGATGCACGGAAAGAAGAAACACAGTTTGCCTGATCGTGACTGTTACACTCAATTTAGTGCTACTACCAGCTGGTAATTGGGAAATGGATGTCTGAATCAACTGAAATTCAGCACAACATGAAAACATTACCAGAAATTTCATTAAGAAACACAGGGTCTTTCCCTGCTTCTAGGAGTAAACAGGCTTTCTCGGCCTTTCAGAGGTTTTAGTCCTAACCTGATGCTCTCAGACTCAGAAAAAATCCAATGTTTCTGAAGAAGGGTTAGCAAATACCTGTTCTTGCCAGAGACCAGTTATACCACCAGAAAATCTAAATTGAAGTTTCTGACATAGATTTGGGTTTCTGGGAGGAAAACTCTTCTCAGCTAAGTTCAGCTGAGTATCTTGATCTAAGTTCACAAAAAGAAACCGTCAGTGCCACGGAGTTGTTCATCTGACCTATTTTAGACCTGTGTGAATTGCACACACAGGCTCGTACTTCTCTCCTTGGATTATAAAGCGAGCCAAAACTGATGAGCTCAGATTTAGGTATCTCTGAGAATCATAAAGTAGAACAGATGAATTCTGTCCTAAAAAAAATAGCACCTCCTCTCAGGATTATAACTCCATTTTCTCAGCACACAACAGTGAGTTACTTGAATATCCGCTAAGGAATCAAGAACACCAAGCGTGAGGACTGTTTTCTTCATGTGAAAGCTGACACCTTCAGGAGAAAGAATGGTTGTAAAGTAACAAGTTTTTCATAATATCTCCTCTTCCAGCTGGACTTACCCACATCTGGCTCTACTCTGCTGCCCTTCACAGAGCTGCCCACAGAGCTGAAAACCCGTGACAGCATGGTTGATGAGTCAAAAAAATAAAGACAGACCTAGAGCAAGAGATGCTAGTGCTGACCAGGCATGCCAGGATGCCAGATGTTTGCCTTCCTACTCAGCACTCACCAGTCCCATGACAATATCAGAGGTCATCTGGATTGAAGAGAATTAGTACCGGCTGTTAATTATTGCTGTGAAGGTCTGGTGGCATGCTGAGCACATCTCTGACAGTACGCAAAATTGGTCAAAATATTAGGTGTATTGGAGTTTTGCCCACAAAAGAGCACTTTGACCAAACTCTTTTGAGAAGATCTCTCAAATGAAATAAAAGCTTCTCAAAAAAAAAAAAACCCCAAAACCAAAACCAAACAAAAATGATGAGAAATCCTGGAAGCATTTACCTGCAGTCCCAAAGGAAAGGTAAACCCCAACCAGAATCAATCTGTAGTGAAAGTGCAACTTAACAGTAGCCCCCGATTTATAATACCTTTATTAGCATGATTTGGAAAATTACAGTTTCTGTTTGGGGATTGAAATGCTTTATTTTCCACACAAAAAAAAGGCTCCTTTCATTTAAAAGTGCTTAATCCAAAATGTTTTTTTGGACTAACGTAATCTGGTTGAGAAAACGTCAAGCAGCCCATCACGAATCCTCCTTTAATCTTGTTCACTGAGCTGGTACCACTTTGGCACAGCCAAAGCTAACGGGATTCTGCTTAAGGACCATGACTTTCCCCTGCTAATTGAACCCAGCTCAGCTCCCAATTGTGCCGATCCAGAAATCGCCCTCATGGTTGATACTGCTTAGATAGGTTATTGGGAATCTCAGCAAATCCCACAATGGGGCGAATGAGGAAAATGGATTATTCTAATTTCTTTTAAACATGCCTCACTTAAAAATAAAAAGGTGGCTTTTACTTTGATGTCCACACCCTATGCATGCTCTTGCCTGTTACGTTCACTCTCCAGCTCATGAGTGCTATGGCTTATTACACTTCTGCCTGATTATAACATGCAGTAATCAAGCCATTTTCAGTGCTTCCCCCCCTCCCCCCCCACTTCAGACAACCCTTTTCTTACATGCATTTAATAAAAAAAAAAAAACAAAATAAATGCTTAACTCAGGGCATCTCGTGTCAAGCGACAGCTACTTCGAGAAGCTACAGAACTATCCCTCTGAAGGCAGCAGAAGCCAAAACGCAATCCTGGCAAAGGCAACCTGCGAGCACCGACCCACAGGACGTGGCCAGAAGCCACCTGAAGGATCGCCCTGGGCTGCTGATCTGCCTGGTGGTGGCTGGAGCAGATAAACAGTAGCTGCAAAGAGGCAGATCTACTTCCACATTAATTTATCATTCAAGCGTACCTATTTGAACAATTAAAGTATGCTCTCTGGAGCGTAGTTGTCTTTTTTGCTTCTGAAGACACAGTGGCTCATGAATCAGTAAGTGCTATGGCCAGGACCCCAACATGCATTTAATCATGAGTTGCTTGTTTCTCTACACATCCGGGAGGAAGAAATAGCTTTAATAATAGACACCATTAAAGAAAGATTTTAAGAAAATCAGGAACCTCGCACAAAACCCACTGGGCTTCAGGGACAGATTTGCTCACAGCTGGAAGCCTAATATGTTTAAGGGTGGCTGATCCTACTCTAATACAATTTTTATAAGATTTTTGCAGTCCTGCTATAAAAGCCCGTGGCACAAATCAAGATTGGAACAAGCAGACCTTCCCTTGGGGAAGAACTGAGTTGGCTTTGCTGCAATTTACTTAGTGTAATTTTTTTGATATTTATATCTCCACAGTCTAACTGATGATAGTACTGATCTGTTGCCTGATTACATTTAGCCCCAGAAGAGGAAAAGGGAATGAATTTCAGCGTTTACCTTCAGTTATTAAGACTTCAGAGTACTCATGACCCAGTGTCTCTAACTCACAAGACATTTAAATTACTATTCTGTGAAAGATTTGTTTTCTTTGGTTTTTATTATGAGCGTACAGCCTAGCCTATGCAAAAGAAAGCAATGCTTGGCTTTGAAAAACATGAAACTACTAGACTTGTCATCTGCTGATATTAACAGTTTATTTTTCAGTGCTATTCTGCTGCTATGCAAGCCACGATGGCAACTGCATCTAGCAGCTCTGCTTTACAACTTCATTCATTTTGACCCATTTGGGAAGGCATAGGTTCAAAAGACTGCATCTTGCCAAATACTGGGAATTGTATTCCTTGTTCTGAAAAATGACTATGCAAAGAAACTATTTATAGCAGCGTTGCCCAAAAAGCCTTCCCCTTTCCACTGAAAAGTGTCATTTTGTCAGAGCCAATTTTTTTTGTTAATTTAATCATTTCATCAAAACATCCAAGCCAGTCTCTTAGATCCAAGATGGAAGAAAACTGAGGCGGGGGAACAGGGAAAACACCAGACAGATACAAAAGGAGAAAGAAGAATTTTGAGTACAATTTCAAAGCAGCTTCTGCTTGAAGAGAAACACATAAGAGCTTTAATGTTCATGCAATGCACATAGCAGGCTAGTTCCAGCTGCCAGGCCTTATTTGTGGCAATACTCCAGAACAAATTGTTCGATTTATAGTTCCGTAAAGCCATCCAGAGAAATGTAAAAGTCAAGCTGGGTTCTTTTTCCTTCTCACATGCTCCCATCAGGAGGAAAAATTCTCAAAGACAAATTAGAAGCTACATACATCTCTGTAATGAGACCCTTAGTGAGGTTAAATGATGGTAACTCATGCAAAATAGTGAAATGAAGAGATCCAGGAAAAAACCCCGTTAACCATGAAAAACTGCAAAACCCACCACCCCACGCTACAAAAAGCTAAGAGCATAAGCTGACCTGCACTCTTACATATTTACAACTTATACATGTAAATATTATTCTGACATTAAGAACCACGAAGACTAGCTTAAAAATGATGATATTTTTTCAAAACAAACTGGAGAGCCTTTATTTGCCATTGTCACCTGACAGCCCAAGATTCACGTTTCTTCAGCAACTATAGTAGAAGTATTCTCCAAAAACATAAATCAGCTTCATGTAAAAAACAGCATGACAAAGATCTGTAGCCTTAAGAAAATAAAATAGTCTGTTACTGGAAATATTTGACATCACTCTGCCACTGAAAATACACAGGTTCAGTTTATGCTGGTAAATTAAACAGTGCCAAGGAACATTCCCAGGCACTGGAGTGCCATCAACTACATTGTTAAATTGTAAGCATGATCCATAGCACCGTTTTTGGCCATAGCCAATTGTCACTGAGCCAACTAACGGCAGAGCACAGCTCATGAATTAACACAGTCCAGACACCAGCCCAAAAAGCTGTCCACATGTGGTCACTTTACTGGCAAAGTCAGGAGAGTTTAGTAAGTACAGGCTGCTTCAAGCAAGCGGGTCTCAGTGCCAGAGAAGAGGTTTGCACACGTTTAGCTTCCAAGCATTGCTACAACCACTCACAACTGACATGGGAAGCAAGATGCTGCGTTTTAAAGTTAATATAAGGTTTGAGACTAGCCTTAAAAAGAGTAGTCCAAGTTCACTGAAAATTAAATGGCATTTAGCTTACCTGTAATTTGGGAAAAAGAAGCCCGACTTCCCCGTTTGGAGATTCAACTAACAGTTCAGTGCTATTTTGCTACTTCAAAGATGATCCTTGGTTACATTCTCATCCATTTTACGTAGCACCAACATTGGTTTATCTTCGTAACAACTAAACAACTGCAGTTCTTCAGAGAAGTGTCAATCGCAGAGGTTCTTAGAGCAAGTCATTTTCAGATACACAGAAATCAAAAGTTTAAATCCTGCTACTTGTGCAATATGTAGCAATATAACACGAAGGCTGCCATCTCCATTCCAGAGGGACAGAGAATCTGGAGCACCTAGCTGAGATGTCTCCTGCGCTCTTCACTCATGCCAAAGAGGAGCAAGTTTAACAGTGCAAGGCTGTCTTCTGAAGCTTGTCTGCTTCCACTCCCATAATACTCCAATTTAAGGGTTGTCTACTCAAGATCTGAGCTACCCTGACTAGTCATCGCATGATAAACTCAGGGTGAAGGAAGGAAACAAGCATAATGTAACACAAAAACATTCCACCGGACAGTATCCCTTAATAACATCTCCCGTGAGAGGTCACTAGCTCCTTAAAGCCAGTGAATTGTAAAGTGCATATCCACAAACTCCACGTTACAGGAAAACAGTTTGTAATCCCCCTATTAATCCTTGGCATCAGGGCACACATAGTATAATTATAGACTGTGGCAGAATAATTTGAAAACTTTATTCCACAGGGCCATAATTATATCCTAGCTGTAATCCTTTAATTGCCAATATCATCTAATGCATTATAGACATATATGACTAGCTGAACAAACATACTAAAACATTCTGCAAGCAAGCCACAGTAAAAGCGATAGCACAGTCAGTGACGCAGGCTATTAAACAAGAAGCACGATTAATAAGCATCTGAATACACAGCCTAGAAAACATCAGGATTTCTACTCTCACTCTGCATATTGCTGCACCAATAGTTGTTTTTCGAGAGCAGCTTACGGGATGCACAAATTAAAACTACTGAAAGAAATCTGTCATAAATTGCCACTTATGCCAACCAACCATCAAGCAAAGGGCAGTGTTACGGTTTGAGAAAACCCCCAACAATTTATTGTCGTTTAGACAATTAATTCTCTCTCCCGATGACCACTCCCCACCCAGGAAAGGGAATCGGGAAGAAAACAAGGAAACTCAGGGGTTGAAAGACAGACAGATTTAATAGGATAGGACTAAATAATTAACATTACTAACACCAAAGAACCCATATTGATCCCTACATACACTGTACAAGGATTTTACTCAGCCACCTGTATCAGTAGGAAGCCGTGTGCTCCCAGCAGTGGACAGTAAGCGTCAGACACTGGGAGCACTACAGCTTTGGGAAGAAGAAAAGGCCTCAGGGGTCTGGCACTGGGGCAAGAAGTCCTCCGGATTGCTGCCATCAAGGAACAGCCATCAAGGGGGAGCAAACTTCGCAGCAAACTTCCTAATTTATATTGAACGTGAGGTTCACGGCATGAAATAATCCTGTGGGCAGCTTGGGTCAAGTGCCTGAGTCTCCGTCCTCCTCATCCCTGCACCTGGCGAGCTTCAAAACACTGAGACCTTGAGACCCACATACAATAGCTAGCTATAAAGTAAATATTTTCATGAATTCAGACTAGAGTCTGAAAAGACTCTAGAGCTAGAGTCTTCCAGAAATACAGTTTTCCCAAGCATTAGGAAAGAGATTAGTCTTGTCTTGCTCAAACCAGGACAGGCAGAAATAGCTTTCTAGCAATTCTTTGGAAAGGAGTTATGAGGACTTAAACTGCAGTAGATTCTGATCCAGTCCAAAATGGAATGAAATCACAACAGACCATATATCCAAGTGCTACCGAAGACTATTCTTCTGGTCGTCTCTTTATATTCTCCACACTAACATTGCTAACATTTTGGTTTTATGTTGAAAATAAAAGCCAAGGAAGCTGAAAGAGTTTACTTAAACCTTTTGCTTATCTACAGCCTAAAAGAATATACAGCACCTGGGGCCAGAAAGAAAAAGCTTAAAAAGGAAATCTAATTTGAAACCTAGACTTATTCTCAGATAGGTAATGCAGCGTTCAAGAATCTTTTTACTGATCTAACAGTTGTATTTTTAGCCAATAATTACTAGTACAAATGCCTAAACAGCTCAAATACAGAATCTAGAACTTGCCCACTTCACTCCTGGATGCTAGATCCAGCCTCTCACATCCTTTTCTGGTGCAAGAGACTTCAAAAACAGGAGAGACCACTTCAACCTGATGAGGGGAAGTTTCCTCAGCGGCTGTTCCCACCACAAGGTTGGTACCTTAGAAGCAGGCATCACCTCCCACATTAAAAAGGCTGAGTCCTGCCAAGTTAGTGAACTCTGAAGGAGGGTAATGCAAACCTCTCCCCAAAATGCATCCCATTTCTGGATCCAAAGTGTCCCAAAAGCACTTCGATGCTCCAGAGAAAGGAGAAGAGTTAGTACGCATCCGTGCCTCATATTTCCTAGGGGCTGGCTGTGTCCTTGCTCATAAACTAATTCCAGGCACCCTAAGTGACTAGTCCAGATCAAGGGATCCTTATCACCCAGCTGCCAATTATGGAGCTGGTCTGTGGGACAGGTAGGTGCCCCGTCACCTCAGCAACATATCTTCTATTTTATTTTGACAACATCCTATTGGAACTGACCTAAAGCATGTGTCTCCTGTATCAAACTGGCAATTACCATCAGAAATAGGCTTAGGAGCAATATAGGTTTGCATTTAGAACTCACTCTCTTTCATATACAGGATCTACCACCTGTCAAAGGCAGTGAAAAATTTTCCCTTTGTAAAAGCGGTTGCAACTCTTGTAATTACCCCACAGCGTGCTAGAAAAACAATAGCACAGCAAACAGCTGAAAAATTGCTTGAGATGGACGCAGCCTCCCAGTTAAACTACACTGCTCCTTTATTTACTGATGTACAACAGACATAACAGGGCAGCACTTCTTAAAGCACAGATGCACACGACTACATGGCCGTCACAAACACAACGTGCACACAATGGCTAACTCAAGATGTGTGGTGGCCATCACCCTTGTATCACCCTCTATTTTCTGACTTTCAAATCCCCATCCGCTCATTGTTTCCCAGGCAGTCAAAGGGTTAAACACCTCCCATTACTGGCAGCTCTGTTGGCTTCCTTGGCCTAATTACAGATGGAGATAAATTGAAAGTGAGGAAAAAAATCCTTTGTGATTTTCTGTATATTCCTTTATAACACAAGATGGCATGTTTGTTGGGAAATGTAAAATCTTTAGTTTTAGAACAGCTGATGTAACTGGGAAGATGTAACAGGCCCCTGGGACCACAAGCAAAGCAGCACCAAACTCCAAACTAGACATAGGTAGGAAGCAATGACTAATAACATAACCTAGTTACGTTCATCAGTTGAACTCAAGAGAACTTAAAGGGAAATAGCACTATAGAAGCAGGAGAGGCGACAGGGCATCTCTTTAATTAGTTACAGGTATTTATGAACCCCATGCCTCGACACCTAGCTTTTATTGTAACATATTGGTAAAAAAAGGAAAGCCTCATTTAAATCCCTCAGAAATTACCAAGTGCTCCCTCTTCCGCCCCATTCCACCAGAGGGAAAGTTGAAAAATAATCCGAATGTCTTGATTTAGCTTGACCTCTACTTCGACAATAGCTGAAGGCAGCAGACATTCGTAGGCTGGCCCCACAGCCTTTCATCTGCCCGGCAGGGGAGCGCTGCAAGACGCGAACGCCACTGAAACTGCACTGCACAGAGTGGACAAAATTTCCTTCTTGAACAACGTGACAAGCAGCGGCGCACACCAGAAAGCCCCTGCCTCATGGGAGCTCTGTGCTCAACGCAGTGAAAACGCAGCACGGCAGCTGTTAGACACTCGGCTGTGCTCGCAGAGCCTTACCTTGCCCGTGAATAAGCTGCAGTTTACAGGAGTTACTCTTAAAGCATTCATAAAAACAGGTAGAAAGTGTAATTACCACATAACAGGTTGGCACAGTTCGAGTAAAGCTGTGAACATACAAGCAGAACCACAGAGGCTGTTCATTTAAATAAGGATGAAGTTTAAAAATAAAAAAACCACAAAAAAAACCCAAACCAAACCTCCTTTGGAAGCTAAAGCAGCACAGCACTCATCCTTCACCACCGGTCACAGGCGTAGTGCAATGAACTGCGCCAGCCCTCCTCCTCCTCCGTGAGCCTGCTCCGGTGTGCACCGGCTGTACTGCCTGGAGACCAGCATCAGGGTGGGATTTTTTTTCCCCCTCTAACTTTGAGCCTGTAAGAATTAGATGCAACATCTGTGCTATAGACACCCTAGACTTTTCTAGTCAACCGAACAGAGCAAGCACTGCCAAAGGATGAGGCAACCAACCTGTTTTAGATGCACATCCCGGGATGAGATGACCTGCCCTCAGGATATAATTATGCTACTTTCTTTGAAGCCAAAGTGACCATGTCAGACATCTGCATCCAACGATTTGACAGTTATGTCAGAGCAGCCAAATGGTAAGGTCTCGTCTAAGAGGCAGTCACTAGGCAAAGATCAGGAAAAAGCATACAGAAATGAAGTGACTTGCCCAAAACGATGCAGCGTGGTCAAGACTGACATGGTAGGTGGCAATAAGAAATGGAGCCTAGAACATTACAGGATCAATAATGTCAAAGAGAAAGTCTCTTCCGCTGATTTTGGGTCAGGCCCTGAAGCGTTTACAGGAGAATCACCAGATCTGAAATAGTAAGAACAGAAGTGGCCACAGAAGCAAGCTGTGAACACCTACAATTCTGCCTCTTTCTGCTACCACGTACATTCAGCTTACAGAAAAAGAGACCCAAGAAGCTGAAAAATTATACAGACACTCCCCTTTCACTACTCTTTCCTTAGTGTTTTCCTTTACCTTTGGCAGAAATGCTCTTGGCAAAGACCAGCGTATGAAATTGAGGTAACTGGCTATTCCTTTGCCATAGTTTTACCTGAACTTTTGTTCTGTCACTATCTGACAGCCACCACACAGCACATTTTAATATTATGCAATGCACTTTTCAATTAAGCAGGAGGCTGCATATCTCTGCTCAGTATCCCTGGTGGTTTCAAATAAGCTTTTCACTTGTTCCATCTCCAACACTTGTTCGGCACAACAGTAATTTTTCCAGATGAGAGAGAACCCAGTGATCATAAAGAATGAATTATTTACAGACAGATCAGTACTCCAGTTCACATCAAGACTTCACTAATTGTATTTAATTGGAAGTACCACGCTGAACATATGCACAATGCTCTTCAGGTTCATAAAAGCCTTAAGTGCTTTTAAATACTACTGGAAAAAGGAAAATGCTCAGAGGATCGGTAGCAGGAAACAATACCTTGCACTTTCAGAGCATCAACTCAAATCAAGTCAATCAAGGCTAAAACACATAATTTGCTAATTGGTTGATGGGGACAGGTAACCCCCTTTTCTAATGGACATATAGGACCATAAATCCTCAACAAAGAAGTCTCAATTATAACTATGGGGATCAGACTGAACTTCTTGATGCAATTTAACTTGCTTACGCTCTGCGTCCATGCAGGCCCACCACTGGAGCAATGCTGCTTACCTAGATCTTCACAGTGCTTTTTCCATAGATATAAGGCATTTTACAAGCCAATTAAAAAAAAACAAAAATGAGAACAAAACAGAGGAACTGACTTCACAAGACTCATTAAGCAACCAGCAGCAAAGCTCAAGACCAGTTCAGGTGCAGGCTCATTGCTCTATTCAGTAAACTTGCAGTTTCACCAAACACACTAAGGCAATCTAACAGATCACTGCATGCAAGAACACAAGAGTGGGGAGAGCTTTCTGCCCGGTTAGCATGTCAGATCATCTCACAGAAGTGTCCTGTCATTGCAGAGCCTGCTCCAGGGACAAAGCAGTACCACAACACCTTCACCAACAGCAAGCCATTAGAGCAGCAAACTCTTACACTCACTCTTACCCTCACCAGGCTCCAGAAACCTGCCCTGAGGCACTGACTCTCTTTATAAAGAGAGAGCTCCTCGATACACCAGGCTTTGCAGAAGGGCACTAGTATCTGCTGGTGCGTAAGTGGAGGCAGAATAGATACCTACCTGCCTGCCCTTCTGGTTTTAAGTCTTGGGTTCAGTTCCTTCCTCTGTCCAAGAGGATTCAAAAATCAATGCACCTGCTCCTTCTCAGATGAGCACCCAAAACAGCAGGTTAGGGAATCAAATTTCAACTTGCTGTTTGTAGGTTCTCGCGCTTATTCACTAACTACTTACAAGGAATCCATAAAATGTAACTGGAAAGAAAAATGTACTTGCCAACAAGCTTAAATTAGCCCAACAGTAGTCAGCAAGACAGAAGAGAAGGAGTTAACAACTCACATTTGCATTTGTCCTCTGTCACATCTCACCTTGAATTTTTTTTCTACCCAATCACTGCTTTAAACTCATGCAGTTTGCAGTGTGTGTGATAGGTAGAGTCAGTCTTCCCAAAAGTTGAAGAACAGGGGAACCCAGCTGCAGGACATTTGAACATCCATTAGTTTTCTTACTATCAATGTGGATTTTTTTTATAGAGATGAGTACGCTTCGTCATTTGTTTTCCAAGCAAGTCTTAAGTCTTCCTTGCTTTTTGAATGATGTTTCTTCCCCCCGCGCCCCCCCCCCCCAAAAAAAAAAAAAAATCAGTGTCCATGCCTTATGTCAGAAGCGTGGAGCAAAAAGAGCCACCTCCTGCTAAATCTAAGACATCTCAGTGCCTGGCTAAAACTAGTTGCAGGCCACATGTAACTGCGTGACATCGCCAGCATTCCTTATTTTGCAGCACCAAGTGAGCGCATCAGTGTTTCAGCCCACATTTCCTCAGCGCACCAAACACGTCCATCTTCCTCGGAAGCCTGACTCCAGCCACGCTGAGCCCATGGTTCTGGATTCTGAGCCAAAAACCCAAGCAGCCAGCAGTGCAGTGACAAACTTGAAACACAGATTTAAACACAGACAAGCTGAATTAACATTGGAAAGAGCAGAAATAGTTCACATTATATTAGATTACCCATTTCTTTCTCAGCGAGAGGAGTGAGCAAAGTAAGCTTCACTGTGTTTCTCCTGAGAGCTGAGCTTTAAGCTCACAAGCATTCAAATCCAGGCTTGAGTCAGAGTCCTATCTTGTTTCATTTCTAATTTATGCTAAACAAATAATTGCTTGGTCTCAATCCCTCCAAGCCAGTTCAAACCAAATTGATGTGTCTTGCAAAATTCTTATAGGCCTAGAAAAACTGTTACAAAACCTCTGCTGCCAGAGATCAGGTAAATATCAGGACAGATAGAATAAGTAGGATTTCCTACCCTATTTAGATTTAAAACATAAAAGAACAAACACTGCGTCTGAAACAAGAACACGTACCCATAATAGGGTAGTTAAGTTCTGGAACAGGTTGCACGGACATGTTAAATAACCTGCATTCACAGAGATCCTTGAAACTTGACTGGCCGTGAGCAACCAGATCTGACTTTGAAGTGAGCCCTGCACTACGCAGGAACCTGGACAAGAAGTCTCCAGAGGTCCCTTCCAACTTCAGTGTTACCACGATTCCACGTACTTGGACATATAAATGGAAAGCTAACCTTGTGAGATAAAGTGGAGGAGTAAGTAAATCAGGACCACCACAAACATTCATAAAGATGTTAACAGCTTTTATTTCACTGGTGCAAGGCCCATGTGTCATCCACCACTCACCAACATCAAAACAAAACATCATCTTCTATAAAACAGTTTCTGAAAATTCAAAACAAAGTAACAGTGGCTATAATAAACTTCATACAATACTGTAAATCACTTAGTTTGTGTCATCCAAACAAGAACAAATCAGTTTCTAGCATACATGGCTTCCCCCCCCCGCCCCCACCCCAAAAAAATATACCAGCACAACTCCAATACATGCCTCACACCTGGAAATGCATAACATCACTCCATGACATTGATAGCTGTTCGTGCTTAGAACTAGTCATCAATTCACCCTACCAATATCATAAAATACAAAATGATATGAAAAACCTACATTTACAAAGTACAGTCCCAATCCTGCAATCTAATCTGTTTGGGCAGGTACCTGCATCCATTCCAACTCCCCTGAAGGCAATGTGGTATTTAGTGCTCCGTTGCTAAAGATTTGATTGCAGAATCAGGGCACAAGCAGTAGAACGCTGCCTTATTCTTCTAGATTCAGTTTCAGTAGTATTTGCACAACCTCCTAAACTGAGACTTACCTATTTTCAATTACCTCACTTTTAGGAAGAAAGAAGGAGAGGCTTTAAAGTAGTCAGCAGAGAAATGGCTTTTACTGAAATGACTTGGGGCCGTGCCTTAGTGTACGGCGGTGATCGAAATGCTTCCAAGAGATAACCACGTCTTGCTTCAGTTTTTACAGTATCTGCTGCCTTCCTCTGCTTTACGTGAGTTTCTTCACCAGCAAGATATCAGAGGTCTTGTTTCCATTAGACAAGCATTATGACATGACTCCAAAAACAGGATTATGACGACAAATACTAGGACCATACTCTTCATAGTCTTTCTTGGTGTGACATACTTGGAAAAACTCTGGCTATGAAAATATAAAACAAATCCCCTCAAAAGCGTAAGAATAGATCAAGTAAAAAGACAGACAAGCAAACTGATACCTAAAATTTTTGTAGATTGCAGCCTTACGATGTGGTATTACATTTTTGAAATAGAATAAAAATGGAAATATTAGGATATGACTACAATTAATCAAGCCGAGTTTGTCTGGACAGAAGCATGCTTTTAAACACAGCAACAAGAAATCCCACTTTGGAGACAGGAATTGCTCCCATTTTCCCGTATTTGCTTCTCTCGTGTTTAAGACCATTAATTTGGACCTTCTGTTCCACAAGTCCTAACTAATCTCTAGTGCTGACTTCAAGAATAAAGGGACTATATTGCAACTATCACAGGAAAACTACCTCACAACTATGTCAAATCATGGTATCCTTACTCAAATAAATATCCCACTTTCCCTGTACAAATTTTACTGAGATAAAAGTTGGGTAAGGATTCCAGAACGCGACAGAGTTTAAGCTGTCACAATGAAAAGGTTTAAAACTTAGTTCTCAGATCAAATTATCTCAGAAGACAATACACAACTAAAAAAAATTCAGAACAATTTTGATAAAGACTTACTGTTGAAGCCAGCATGGAACCACCAAACCAAACTGCGTAACGCTGCATGTGATGTGTTATCACTTGAACTTCAACTGGTTTAGGCTAAGAAAAAACAGTTTGTATTAGTTGGTTTACATTTTCTGGCAAAATCCTTTCAAACTGAAAATGGTCAGACCCAGACAACTTCACCCCTCCATTCACATCACCATCTCACACTCACTACTCAGCCTGCCATGCCCCCTAGGGGACCAAGCCATAAAACTCTTCATTATTAGTATGCTGAAGGACACAACAGTTAAACCCCTCTTGCCTGCTCTAAGATCATGAACCTCCTAGAAGGGAAACCAGAAATGCCCTTCGAGGCTGCTCACAGTAACTTTAAGATTCCTGTAAAGACACGTCATACATTGCAAGGCTACCAACACGTTTAACACCACACACATATAAACTACCCATTTTATGATGCTGCATTTTCACTAGTAGGGTAAAAATTCTTAACTTTATTTCTTCCACTACTGGAGTACCTGGAGTACGCACCTGAAATTCTTACTTACTTTTATCCGACCACCGCTGAGTTCCTCACTAAGTCGCAATCTTGCATCCACTACTCTTTTCAAATCCCTTTGCAGTCGTCGTCCAAAGTCCCTGAACATCGTGGATCCTCCTGAGAGGACCACATTCTGTGCAGAAAACAGACACATTCTTTAAATCCATTTTCAAGCAAGTTTCCCAGAAGCCAATACTGCAGAGGTGACTATTTGGATCTTAATGTTAGAAAGTTGACAAGTTACACAGAACACCTTAAGCATTGTTCAATTTCCACAGGAGCTCCATGGTTCCCTGCTTTCTTTTTTTCCCTCCTTTAAAGAACAGTTTTTTGTAGAATGTTATTACAAAAGAGAAGGATTCATTAAAATGGTGAGTTAGTACCATGTGCACAGCAACAGAAATAAGACACGACAACAAAAAGTTTCCCAGGGATGCTGATTGTAAGCAGTTTTAGCCCTGATCATAGAATCATAGAATGGTTAGAGTTGGAAGGGACCTTAAAGATCATCAAGTTCCAACCCCCCTGCCATGGGCAGGGACACCTCCCACTAGACCAGGTTGCTCCAAGCCCCATCCAGCCTGGCCTTAAACACTTCCAGGGATGGGGCCTCCACAACTTCCCTGGGTAACCTGTTCCAGTGCCTCACCACCCTCACAGTAAAGAACTTCTTCCTAATATCTAATCTAAATCTCCCCTCTTCCAATTTAAAACCATTACCCCTTGTCCTGTCACTAAAATGATGATGCCAAATAAGGTTCTAGCCTTTTTATATTACTGTTAGCGTCTTTCTAGAAATTGTAGTTATTTAGAATTCTTTTTCTTTTTTTCTTTTAAGAGTTAAACTCCTAAACATAGCAATAAGCAAGTCCAATAATTCTTCAAACAGGTACCACACCTCCAAAGAAGACTGCAGGACAGAGAAAGGTACAATGCCTTTCACTTTTTTTGTGTATACCTGCTTGCCTGATATTAGTTTTCAGAGCAGAACCAAAAGCCTCTTAGCCTGGACTTGTACTTGGATTTTGAATAGGGATTTGAGAATATCACATCCTTAATTCTGATAATGTTGCAGGGTCATAGACTAACACAGAAGTCATTTTAAAGGTGGGGGGATTCAAAACAGGAACCCTAGAACATGACATTGGTGGCAGCAAAAACACATTTCATAATCAGAAAAGTGAACTCTACGTGACAAAACTGCATGCATGCCCTTGCACACTGCTGCAAATGCAAACCACAGTGCTAGTTAGTACTTACTAAAATCCCTCATATGCCTTAGACACATGTTTACAGGGAACTCAACTGAGATCAAGAGTTCATCATACAGAGGTCAAAGGATGACCTCTGGGTAATAGGTTTTGGCACTGCAGCCCAAGCCTCTGCACATAATGAAAGAATCCCTGAACCACTGGTTCCAGCCAGGAAGCCTGTACATAGATCGGAAGAGTCAAAGACATGCATAAAAAGCATTCACACTTGCAGAAGTAACTGCTTGGATTTTAAGCAACAAATAACAAGGAAAGTCTTGTTTGTAACTTGTAAAGTGAGAAGAAAGCTGTGGTTTATTCATAGGAAAAAAAAAATTCTCTGCACCTCATAAAAAGCATTACAGCAGGAAAAACTCATTTCTTCACAGCCTCAGATTATCTACAGGATAAAAGAGAGCATAACAAGGCAGGTGTACGTAAAAGAAAAGCACACATCCCTGTAATGACACTGAAACTTTTCCCAAAAGAAAGAGCACAGAGAAGCGGAAAGGAGCCATATGTATAAGCAAGAGCCAGAAACCACAGTTGGTCCTAAAATTAAAGCAGGAGGGAGACTCCCCCTGCTCCCCCCAAACACAAGAACATCTCTTCCTCTGCCTCCAAGTGGTTATGCACTCCACATGGGAAAAGAAAATTGCTAATGAGGGGGGAGAAAAAAAGACAACAGCCAACCTGAGTGATGAAATAGCAATTAAAAAGATGCCATCAGAAAATATTACCTGGAGATAATGAAGCTGGCAAAGACTGTGAAAGCAATAATTCTATTCAAAGCAAATTAAATGTCAAGTATACTCCATGAGGTGGACAACACTACCACTAAAAATAGATTTCAGAATACACCTGAGAATGATTGTTTGAATACATCTGAGACCAACTCGCACAACTACAGAGTCAGCAGTAACATCGGGAGGATCTTTTATCATTCCAGGATTTGAAGCTAAGAGGTTACACCTTCCTCAGATTATGATTATTCAAGTACTTCTACACACTGAAAGCAGTTTAATAATAATACTGGTCAAGGAGAACAGAAGCACTAAGATATACTTGATGAAAAGGTGAGTCATCTCATTATCACATACCTGGACAAGCCAGGCCAAGTAGAATTTTGGATGTAAGAACCTAGATGACACCAAACACCATTATAAGATGGTTAATTATACAGTTACCTGCTCCCTGCACTTCTTGTCAGCACTGGGTCAATTCTGTGCTCTCTACTAGAGGACTGCTCACGTATGGGCTCCACTAAGTTCTCACAACTCAGCAGGTCAGTCTTCTGCAAGGAGGTCAGCAGCCAGGTAGCCCTCACTCACAGTGAAAGCAGAATCCTTTCAGATTCCCCACTCCTCAAACAACACACCCACCACTTACAAAGGACCCAATGAAGGTAGGAAGAGACCGTCAGATCAAAAAGGAAAAAAAAAAAAACCACCACACCACAAACCCACACACCAAGAAACCACCCCCCACAGTAAATACCTTCTATAGAATAATGAAGTGTAACACAACAGAGTAATTCCAGCAACTCCACCACAAAACACATAACAATGAAGTATGCTAAATACACCTGCAGAGAAAGCTTACTAGTGATGTTTGGGTTTTCAGCCTGCCTGGGAATTCTCTGGCCTCCCAGAAAAAGACATCAAGGAAGTTAGGATTTAAGTATCTGTTTCCAGCTGGTTCCTTTAAACAAGATTTCTGCTGATCTTGCTCTGCTCAAAGACACTTCGGCTGGTTTAACAGCTCTAGGCAGACCGCAGGTTTCACAGCTAACACTGATTATCATACCATCTGACAGAAACAAGTTCCAGCTGATTTCTACTTTTACAGCTAACTGGTTGAAAATTTAAGTTGTTTCCATAGAATGCATTCCCTTAGAAGAGAGGGCTGAGTATCTTCCACACACCTGACAAAGCTAACCACACGTAAATAATGAAAGCAGGCCATTTCTGGAAGGAAACTAGGGGGTGAAAACCAATGATCTCAGAGGGCTGGGGAGAAATTTCGCACTTCTCATCCATACCTTCTGCTTCTCTTATGAACTCTAGGGTATTGAGTTTCTCTCCATACGATTTCTGGTATTACTCCTGTACAGTGTAACGCTGCAGAGATATGAAGCTACCTCACAAAACCAGCTCTTGTAACAGAAATCTCTATCTAAATGAAGTTTACATAGAAATTCCAAAAGGTTATATTAGCTTCTGCAGAACTCAACGCTACCAAACACACAAGGTGGTGAACTAGTTTATGCATCTTCCCACTGCAATTTTTTAAACACAGTAGAAGTGCACTCTCAGCTGGACACTTCAGACTTTGCAGCACCAAACTGAGAACTATCCACTGCTTTTCTAGTAAATACGAACTTCAACACCATGTCCCAGTTATCCCTCCTTCCAAATGATAGCCTAAATTAAAGTTGTTTAACATGAGACAACCACACCACCAGAGACACATGATGAGAGCAATATGACTGCAAATAGAAATTATTATAGGTAAAAAAATGGAAGGTTCACAAGCTGAAGCCAAGCACTTCATGAGCAAGTGAATTAATTAAGCTACATGCTTCTTAATTTAGTCAAAACAGGGCAATATTTGCCAACACTGTATGGAAAGTATAAGGAGAAATATATGTATCAAACAACAAATATATTACGAAGATGGAAATGTATGGTGAGAAACACTTTTTTAAATAAGTTTAACTTCTAATGATGAAGAGACAATTTCTGTTTCTTTAAAATCATGATTTTCAATGTTCATTTAACAGTTCGAGTAATAGCAAGAGATTTCAGCATGACTTATGGTCATGCTGCTCTGCAGAAATATGCCTGCACTCCGACGCAAAAGTAACTACAAAATACCGCGCATGTATTGAGCCACTGTTAAACCAGCTAGCGTGGGTAATGTTATAAATTTAATTACAGCTGTGTTAGGAATAAAGAGGGCTTCTCCTCAGTACTCCTGTGCTACGCCGTTAACCACTTGGGGCTTCCACATGAGGTAGCAGGAATACCTTCCCTTTCCCAGTCTTATCATTGGTGCCAACACGATGCAGACCTAACGGCTGGGCAGTCTCTCCCCGCTCTGTGCTTAGCGATCGAGAGCAAACGTTATCATTTTGACAAAATACAGATAAGCAAAAGTCAGTTGAACCTTACCGAGTCCTCTGCTTAAGGATACCTAACATTTCAGAGAGGAAAGACAAGAATAGGGTTGATACAGCAAATAAGCTGGGCACTGTCACGGAGCGTATTTCTCTCTGCAGCTCGCAGATGTCCAGCTGGACACGGCACCGCAGTCTGACAGCGCCATCTACACACCACACAGCGCATGCAAAGCTGTTTTCACACAAAGTATTTACCAGCAATTCAAGTTAGAAGTAATGTTAGGGGAATGCTTACCACCCCTTTAGCCTCCCGCACCCCAGAACTCTCCAGGCTTTGAGGATGGTTGGTTAGGAGCTGAGCAGTCAACAGTTTAACCGTCAGAGAGAATGCTATACAGGTGTAGTCCAAATCTTAACTGCACCAGCAAGCTCAGGTTCCCTATTGTCCACAACAGCTGCACACCCAGCTAAAAAGTCATCTTCTTTAAGGAAAAGAGCCACTATCGTCAAAATCCTGTCTCCGTGCAACTGTGTTTCCACTGAAAAACCAGATGATTTATCTACAATAAAACACCGTACTTGCCGATATGCTACAGTCCCCACCTCACGCAGTGTTTTCAGCTTGAGAAGTTAGCTTAGAAGTTTGAAGTCAAGGATGTTACAGCTTGATCCGTCATGGTTTAGTGGCAGACCTGGTAGAGTAGGGTCAATGGTTGGACTAGCTGATCTTAAATGCCTTTTCCAACCTAAATGATTCTGTGATTTCAATCATGACTATTTAAACATGCTTGGCTAGGATTTTTCAGAGATGTTTCTGACAGTTTACCTGGTTTCAGATGCCACATCTTAAATTTTTTCATCCATATATTTGTGACAGAAATACTGCAGAGAATAGTTGAAAGAAATCAAATTGTGGGGACAGCAAATGATCCCACACTTACATCCTTTCTACTGGGAGAAGGCACAGCCCTCAGAACTGTCAGTACTACTCCCATCTCCTGTTGCCATCTAAATGCTGGAAGTACCTGGGGAGAGACTCTGGATGGGGAAAGAGATTGAGTGTGGCATAACAGCGACAGTTTATGAACCCGCTGCCAACAAATAATGCCATTTATTAGAATATCAAGCAGTTTTTAGAACTTTAGAAGCTCTCTGTCCACCTTTAAATTTATTATAACTATACTCACTAGGTAGTTATTATAACTATATTCACTAGCTGACTGTTAAATTCAGCTACTCTTTTTTGATATGAAGTTCCAAAACTCATGCTCTAACCAGCAAGCGTTAGGACAAGTTTCAGAGCATTTCTAAGTTGAAAAGAGGTTTTTAAGTAGCAAATAGTATTGAAAATACCCAACGCTAACATCTGCTAACCACAGAGCAGATGTTTCCCACTGATGCATGCTGGGTGTGCATTAGTTCTATTGTGTTTAGAAGTACACTCACAGTTAACCAGAAAGCTGGGAAGGACCGTATTTTTCTGCAGACCATAGTCCCCCATCATGCTACTGCGCTCTCTCTCTCTAATTTCTTTGCATTTCTGTTGTATTGGTTATACTATATATTTATATAAAGGTGAGATAAGTATAAGGAAAGATTGTGGAACAAAATGAAGCTAAAGAATTCTGAAGAAAATAGAACTAGGTGAACCGTACACCATTCTTCCCAAAGAATACCAAGGGTGATGCAATGCCTCACCGATCCCCATGAAAGCACAATTGCATTTCTGGCTGCATGCAGGATGGGTCATTTTTCAATGGAATTCAACATACAGGAATGATCAACATAGCAAGGATGCCAAATTATTTCAGTCGTGTGGTAAGATCCAGAATTACTCCTCCATGATTTCACCTGAGTACTCACTTTAAATTTCATTCTGCTTTCTCAAGATTTGCATTTGTTAAAAAAAAAAAAACAAGCAAATAAAAAACACAGCAAGAAAATCCACCTTATTTCTTCACATGTCAATGCAAGTCCCCTGGTTTCAAACCCAGCAGCCTACCTATCTTGTTTCATTTTAGAAGAAAGCAGCTCATCCCAAGCAATTCGGAACTCTCAACTCTGTGTTAGACACACAGAATAAGGATATAAATCAATTCTTCCAAGCAATCACACTAAAATGGTGTAATCATGGAAATTAAAAGCGTGCATCGCTGGCAACCATTATACAATTAAAAAAGCTTTATTATGTGTGAAAGAATGTTTGTGCTTGGTATTGAACAAGTTATTGGAGCCGGCCGAAGAAGTCAGTCTTATGAAGGTCCTGCTGGTCCAAACATCAGCACAAGGTAAGATAACTGGGCTCACAAGAGACATGTTGATCAGACTGGGAAACAGGGATACTGGAAATAAAACTAAAAAAGAGAAATATCACAGGACTTCACAAGATGGGTTATGAAACAATGCTTCAAAGGCTACACACCACCTAACTTGCAAGAAGGGTACTTGCAGGTATTTTCTTCTTGAACACCAAGGAAGAATCCAGGTAAACCCAGCTGCCAAGCACAGGGCCTTGGCTGGCCACCACACAACACTGGGCAAGCAAAATTGATAAACAGAAACTAAGAGAAAGTCTGAGGGGATTTCTGCACCTATACACTGTTTTAAACGATGAGAACAGAGATGCTTGTCCTTTTGCAGTGACCTTGCTTAAAGAAATAACAACTATTAGCAATAATAACTACTGGCATCTATCATTAGATTTAAAAGGTAATTGTGCAACATTGTTTTAATTAAGCAAGTATAATGAAAAACAGAAAAACAAAGTCTCAATCAGTGGCAAGCCAAAAGAAGGTTATTTGCCTGCTGCTCACGGTGAGGAAAGAGTAACTTAACCTCACTTTTTAAATACCACTCTCCAGAAGTCAGTACTAATCCCTACCCTACCAAGCAATGAAGATATTGATCAATAGCAATGGTTTTTCAGGGGAAAAAAGCACAGACCCTAACCACAATCAGACACTAAGACTTTCCTAAAACCTGCTGCAACATACCTAAGCGTCATTGAAGACGTCTACTGCGAAATTCACTCTGCATATGAGCTTGTTAATGAGTTTAACTTCCCGTTTTAACCTGCTCCACAGATTTGCTCTAAAGCACTACGTATCATTCTAGATTGCAGAGTATGTTTACTAGACAAGTACAACAGACTGCAAGTTTTCCATAGTTATGAATTACCCTGAGACATGAATTAGTTGGAACACTCATTCTAATAGGTGAGGAAAACTACCACTTTCCACGTGAGCAAGCAAACGTCTCCATGCTATTACTTTATGCTGTCGTTTCCAACAGGGCACTGCTGCTGCACAAGCAGAAAGCCCCCAGGAAGCACAGGATGTGCTGCCAATATAGACAGCACTTGCCACTGGCTCTGCCTGGCAGCACCATCCATCTCATTTCTTAAGGGATCAGTGGCTGAAAGCACTCTCTGGTCTACACCCTGGGCAAGTTCAAGCAGGCCTAATTATTGTCTCCCAAAAGATTTTAATTCTTCATGTACTTTAATACTGGGTTCAATACCTGGCTAAAACTGCAGACAGCGGGCAGATAAAAACTAACACTGTGAAAAAACCTGTATGGATTTGAAACCACTGCTTAATCAAGTGGTGGGTGGAGGGGAGTGAGAGGAGCAAGACCATGATGTAACCCTTAAAACAGACAAAAGCCCAAGACCTTCATGTGCAAGAATTCACATTACAAGTGTCAGGTACAAGTAAATTCCCTCTGCCCCAATCCCTCAAGGACAATACTTACCTACGTATCAACCCACTGTTACAGAAAATCCTTCTTTCAACATTAAAAAGTGGCAAATATCAAGTACTCTTCATTCAGAAGTGGCATTTTGTTTAGCTTGAACTTTATTTCTATTCAAAGTTCACACTTTCCCCTTCCTAGCAGGGGAAGTGGTAGCTACATATATGCTTCATGATGATGACATTGATATTTATCTACAAATAAATTAATCTTGCAACAGAAAGACCATACCTTATATAATGGACGCCGGACATCAATGGGACAGTTCTGTATAACTTCATCAACTACATCCGAAATGGATTCCATAAAATCTGGATTAGCAAACTAAAATGAAGTAGAACAGGCATTAGAACGCAGAAACAAAAAGGCAGAAGTGAGACTATAGACAGATTTTGTAATAGCGCTTTTAAAGGGGGCGGGTGGGAATCAAAGTCAGTATTACTCCTGTTTACCACTTATTCTACATTGTAACAAACCCACTGCTGTACAAGGGAAATAAGAATTCCTTTTTCTGATGACAAATTCAGGTTCTCTTCCTTGGTCATAAATCCACCATTTACAATTTATACACTAAGGACTTCACGTGACATGACTGCGTTCTCCCGCAATATGAAATATACTGTTACTGTGCAACGTGGTTCTGTCTTTCCTTTCAAGTAAAATCAAAAATATCAGTGTGCAAATGTTCCTCTGTAAAAAGTTTTCAACCCTACTAAAATACCTATGTTAAATTCCCACCAAAGACTCAGATTTTGAGTCTTTGTCAGATTTTGTTCCAAGCACACAAAATCTCTGATATTCAACAAGGCATAAATACTATAAGGTCTTGACTGCAAGTCCCCATCAATGGAAACATCAGTACAGTGCTAATGTAAATTTCTGCATTTATAAATACGAGAGTCAGAGCTGCTAATGCTAGTAAACTTTATTGGACTGGTGGCAATTTTCCACTTAACATGAGCTTTCAAACAGTTCATAGTCTAGGTTTTGCCTTTTCAGAGACTAAATTTTGGGAAATTAAATGAATTATCAATACATAATAATATATTATTATATAACTTCAACACTTTCCCAAAGGTGTAGAAACCATTTGGGATTTACATCCTAAACAAGACGAAGTATCTAACTGGATGAATAACAAAGGCCAAAACACAAGTATACATTGAACTGAAAGAGAAACTAGCAAAAGGAAGTTGGCTTGGAGATCAGAAGCCATAAGAACGATGTGAGAAATCCCCAAGAATTCAAGCTAATTTCCACAGTAAAAATTAATCACGCAAGAAGCTAAAACATGAAGCCACATAAACTAAAAGAGAAGAAAGGAGCAGTGTTGCTTCATAAGGAGAGTTCTCATCTGAATGAGCCACAGCCTGAAAAATTCTCCCAAGCTCTCCATCAAGATATTGATAAAGCAGCAGGACAAATGGAGTAGGTAGAAATGAGACTTACGGCACCCAAAGCAGAGTATAACATGCTCCCAGAACAGGGACAAGAGAACTGACGTGAAATTGCAGTCTGCTAGCAAATACCACATGGCTGGAGAATAGCAAGTAGAATAACCATTTTAAAAAGTGGAGAAATAATCTGGATAACTACAACCCCCAAAGCCTAACTTCAAAAGTATTAAAGACTTGAGAACAAGTTTTGTAAACTGAAAATAGGAGAAGATTACAAGACAGCTTTACCAAAGGCAGCTTTTACCTAGCTAACTCGACACCCTTTGAAGTTAATGAAGTCCAGCGAGAAATTCTCTTTGGATGCAGTATGTATCATCTAGTGTGTTTTTCTTGTCTAGAAAGTCAGTTCAGGTTGTTTTGGGTTTTGGTGTGGGTTTGGTTTTTTTTCAATACAGAGCCAAAAAACTATCAAGAAACGAAGAAAATGGAAATTAGTCCTTTATCCCGTTCCTAACAGTGTTTGAAGGGACTATGGAAAGACGAGCTATTAAAATGACATCTGACATGGCATTCAATGCCTCTCTGTAAGACCACACGGATAAGCAGCAGGGAGGACAAACTATTTAGCCCGGAGGTTTAATATTGGCACAAGACGAGATGGCCATAAGCTGACCACAAAGAGATTAAGGCTGGAATTTAGACAAAAGGTGAGAGAATGAGGCTTTTTTAATATTCTTCCAATAGGAGGAGGGTGGACAAAGGGAAACTTCACTAGTGTTATTAATGTGGATCTTGATTAAATTTTTTAACAGTATTACAGGTTATGGGTGACTGCAATAAATGCGGTGGAGTGCGTAGGAATGGAGAGGACCTCCTCTGCTAGGCTGTAACATTTTAAAACTTGACTCTTTCCTCTCCCACGACATCACAATATCCTGAAGCTCACTCAAACTGAACTACCAAAAACCAGACAGACGAGGTATTGTCATGTTTCCCAGAACTGTACATGTTACTTATGACCACACCAACAGAGATTTCAAAGAACTTCCCTCAAGGATAAATTTAGTGTCCATGTTTTATAAATTGACCCAGTATCAAAAGTCAGTGTCCAAGATTTAGAGGATTATCAACGCAACGCTACCATGCAGGGGAGTGCCCAAAGGGACTGGCAACATAATGAAATACACAGTATAAAGGCATACCAGTTTAAACCAACGCTGAAAGAAAGAAAGAAGATATTATATAAAAATCTCTAAGTTCACACAATTTCTTCTCCATTTTAGATTGCCTTGAAAGAAACACAATAAGATGTTTTAAATGTAACAGAAGACGTAAGAAAAATATTTATCCGCTGTGCTCATGTTTTTCTATGTTTAAGTTATTTGAGACTGTTCATGGCTTGCAGTTAGGAGAACTACTGATATCTCACTTCCACGTGATGGCGCACTGGCACCAAAAATGACAGTCCCTCCCTCCCCCACCTCTCCTCACTCACACTGTAAAGTTTCTATAACTTCATATTGCTGGTCCCTGTTCTTACCTCAGGATGAAAGAAAATTTCAGGTCCAAGAAACCTTTCATAACCAACATCTATAACAAACTTGGTTTTGTTGATTGCATTGATGCCAGTATACTGTTTAATCCATTTTCGAGGATCTCCATCATACTTGCCAAATTCTTTCACTATGTCAGGGCAAATGTAACAGTATTTCTCCTGTTAGGAAATACCATGCATTAAAAAATTGCCAAAATAATTATTCCATCATTGGATTACAGCATAATACGATCAGAAAAGAAAAATATGTCAGCATTCTTACAGATGGGGCTGTTCAACAGATGTTCTTCCTCAAATGACTACTGAAGACTCAACCCTACAAGACGATGCGCATGGCCTATTTGTTTCAATAAAATTGCTCACTGACTCATCTAGATTAGTCTCTCTCAAAATGAAAACCATTAGGTCTGTGACAATAAAGAAGTCCAATGGCAAGCTCTCATTGCAAGATCAGACCCACACCATCACCCTGCTGACATTATCCATTTATTTTTCATTAAATTAAAAAGCAAATTTTAAACAAATCTAAAGCTTAAAATGCTGATTTAATCTGCAGAACATACTCACTCCAAACAGTCTAGCATGAAGATTTTCTTCCTCTTTCTCCTTCCCCCACACTTGATTGGATAAACCACCAGAATGTTGTGTAATTACAATACACTGCCTATGTTTGAATTTTTAAGAGCGCCACCGGCAACTTGTGAAAGCCAAAAAAGTAGCTCAAAGAGTGTTATTTATTTATTAAGAGAGAGAGAAGGGTGTACCTTTATGGCTTTTGCTGTCTCCAGAGATTGTTCAGGAGGAATTCCCACCTCCCTTTCCCTTAGGAGTTGTTGAATAAAGTAAGTAATATCTCTACCCGCAATAGGAATATGTTTGATGCAGCTTCCAATTACATAGCCTTCTGCCTATGTGGGAGGAGAGGAAAAAAACATTTAGGGAAAACCTGCTGTGTATCAATTATTAATAGCAAAACTAACGTTCATTTATATGATACTTTATTTTGATTTTTAAATAAAAGCAAAATCTTGAAACTATAAAATTACTACAAAAACGTGCAACCCACTGCAAAGTCGATATTTTTATTTACAAGACCTTGATTATTACATATAAACTGATACTGATTATCTAGTAGATACACAAGTGGCAGACAAAAAATCTTGCAGATATAAGATGACAAAGTCAGGTCAGATGATTCCTATTAGTCATGATTTGAAAACCAAATGTAATATAAATAAACCACTTGAGTCTTGTTTGAGAGTGAAAAAATAATAGGAAAAAGTATACAATTTATTAAAATTCTCAGACAAAAAAAAAATCAAATTAAGTAGTACCTAACAATAAGCACAATAAAAACAAGAAGTCTATATGCTGAATTTTTTTCAGGGTGCATTTACTGAAATGACCGGTATTGCTGAGCCAACATTATTTCTTCCCTTGCTCTTTTTTTTTTTTTTAAACACTTTTCAGAGTTTCATATGGTAAATGCTGGTTTATCCCAGAATTTCCCATATGAACAAAATACTGAGAAGTCCAGATTAATACCAAAATGCAAGATGAAGCTAAAGGGGAATCAAATTTTCACTCTAAAATAACCAATCATTCAAGCATACTATATGCTTCAGAAACAGACAAAATTACATGAATAGAACACATGCCACTACGCACAAATAATTCTGTATTTTTAGCATCCTAAAATAATTAAGCCGTTTGAGATCGACCATGTATATGAACATGCATTTATACAAGCTTGTAGTTGTTTCCCCACAACTACAGAGTTGTGTGAACAAGCAGAGCTCACCAACTTCTAAAATACAATAAAATCATATAAAAAGCACATGTTTTCGCTTGCATTAACAATCAAAATACAGGACATCAAAAAAAGTTAGGACGTTTCTTGTTAGACATTGATGGCACGCAGGAGATCCAAAACAGCGATAAGCACCAATATTAAACAGAACTGAGGCATCACAGTATACAAAGTTTTACACAAATACAGCCTTTAAAAGATGGCCTGATGATTCCTTCCTGTGACCCTCCTATAGTCTGCAAACTAAATTAATTGCATAAATAATTTCACATAGTAAAATACATACTTTTCAAAACAATCATAAGGGAGAGAAAAATCCAAAACAACCGAGTAACACTAAAAACGTAAAGTTTCATTTGACACTTATTTAAACCTATTGTAAACAAACCCTGCACTTGTCCAAACCACTGATCATTTCAAATCGCATCCTGCTACGTACCACAGGAATTACGTGGGTCACTCCATCACCGCTATCGATGACAATTCCAGTCAAAGTACGTTCTCCAACCTGCCGTGATGTCCAAGAGGCAGCTAAGGCCAACACTGCCTACGTGAGAAAGAGTTTATATTTAGAAGCAGGCAGAGTGTTCTCATTTACCACCTCAGAAAATACTGTTTCAAACATTTTGGACATGTGCATACAGAAGACTACACATACTGCAGCTATACCGTATTTCAGAAGTATATATTCACTTTGTTCACCTGAACAGCAATGTAAAGCCCTGGTATGTTAAATGATTCGAACATGATTTCTGCAAGATACTCTCTGTTTTCTGGTGTGTTCAGCGGAGGCTCTGTCTGAAATAAAAAAAAAAAGTTCTGAAAAAACACTTCAGAGTCCTAACAGTTCATGCATTGATTAGTTCAAAACGGTAATCAAAATTTTAAAATTTTCAATGCACCCAGAATAGAAAATTTCAAACAGAATTTAAACAAAAAAATTGAAGCTTTGCAAAACAAAAATCTAGCCTGCATCACAAAGTGACCAGAATTTAGTTACAAGGCAGCTTTACAGATTACTCTCCTCTTTCCTTTCCACTCACCACTCCCCCCCCACTCCAGTTGATGAAGAAATAAGATAAAACCAGAGAGAAAGTCTTCCAACAGAGCTACTGGTGCTTGGAACATTATTTAGTTTTCCCCTTAAAAAATATATTTTTTTTTTTCTTACCCAGTCTCATTAACTCACCATTAAAAAATAATGATCCTCAGGTTCAGCTCGTAGGTATTTAAAAATGACCTGCTCCATGAATCTCTCCATGAGGTCCCAGTCTTCAACAATACCATGTCGTATAGGCCACTGAAGCAAGAAAACTTGTCAACACTCCAGACTATACAAGGATTAACAAACCCAGAAACTGGAACAGCCTAAGTCCCCACACACTTAAACCTTCTGCAAGAATGGGAAAAAAAAAAATTTAATTTAAAGGCACTATTTGAAGTTATCTCCTGCTCCCAGGTACTTCAAATGGTGATTCTATCTGGCAGGACTAGAAGCCAGAATCCAGACTCTATTCCTGATACTGCTACTGATCTATTGCGGCACTCTGTTTTAATCTCTTTTTGTATAAATTTTATCATTTATGAAGTTGAGTATCATACTTGGCTTCACTATGCCTTCCAATCTATAAAAATAAATAAAGATCATACAGGCTATAGATTTTTCATCGAAAATTCTGGCAGGGATGATGTTTACATTTTGTTCAATGTTAAGAACACAGCTGACATTTAAGTAATACAGTAGGATGTATAAAATATGATTTTTTTCCACATAATTCATAAGCTGGTAACATATTGTAAGTACAAGAAGTCCTTTACTAGGCTACGGAAAATATGATTCACAGAAAAGCTGCATTGAAGACAGCCCTTCACAAAAAAATTGTGACATTCCCTGAAGCAAAACTATCCAACGCATTCCCCAGTTCATATGCCATGTTAGGAGGATATACTTGTAGTAAGAATTTAAACTGAATGTTTTTATGACTATTTTAATAGCTAATAATTACGAAAACTGAACAGCTGCACTGCAATCAATGGATATTTACACAAGGGTTCAAGCACTAATCACATAGAACAGCACTAGCAAAACAGACATTTTTAAAAAGGTAAAGCCATGAACCATGCAGTTTTTAAAAAGCAATAAAAATACTTTACAAAAACACAAATGTGTATTCTAAATGGCTATCAAAAAGTTCTAGAAAAATATATAATGAAAATGTGAAACTCTGGAAAGACTTATTAAAAATACCCAATGCCTACCTTTGTAGCATAGGTAGGTTTATCTATGGCTTCATCTCCTATGAAAAAGTCCAGATCATCAACGCCTTTCATTACCCTCCTCTGAGCCTGGTCACCTACTTTGGCTGATTCTCGGATTGCAATACCTTAAAATAAAATCCAAGCAAATCAAAACAAAATTAAAATAAATACCAACTAATTAATTTACTTATGAATTCTTTTCCAGAAATCAAAATTGGGATATGGAAAGCACAGTTTCCAGAAAGCGGAAATTATGTAAGCGAACTATGGACAAGCCAATATAGCAGAGTTCATTCTCACTGCATCCCACAGGATTCTGGTCACCCATTCCTCACTAATGACTCAGAAAAAAATCTTAAAAGTGTAATGTGTTACACACTACAGCAGTCACAAAACCTGTGCAAGGGCAGCATTCCCCTGGAGATACTCTTTAAGCCAGTAAGCAACACGATTTTCTGAGTTTCAACTCCAGAATTAAGAGAGAGAGCACAGGAGAAGGAAATAAACTACGTACTTCAGAAATAAGTATTGGAGTCATTATCCCGGTTGGGAGGAAGGAGGAAGGGGGGAGGGGAGAAATCAATTTGCAGTGCTCCAGAGAAATCTTTGGAGACACTTATGCTTCCTATCAGCAGGCTGCAACTATCACTAAAATTATTAGATGATTGCTGCTATAGGCAAGAAGATGAGACAGCAAAAAAACAAATCTGGGGCAAGCTATAAATAAAAATGGAATAAAATATTCTTAAAACATAACCTTATCTACATACAGTTTTCTTTTAACAGGTTATAATCAGGCTCAAAATAACACACAGTAGGAAACGCAGAGTAGACAGGCATCATCCACAAACGCACCAAATACAATCAGCACCAAAAACTACCAATGGGCAAACACTTCTCTCTAAGCCCCGACAATTTTACAGTTTTATAAAGCAAGATTTATAAGAAATTCACAGGAAACTTCTGCTATCCCACTTCTTTAACGTAAGACATTTAAATCTGTAACAGCAGTTTAGGTTTGAATTTTTTACAATACTTAAAATAGTAAGACTATAACCAGCACTGTAGCTACATCTGGTAGAAAACATGTTCCCCTACACCTCTTTGGCCCCCAATTACCTTGATTATTTCCTTATCTGTATACCTTCTACTGTGAGTAGCTACAAGGCAGTCTAGATACATTAATAAGTAGTTAATTGAGGAAGTTCACAACAAGTAAAAGGTGGTGTTTAACTTAATCACAGATAACCATGAGATGCCATTATAGACATAAATACTTAGTTAGTGCTACTATTTATAAACATATATAGCATTTGAGAGAAACTATTAAGACAACAATTAAAATCAAGAACACCAAAAAGGCATAACATTTTAAACAAGTTTAACAGACAAAAAAATTAAAAAGTTAATCTGCTCAACAAAAGCATGTTAAATGGGCAAAGCCATTTTAATTGGTAAACACACACCCAAAAAGAACATTTTCTAATAGAAACAACTTTTTTGAGTATTAAACTGTCTACAGTCCCAGACAATGTAAATAAGGCAGACACCACCTGCACTTTAGTACTTAATTTGATTGGAAGCCTTCCCCAGATTATCCGGGCAGTAACCATGGTGTCAGGTAGACAGGAGGTAAATTGCATTCTGTCTACTCAAGAGTCCTGGCAGAAAAATAATGGAGATAAAAAGGAAATTGGACTGGAGTTCTCCTCATCTTTGTCATAGCAACCAAGAGCTGATTTAATGAGCAACGGCCCTAGCTAACTGCAAACAAGGAGTTCTGTTTAGCTACACTCTAGCCAAAGATGCTAAAGCAATGAGTATCACTTCCCAGATGGACAAGAGGCTACAAAGGCTGAGTTGGGAGTTGGAAAGCACGTCATTTACTCATAAAATCGCTCGCTGATAGCAGTGTATATTAGAATTCAGAGGGACAAAAAACTACTCACATGATGGGATAATGAACTGAGGTTCTGTATTTCCTGCATAGCCAAGTTTTGTATACCTAGAAAAAGAACGATCACGAGGTCATTAGACGCACTTAAATGTAAAAAAAAAAACCAAAAAAAACCCAAAAAAAACCCCAAACCTTTCAATTCACAACACTTCTTAAAGCGAAGGCCAAACAATCACATACTACATCTACATTTTCTGGGTTATGCTTTCATGTGTCATCCTGCTGAGAAGAAAACTCCGAAGTGGTAAATATTTCAGGTGTTATTTATTTTTCAGACATCTCCAGCTTACAAATTCTGGCACTGCTTTTTTCTGAGCTATGAAATCTGAAAACTCAGCTCTTGCTTCCTCCATCTTGTTAACCAGCTACGACAAAAGACAGGCAGGCCTCATTCCACCCCCTGGCAAAAAAAGGGCTGCGCATATCTTACCTTTCCGCCAGCTACCATGACCAAAGATGTCATTAGACATTAATACTGTCAAGCACAGGGAATAAAAAAAAATAGTGTGTCTTAAGTACAAACCAGAGTTCAGAACTCTAGTTGCAATCCCGTTACAATCTCCTTTCATGCCTTGCACAAATCACTCACGTTGTCACAGGCGGCGTGTCTGTGTGGTAACGCATAGAGACTACACCTAAGTAAGTGTGCATTGATAAAATGCTTTAGAAATGGGCAGCAGAGGGTATGAAGCATTGCCTGTCTCTTAATATACACATTTTTACTTAAAAGGTCAAGAGAAAAAAAAAAACAAAAAACAACAACACAGGGAACTTGAGGAAGAAAAAGAAAAAGAATTTTCACACAAAACCTAAAATCTCTCCATGGTGTTACTGGCTGCAAGCTAGTTCAGGTCTTTAGCAGCTAGAAACAATTAACATCCTAGACTATGAAAAAGAGTTCTGACTCCTGGGGGTGGACGACAACAGGATGACCGACACAATTCAGAAGCAGTTTCCAAAAAAAGGAAAAAAAACCCAACAAAACTAATTGAATGGTTCCAGAGATTGAAATCTTTCTTCAACGTTGTCATTAGATTGGAATAGAAGTACAATAATAGCATGATTTGAAGGAAATTAGCATTATTCACATCCACTTTTACAATGAAAACCTAAAGCCATGACATTCTTAAATAAGATCAATCGCAACCTAGGTCCTAAAGTGAATTTAGGGTCTTTGCCCACATCCTACTCTCAGTATTCGCAAGCAGTATCATGCCATCGCTAAAGCGGAGCGTTGCTTCTTCATTAACAGCCTTAACAATAAGTTCCCCTTTATGGAGTATTTGGTATGAAAACACTCATTAAGAGTCAGCTTGCTTAGATAAAGGAATTAAATCAAAACTGAATTAGCAATGACCTTGGAATTTAAATATTATATTTTCAACATCTCTTCAAAGATATAGCTTCAATAGACTTCAAATAATCTTTAAAAAAGCCATTTTCCCCAAGGCTAAAAAGACAAGGACTGTGTTTTGGGGGCAAGGGTTTGTTGTATTTTTAATCATCATTATGTGGGCATATGCATTCAGTCTAATCCAAAATGTTTTTGCATACTTTCTGCGACTCAAAAAATACAATCAGGACATTAAACTAGACTGATTTGTAAAGAAGGCTGTTACTAGTAAATTCTTTTTTATGATTATTATTGAATAGTTTCTTCACATTTTAGAATGAGGCCTACCTAGGGAATATTGTTGAAATATAAGAAGTAACAGCAGGAGTTACGCTGGGATTTAAGATACACTACAGGATACTTCCTTGTCGTTTCTCTCTCTGAAATCGGTTTTTGTTCAAATGCACATAGTGAGGACCAAGGAAACAGTTTTTGGACTCAAGAGATCTAGTTCTAAGACTCAGGAATGGCAATAAGGCAGAAACCTCATGAAAACAGCCCTTCAAGCCCCAGCAACAAAACCCGAAGTCAATATATACATACACATGTGTGCATATATAAATATAAACAATTTAAAGGTTGCTGCGATATAACCAGAACTCATTTCTTAACCTACACTCTGGCCAAGGGGTGAGTTCAGTTTGCCATCTTTTCCCCCTCTACCCCCCTGCTAAACTCACACCCACTCCCAGGATGGAAGACAAAACACCTTCTAAAAGTCAACTTGGGCCATCAGTCTGTAATAGCTTTACCTTCCCTTTCAAGTAGGGATCAGATCCCCATATTAGAATAACTTTTAAAGTTACGAAATGGCTCAGTATTTTACAGATTTTTTTTTTTTTTTTCCACTAGGTGAATTGACCCCACTTAAAACTAGAGGATAAGCTTATTTCTCCATATCAGTGAAAAATAGATCTCTTCAAAGAGCACATCTCACAGAAGATAACTTCTGGCAACATTTCTTTTGCATTCCGTTAATCCATGGAGGATTAATACTACAACTATGAGAATAACTAAATTCTCAGTTCAATGTTGAAGCAAGGAAGTGGAAAAAAATATGCTGTTAAAAAATAATCTATTTAGGATCAAGCAGGAGAAAGACTTGAACAAGCAGCCGTATTTCAGGTGTTCTAACAAAACCAAATGGAAGGGAAAGAAAGTACTCTCAAAACCACTGAGGAAGACAAGGAAAAGACTTGGGTCTTATTAGTCTGAAGAAGAGAAAACTGGGGGGGATCTCACCAATGCTTGTAAATACTTCAAGGGAGGGTGCCAGGAGGATGGGGCCAGGCTTTTTTCAGTGGTGCCCAGGGACAGGACAAGAGGGAACAGGCACAAACTTGAACACAGGAAGTTCCATCTCAACATGGGGAGGAACTTCTTTCCTTTGAGGGTGGCAGAGCACTGGCACAGACTGCCCAGAGAGGTGGTGGAGTCTCCGACTCTGGAGACATTCCAAACCCACCTGGATGCCATCCTGTGCAACCTGCTGTAGGTGGCCCTGCTCTGGCAGGGGGGCTGGACTAGAAGATCTCCAGAGGTCCCTTCCAACACTGGTGATTCAGATAGGAGATGATGCAGCTGCACTACCGCTTCTTATCCAGTAGTCTACTCGCTCAGGACACAGCAGACTTGGTCCCAGACTTTTCTTCTGCCCAGCAGGACCCGAACACATTCCGCCTTCCAGAGCCATACCCAAGAGTACATTAAAGTGTTTGGGTGACCCACTTCCAGGACCTCCTACAGAGCTTGTTCCTTTTTATATAAGATATTTAAATATTCATTGACCTGAAAGGCTCTGGACTTAAACAGTTAGAGAGGTTACGTGGTCTCCAGTCCCTTCCCCAATGAATATTTAAGCATCTGAAACGTGGTTTTCTTTCTCCTGGGTTACAGCCCAGCAGACTAATGGTGATGCAACATCTTGCGATCTGTAAATTACAGACACAGCTGTAGGGAATGTGTAGATAATCAGTATTCCAACTTAATTTCATTAAAAGTAGCAGATTTATTGCCAGTGAGATGGAAACCTACTGGAAACTCTCCAGAATATAGGATATTGGAGACTGCAATAAAGATTAGCAGAAAAAAGATCCAATAGACTAAGGCTTTTTTATGCAAGGGGATTTGAAAGGACTAGTCATTAAAAAAAAAATCTGAAAATTATATATTGTTCAAACAAGCAGTTTCTAAAAATAAAGATCGTTCTCTAGTATATCGCGATTTTCCCAGGTGATTTGTTAGTACTCAAATCAGTTTCATTAGCTTTTGCTTGAGGAATAATAAGGCCTAACCCCCTTCTTTTCTGAGGTCCTACCATGACAAAACAGAAAAACTTACATAAGAAAATGACTGCGAAGATGTACAAAATAAACCGAACTTGGAAACAGATACTGCACCCTCAACCATTTTAAAGAGCAGGGATTTATTTGGGAAAATTCTTACTAAAGCATGAGAACAACGCAATTTAGGCATATAAAAAAAAAAATCACAAACGCGGGCAGTTGCCTTATCCATCTCAAAATACAAGACACCCAATTACTTCTCTGGACAAATATGCCAGAGACCAAAGCCCCACTGAGAACATTTTAGCATTTCCTCAATTGCTATTGCTTTTTGGTCCAGATCTTTCAAACAACGTGTTACATCCACAAAAAAAAAAAAGCTCTGAAGAGATAGACATAAAGTGATTGAAAACAGCAAAATGCTTTAAGGAAGTCCTGTAAACAAACAAAAACTAACCTCTGTAAAGAGAACACTTTCTCTGACAGCTAAGATGCTAAATAACTAACAGCTATTACTGCCAGAACACCTGTGATGCGATACTGACATAAACAGACTGTATTATCATTATTACAAATACGCCGGAGAACCTTGGAACACAAGGTCTTCATAAAGATGTGGAAAGGCACTTTTGAAATGAAGGAGGACGCGATGAAGGAATGGGAATGAGGAAGAGAAGGGATGAAGGAGGAAATATCAAACTACAAAAAAACCCATTATGCCAGCTCAATTTACCCAAGAGCACCAGCAGCCACTATAAGAATAAAGTGTACGTTAGAGCCATCACTTTTTTTGAGTCCAGCACTTTACAGGACTGACGTTTGAGATTATAAAGAACAGTTAATTAACCCAGGCTCCTTAGACCCTGAGCAGCAATTACAACAATGCTTGTTCACAAGTCTCACGTGTAAAGAGAAAAGGTAATACTTGGCTAAAGCAACTCATTTAACAGCAGAAATATAGTAAGAAGGTTAAAAAAAAGTAACATGTTCAGAGGTTCCAGCTCTCTTTAATAGTCCAGCAACAACAACAAAAGAACATCCCAAGCTTAAAGTTTTAAGACAAGTCCAGCTCACTTCTCCCAAAAATCAAGTATGTACCTCTAAGCTCATCAGTAAGACTTTGCTGAAGTAATTTTTCTTTACTATAAGAAAAATAGAGTGACTTCAATAATATACACCCAAAATAGAAGTATTCCTCAGTGTCTGTAAATCCACACAGTGAAGAGGAGAGAGGTATTTTAAGAAACCTTTGTTCCGCACACCCACCTACTAGTGTTCTGATGTCCCACCGCTAAATGCCAGTTAATAAAACTAGTTAGGAAGTTTAAAGCTACTTAAAATAGCGACGCCAAAAAGGCCTGGTAGTCCTAAGAAACTAAAAATAGCATGCCCTTCTCCACAAAAAGACCGACAGCAATGTGTAAACTGGTCACGAGGAAAGCCTCATGCAAATGAAAAATAAGATGCAGCGTATCAAAATTGAAGTAGGATGAGTCTTTTGCAATTACTAATAGAAAAGATAATGGCAAATTATCACTTTCTCCAAAATTTGTGAATAAAGAGTGAACAGTTTATGACAAAGAAAGTTCAAGTTATCATTCCAAGAGAGAAAGAGAATGTTTTCCTGTTCTGCTCTGACAATATGTTTCTCACTAAAGGTCTGTACCTGTTGTCTACACACCTGTTGTTGCTTAAATTTTTTTTGAGAAATTCTAGTGCTTTACATGACTGAGGCCTATGGCTGCAAACAAGAGTAAATTAAACCAGGCTCCTTACGCACAAAACAACAACAACAAAGAGAGTCTTTTCACAAACTTCTTAAATCCCTTTACACAAAAGGAAGAGGGATTAGTGCCTGGACAAAGCACCTCATTCAGTACCAGAGATGTAAGCAGAAACGTGTATTTTATATACGTAATTTTCCATGGTGCACATCTGCATATATCTTTTCCTTTCCACTATGCTCTTCCAAGTTTTTCATCTGAAAGCCCTTTCATGAATAATTTGAATGAATTGTTTGAAGCTTGTAACCCAAAGTAGATTCATTCTAACAATAAAAAGGTTTTCAGCCCACACAGAGGAAAATTCCAGACACTGTATATCAATGAGTCAAGCTACTTCTTCTGGCTGCTTTGTTTCAGACTATTTTTTTGTTGAATTCTGTAAGACAACTTATTTCAAATTCAATAATATCATTGATGACGAATCTTCCACATTTGAGTGCCCTGCAACGAAGTCGCACAGAAGTCCCATCAGCAGAGACACCATGTTGTCTCACAGGAACCGAGATCATTTGAAGGCATGGAGATGCCAAGTCACGTCATTTGGGGACTATCCGAATCCTTCCTGAAACAAACTGATATACACACACAAACTCCAGTAGTTTTACCCATGCAAGCACTGAAAGGATTCAGAATAACAATAATTTAAGTAGAATTTATAAGAAGGACACAATGAACCATTTTCTATCCTCATTTATCTTGTATGGCTGTTGGTCAGCAATGTCTACTGCTAGTGCAACACTGGAATCGCTCAACAAGCTGAGAACAAAGGAGGTGTCCTGCAAAAGACAGACATTGCATTTAATGCATTTTGTAGTTTATACTGCAGCCTTTTTAAAGGATCCATCTAAAGCTCACATTCCTCTCCTTGAAAAACTCTTCAAAACTGTCAAGTAGTGTTCCTGTTACACTAACAGTTCTGTGGAGAATAGATATTTAAAATATCTTCAGCAAATAAACAGAAGGAACCTGGGAAACTACCAAGGAGCATCTAACACATAGGTAGAATTACACCAGTCTCTACTCCCAAGAGTTTCCAGCTGTGGACTCCAGTACTCCCCACTGAGGGAACCGAGATGATTTTTGGTAAGATAAGAAATAAACAGAAACACGACAAGAGACTTCTAAAAGTTTCATGACAGTTTAATACAGATGTATTTCAAGATATGACACACTTCTGCAGGAGAAGGCAGTGTGCCACTACATCACTGGGGAGTGCTTCCTCTGGTTGTCTAGGGAGTTGGGGTTTTTTGTTTGGCTAGTTTGTTTCTGGGTTTGTTTTTTTTCAAGATGGCTCAGTTTGGGAAGTTTTAAAGGTAACCTTCCAAGCATTAAAGAACTGAAAACAGTGCTTTTAACTTCCCTCCAGAAGAAAGATCTATTATTGCAATAAATTAACGCAGTGGCACTGAGGCACAGCCTGACAAGCAAAGTTACTGGCTGAGTAACTCACGGACTGGTGTCTCCTCTCCTCAGAGCTGTACGTAACTGTCAGGCCAAAGATATTAGCAAAAGCACACGCCGTATTCAGTATCAGCTCCCTCTGACACCTCCCACTCCTGAGGCACAGCAGAACTGGTCTATCAGATGACGAATGGGTCATCTCTAGCCACAGAAAGGTAGGAGAGACTTGTTCCTGAAACACCTCCCAGCCACAGCCTCTGCAATGTAGATTAATTTTAGTCCTCAAAGACTTGAGTTACAAAACTTGTGGTTTGGCTAAATGCAGAACAAATCTCACACCGATTTGACAAAGGTGAAGAAGGGATGACCTATCGACCGAGAAATGCCACCAGTGTAAGACAGCCAGCTCTCATCTCATTGCTGGCTGGAGGGAACACCTGGAAAGAGTCAAGAAGACGTACACGGCGTGTAGAGACACCACCAGATGCCATGCAGCCGCGGTCCCAGAGCAGTGTGTGCACGAAGGAGCCGCCGCAGCCCAGTGAGCACAGCTCACCTGCCTCTGGACCGCCCTCAGCGCCGGTTCACAGCTCCCAGGCAAAGCCAACATGTGTCCCCTTCTCTCCAGGCAGTCAGCCACACAAAACGAGCCATCCCCGATTTTGGCGTTTTAATCACGACATAGTTGAAAGTCAGAGAAGGCGAAGAAAAACTGGACCCCGGAGGAGAAAAGGGCACAGAGAAACGCACCGTGCCCGGGACACGGCTGGACTGCCCTGCTCCCAGCTCCTAGCAAGGAGCCGGGGCAGCGGGAGCAGGAGGAGGAGGATGAAGGTACCCGGTGGAGGGCAGCGGGCAAGAGCGGCCGCCCCAGCGGCAGAAGGGCCCGGAGGGACGAGAGACCCTCCGCGCCAGGGGAGACAGGCCCAGAGGCGACCGGGCCCGGGAGAGGAGAGGAGAAGGGAAGGGACTCCCCGCTGTGGGCCCCCGCCGGCAGCGGGAGGCGGCCGAGGGCCGCGGGCACGGCGGAGATACCCCCCCGCTCCCCAGAAAGCGGACCGGCGGCAGCGCCGCCCCCCCCACCCCTCACTCACCCGGTGCCTCCGTCTATCACGCAGGGGGGCAGGTAGCTCGCCATGCTAGGGAGCCGGCAGTGCGGGCCCTACGCCACCATGCAGGCGGCGGCCGCCGGCTCCCCCGGCCCGGCCCGCCCTCAGCGCACCGGCGGGGCGGCGGGCACCATGCAGCCGCCTGTCAGCGCCGCCCGCGGCGCGCATGCGCCGCCCGCCGCCGGCACGTGACCCGGCCGCCCGCCGCCGGCCGCCCCCGTCCGCCATCTTGGGGGAGGGCGGTTGAGGCGCTGCGGGAGGCTCCTGTCCCGATCTCCCGCGCACCTGGACGCGGGTGGAGCGACCTGTTAGCGGACACAGGGAGTCAACAGCGTCCCAGCCTTGTTCTGGGCGTCGCCTTCCTGCTTTTTAAGGGGTGCCGCTTCAGCTGGGCCTGTCCGCCAGGGCTGGCCCCAGCAAGGGAACCTAGGCCAAGATAGGTTTCCTCAGCTTAAAAGCTTCTTTCAAGCCATGTATGACCGCAGAGGGTGCAGCGTGAGGGGGGCAAGAAAGGGTTCGCCACCCCCCAGCAAACACTGCAGATGCGGCTGCCTGTCAGAGCAAGGCTTGCCTCACAGTTCACGTTTCAGCGGAGGTGGGGTTTGCCCCCGGAAAAAAAACCGCCAACATTGAATCAGTCAATTGTGAAAAAAAAAAGAAACCACCACACAAAGCCGTGTTTCTCTGGGTGCAGGTGGCCACGCTACAGCCCGCAAATCCTCTGGGTTCGCCGTAAACAGGCCCAGAATACAACATATTAGTACACTTAGAGGACTTTAAAAAAAAAAAAACAACAAACAACAGGCTGCAACAAACATCACCTGTGAAATTGTTGATACCTAATTTACGTACAGGGTAATGATGTCTCATAAGTGACTCAGCCCTGGTCACACTGCAAGTGCGTGGTAACGCCAGAAATAGACCCTGCAGATGCCTGGGCCTGAGAGCGACCCACCAGCAGACACGTGTTTCCCATGAGGGTGGAGTTCTCTGTCGCCCTCTCCCAGCTCCGCATCGCTACACCAGAAGCTCGTGTGAAAAAATTAATGAGATGCATCCTCTGGTCCTCGTACCCAATGCTGGTGTGATGGCTGTGGACTCTGTGTATGCCCTGGGGGGGGGGTTGTCTGGCTGTTTACCGCAAACTGAGCACGCTCGCTCAACATATTTGTTCACTCCGTTCCCCTCGGAGATTTTGGAAGATGCAGAGTGTGGTGGACGGCAGCCCAATTTGTTTGTTGGAAGGGCACCCTTGTCGGTGGGTTGAAACGGCTAACACTCAGACCCTAAGAAGTCGGCTCCAGGACTGGGGATTGAAGCTCGATAGAAATTGTCTACCCTCCTCTTCATGCCAGCCAAATCAAAACGGCACGTGAAAGGCACTGCGTTAGCATCCAACAGATAAAAGAAAGAATATGCTTTGACTTCCCTGGCCAAAATTTCCCCTCTCCCATGCTGTTGCACAATATGCTGTGCTGGGCTCAGAGAACATGTGCTCATATGCTATATGGGCACAGTACTGTAAACTTTCTTCTGATTCTCAACTTTCCTTTTTCTCCCCCCCCNTTTTTTTCCCCCCCCCCCCCCCCCCCATTTACGAAGCTGCCAGCTGTTACAGCTGAGAAGAATGTCTCATCTGGAAACGGAGGTATTGCCATAGCTCACATGCAGCCTACAGGCTCTGTGTAGACATTCAATTTGCAAACAGCTGCAGAGGTTTGGAACATTTGTGCCCTGCCCTTCTCTTCTCAAGCTGTTTATCAGGGTCCCTGGGGCATTGATAACTATCCCCATAGCCCTCCCAGCTGTTTGTGTGAGCACTCCCTAACCCACTTCAAGCAGAATCAGCTGAGATAGTTCAAACAGTTTAAACAGGAGCTGTGCGCTAACTCCCTTGATTGTGCATGAAGTGGGTTAGGGAGCACTCAAAGAAGTTGCTTTGTTAGCAGAAGTGAGGGGAGGGGTAAAGCACAGGAACATCTTAAGCTGTTCCAGCTGGATCCAGAAGAGGACATCTGTCCATTGTCTAAGTAACAGAGACAAGTCCATGAAGAACCTGGAACAAAAATTGCGCTGTGGAACTGATAACATCCATCAGCTGATGGTCTTACAGCAATGAGAAATGTGAAAACATTCATTCATCCTGGTGATATACTAGAAATCAAATATCTAATGACTATTTAAATGACAATAACGACAACTAGTTCCCTGGGTAGAAGCAGGAGGATCCTCGTCTATACATCTTAGTGAATGATAGATTCTCCAGTACCATCATCATGCAGCACTTGGAAGATGTCATGGCCTCTCCCTCAGGACACGGCTGTTATTATTGTCTTCTCATGCTTTAAGCCCACAGGGATCATTATGTCCTTCTGCTCTCAGCACCATATAGGCCACAATGGTTAGCTGAGTTTAAGCTATACTGAAAGGGAAATGGACACCCAAGGAGCGTGCGTGGTCTGTTTGACTGTCTGTAGAACCTGGCACAAGTTACATGACTGAAGCTGCGCTGGTTTACATTGGTTTGTCTACACCCCTTTTCACCACAGCATCCAAATGCCTTCCAGGAATATGTTAAGTGATGTGGCTAATGTCTGCCATTCTTTCATTTCAGTCTCAAAGAGAGGACTGTGTAGGCAGGAGAGGATTGGGTTTTTTACTTTTTATTTTAGGGTTTTTATCTTGAAGTGTTGATGCTCCTGTATGTTTACAAAAAGGAAGGTAATCTCAAGAAGTAGAAGGTGTTGACGTTTTGATAACCCTTTACTCCTGTGAGAATTTATTCAACAGTAACCGAACAGCCCCCAAGAAGCTCTTAGATAACTTTGAAAAAGCGAGCCTGCACTTAGCTCTGAGAAGCCAGTGTGCGAGAAGAGGGTGCTTTTGGTGCAATTATGCTAGCTTTGTGTTATTAAGCTGAACTACATGTGGTATTCTAGATCATGCATCTTAAAAGCCGATAGTGTCATACCCAGATATATCTCGTTGCTATTTCAGAGTAGGGGTAATGGAAACCCAGCTTTGGTTACATGTGTAATCTGCCAGGAGGAGACAGGGGTTCCCAAACAAAATGCATGCAAAAGCTTAGTGACAGCTCAGAGTCCAGGGACATCACCAAATTAATTAGCAAGTTAACCAGTTGTGTTTGCATACCCTCAAAGAAATGAGGCAACGAAAAAGGCTTTCTTTGTTTACATAACCTCTGCCCTGCTCGAGATCAGCTTCCGTCAGCTTTTCCTCATTGCTGAGCTGATCCATAAAAGCACTGGGCTATCTTTATGGTACTGATAAGACCTAAGATCTGTTGAAGGACCCTACTGCTGGCACTTAGCTTCCCATTGCCCGAACAACTTGCCTGCAGGCCACTCGTTCATGGTGAATTCTATTTAAAGGGATAGCTGTAATGGTAGCTTCTTCCATCACTCCTTATGTGAGTTCTTCACATTCACAGAGGGCCTGAGAATGTCCTCTTGCACCTCTGCCTCCTCGCAGAGAGGTCCAGTATCTTGAATCAAGTAACATGAGGGTGAAGGAGCACTGTCACACGTGCCCTGAAATTTCTGGTCTCTCCAGTTATCATCCTCCATCCAAAATAACTTCAGCTGTGTATTTTTTTTAAAAAATGACTTCCAAATCTAAAATTTCAATCTCTAGATAAGTGGCTGGTCAGCACTCTTCCTTTAAACCTTGATTTTTGGCAAGTAGTGGAGAACTGCTGTCAGATCGTATTCAGTGAATTACTTTTGAGTTAGATAAACTACACCATCTGATTTTGTTCATCTGACCAGCCAAAAAAAAAACCACGCCTACATCTTGGTCACAAACACATGATTGTAGTCTCAACTTGTTTTCTAACTAGCGAAACCGATGACAACGTAGAGAAGACTCAATTCAGGAGTTCAAAAGGCAGCAGCATGAAAGACAGGTTTTTAATCCCTCGATCATCTCAAACATGAGGCTACATTAGGGGCAGCTGTTACGCAGTTGTCATCATAGAATCACTAGGAAAGGTCACCAAGTAATGGTGTTCGCACACTAGCAATCACAGAGTATTACTCAATCACTGGAAAGTAAATTGCTGGAGGAGCTAAGCTTTCCCCTTGGCTGCAGACGAAACAAAGCCAAAAAATGCAGCAACGCAGTGCAAACTGTTCATACAAAGACATATCTGTAGAGCATATATTAACCTATTGTAAATTCTTTATAGCTACATAGACCTGTACACGGCTGTTTCGAAGACCATTCTTCAGCAGGGTACTTCAGTCCACCTGTAATTTGAATCATGTGAATAGTCCCACTGAAAACAACAGAATTATCCACGTCTTTAAAGTTTTATGTCCTTTAGTTAAGTCTGCAAATTGGGGCCTAAACAAGCATTCATTCCTACCAAACAGTTGACCTCAATGGCAGAAAACTACAAGCTGTTTATGCAAACAGACTAGAAAGTACTTGCTGTCTTTAAATTATAGTGGGGTCTTATGTTACATGACAAGTTAACGAGACAAGTTAGAGAGGGTTTGGTTGAGGGGGGACAGATGTACATCTTTTGCAGAACAGATGACTTATTTCTGGGTGTCTTTCCTAGCTGTGTATCCCACAGATGTGGAATCCTTATTTGCTTTGTAGACACACAGGGGAGCGTTGCCATTTCTAACACCTGTCTGGTCAATAGAGGTTTTTGTCTCGCAGGTAGAAATCTTTCTGTGCTTCTCAGGTTTCTAAAACATCTCCTATGTCTGCTTCTTCTGTGCTGGGGTTGAACAGAATCAGAATACAATACTCCTGTTGGTGTTGTATTACCAGACATGATATTATCGACTGCGCCCCACCTTCCTTTTCTATAAGCCACTCTAGATTTACTACTGGTGTGTATTTTCTTAAATTTTGCATGGTGACTTTCTACCTCTCTTTCCTGAAGGACCACTGTTAATTTAGATCTACTCAGAAACAATTTGGATTCTATCTAATCCATTTTCTATTTATACCACATTCATCACCATGGTAGCCGGATGCCTTAGAAAGTCTCTTCGAGGTAGAGGCTATGCAAAGTTTATTTTAAACCACCCTGATTCTTTGCCTTTAAAATTGAATTCTAACAACTTCATCTTAGCCCAGCTGAGAAATTACCCTTTTGCACTTTGCAAATAACAGTCTGAAATTTGAAGCCAGTTCAGCATGACCTGGGACGCAGTTTTAGCTGAGAAGATCAACGGCAGTAACTCCAACACCTATGTAAATAATACACTTTTATTTTGACAGTTCTCTTGCTCTAAGAGAAATGTAATGATATAGAACATTCGTAATTGGTGAAAGTACCAGTTCCTCAAACTCAAGCACAGCCAGCAGACTTGCAGTAAACTCTCATGCTCACTTTCACCTATGTTAACACTCCTGTCTACCTTGAAATCTGGTTATTAGTAACTATACAGTAAAACTCTGCATGTATATGTTTATATGTATATATACAATGACATGACTGCATTACGTGTTTTTAAAACAGAACACAAAATGTTGTTCTGTGTACTTTGTGATGCTGCAGCATGGAATTTGCCAAACACTACACGTCTAATTTTGGAATAATACACCAGAAACTATGTTTTTACATCAAGAGATTTTACCCTGCACTTCTGAAGAAATTGTGAAAACAACAGAAAATCCAGCTAGTACCTACAGAAGGGCTGAACTACTTTGTTCATCTCTATCTTCCTAAACAACACCAGCGATACACCTATGAATTGTAAATTAAAGAAAAAAAGAAAGACAACTGCCCATATTGAACATGGGAATAGCATAAAGTCAGCTATATTGGTTAAGTTTTCATATTAATTGTAGTATTCACTTTCAGCCTTTGGGTTTTCAGTTTGGTATTCTTAGGAAAAAAGCTTGTATTAATCTGACGGTTTCTTCCCTTCCTCCAGCTTGAACTCACTGAGGAACTTCAACCAAGCTTGAGTAAAGGGTAGAGGCCTGAAAGGTGTAAACATTTCTAGTAGTTGTCTAAAGAAAATAGCCAAGAATCTTACAGAGAAAGGCCAAAATCTCACAGAGAGGCTGCAGCATCGGCACAGCTATATTATTGGAAAACAGCAAATTAACACAGCAGAGGCAACTTCCCAGGTGCCACTATCTAAAGGACTTTTTGCTTAATTTTCCCAAAACAGCTACAGAAAGCCAGCAGATCAGCACAGAATGCAGCAATACAGTGATGAATTTGTCCTTGTTGGAGCACCAACAACCTTGTGTGGCCACCCAAATCTTTATCTGCTTGAAAACAGATGCTTTACAGCCAGTTCCAAAAATGGCAAATTCGGGCTCTTTATACACACCAAAAAAGAGAGAGATTTAAGTTCCTCCAGGGTTACTCCAGGATGGAAACAATAACCCAGCTACACACGACGTAGAACCACCCCCGCTATGAGAAGTGCGTCATTCAAAAGCAACTGCAGCCATATGTATGCGCAGAACCTCCTAGCCAGTGGTTTCCATCCTTAAATAAATAAAATTGCCTGCAGATTGAACTAACCCTCCATTGCTCTAGCTTGGAAGCCGCACATCTTGTCTCCTGTGCACTGAATGGAGTATTTTCTTCTGTTACTGGCTGAGTCATTAAAAAAAACCCCATTCAAAGAACTTTTATGCAATGTAGTTTTTATCGATATGAAACATGCTCAAGTTTCATGGTTTGGTAAATTTCCCATAACATGCTGTTCATGAAGCATAGATCTGTTTGTCACAACGATGCCATATGAAACCTCATCTGAGGCCCAGAAGAGTTGATGGTAACACAGAACTGATTTCTTCATACAGACCGTGAAGCAAACAAGAGATCACAATAATCTGATGAGAGACGATCTTGACATCCTCCAGCCCAGCCTACCTCTGCAGATATGTCAGCTAGACTCGTTTGGACAAGCAAATCGGTTTGTTGTTTGTTTTCTTTTAAAATACATCAAATGAGTCAACACATCAACAAAGCAGCATCATATTTTTCCAGTTACTAAATGCGTTCGTTAATCAGCCAAACCAGAGATATCAAGAAGCCTGTTTGTGGAGATGAAGTCTTTGGTTCTCCGAGTCGCCACAAGCACTGTCACACACAACACAAGCATCATTTTGATCTAATCAGGCTTTAGGAAAACATTTATCCTAGCTGAATACAGCTGTCCAGAATCACGGACATCCAAACTGCACGTGACAGGATCAACCCCAGAGGCACAGAAAGGGGTCTGACCAAGCCTTGCCGCAGGACTAGGACACTAGCTGCTCTGAAGCACCATTAAAAGCAACGTGCCATTCCTCGTCTCCTAAATCCCTGCTATTTATACCAAATATCTTTCCAAGTCTGTGTTTAACTTTCTCAAGCAGCAGAACTGCTTCTTAAAAAAAAAAAAAAAAAAAAAAGGCTTTTGAGGAAAAATTTTTGTCTATTTTA